>VHKM01000582.1:600000-1035266 GCA_007210695.1 Neogobius melanostomus | reverse complement strand
AAAAAGAAGAGGATGTAATAGGATTTTCACCATAATAAGCAGCTAATAATACAACTTAATAGGGATTTTTTACATGTAAAGTAGTATAATTGCCAACGTAATAGGATTTTTACATGTAAAGCAGTATTAAATGCAAACTTAACAAGGGATTTTACATGTAAAACAGTATTAATGCAACTTAATAGGGATTTTTACTGTACAGCAGTATATGCAAGCTTAACAAGGGATTTTACATGTAAAAACAGTATTATGCAAACTTTAATAGGGAATTTTACATGTAAAACAGTATTATGCAACTTAATAGGGATTTTTACATGTAAGCAGTAATTATGCAACTTAATAGGGATTTTTACATGTAAAGTAGTATAATGCAACTTAATTAGGGGATTTTTAACATGTAAAAGCAGTATTATCAACTTAAACAGGGATTTTTACATGAAAACAGTATAATGCAACTTAACAGGGTATTTACATGTAAAGCAAGTAATAATGTAACTTAATAAGGGATTTTTACATGTAAAGCAGTATAATGCGACTTAATAGGGTTGTTTACATGTAAAAGCAGTATAATGCAAACTTAATAGGGGAATTTCTTACATGTAAAGCACTAATAATACAACTTATAGGATTTTTACATTAAGGCAGTATAATGCCAACTTAATAGGATGGTTTAACAATTGGTAAAGCAGTAAATACAACTAAATAAGGGATTTACATGTAAGGCAGTGTAATGCAAACTTAATAGGGATTTTTGGCAATTAACAACACAAAATTAATGCAACTAAATGGTGATTTTCACAATGTAAAACAGTAATTAATGGCAACTTAATAGGGAATTTTTTACCATGTAAAAGTAGTATAATGCACTAATAGGATTTTTTACATGTAAAGCAGTATTATGCAACTTAACAGGGATTTTTAACCATGTAAAAAGTATTATGCAACTTAATAGGGTTTACATGTAAAACAGTATTATGCATAATAGGGGATTTTTTACATGTAAAGCGTATATGCAACTTAATAAGGGATTTTACATGTAAAGTAGTTTATAATGCAACTTAAAATAGGGATTTTACCATGTTAAAACAATATAAATGCAACTTAATAGGGATTTTTACATGTAAAGCAGTATATGCCAACTTAAAGGGATTTTTACATGTAAACAGTATAATGCAACTTAATAAGGGTTTTTACATTAAAGCAAGTATAATGCAACTAATAGGGATTTTTAACATGTAAAGCAGAATAATGCAACTTAATAGGGATTTTCACAATAAACGCACTTATTGCAACTAAATGAGGATTTTCAACAATAAAACACTATATGCACTAACTAGGGGATTTTCCAACAAATAAAAGCATTATTATACAACTAAATAGAGATTTTAATATGACATTTTTTACAATGTTTTACAATTTTCCTGCTGCAATAGCCTACAGTTTCCGCAGTCAATCGCAAAATGGCCCGCAGCATTGCAACATTTCCTAGTTATTGATTGACTTGCGGAATTTTCGCAGTCCAATTATTGGTTTTGCGTTCTTTATTATTATTATTATTCCGGCACATTTTTTCCCTGATTTTCTGCACCTTTCAGCCGAACTTTCATGCTTTGTGCAATTTCCTGCAAGTTATGCATCAAAAACGGTCCGCATGTTGAGGAGAATATCCATGCTATTACTTTTGGGGACTTCTGCCGATTTTACGGTTTTTTCCACGCAATCGGACCGAATATACCCGCACATTTTTCCCATTGACGCATAGATGGGGCTCCCCGCAAATTCATGCTTTTCCGCGCATTTTTTTTCAGCATTTCTGGCAAATTTTTCTGCAACTTGTGCATGTTCAGCTTCCGCAACTTGTGGGATTTGAGAAAAATTTGGCCTTCTGCAGTTTTCCAGTTTTTTTTTCTAACAGGAATTTGAACTTTTTTGCATTGGTGTGGTAATGTGGGTTCTCTGGCCCTCCTTTAGTGTGTAGGCGAATCCAAGCCAATGTATTTTAATAGGATTCTGGCTCTCCAATGTGTTTCAGCCATTTGGTGCAGGCTTCTGCATCTTCAGCATTTAGGCGATTTCAACAAGTTTTTTGACCAGTTTTAATGGAATTAAAAAGTTTATGCCAATATAAAACAAATTTTAATGCAATTAACCACTTTAATGGAATTTTAACAGTTTACGCATTTTAAACGGCAGTTTACCATTTTAACCAGTATTGCAACATAACAATTTATGCCATTTAAAGGATTAATGAAAATTTAAAAACAGTTTAAATGCAGTTTATTATAATTTATGCAAATTAACCATTAATGCATTTTGAACCCGTTTTTTTTTTGCAATTTAACCATTAGTTTAAGCAACATACAGTTTTGTGCAATTTAAACTGTTTCATGCTTTTACCGGTTTATGCAATTAGATTATGCCAAAATTAAACCAATTTATGCATTTTTTACAGTTTTTCTGCAATTTTTACCAGTTTATGCAATTTCACAGTTTATGAACATTAGATTAATGGCAAATTAACCAATTTTATGCAAATTTTATGAATTTTTCTGCATTCGATTCCCGCAGTTCCGCAGTCCAATCGCAATGCGCAGCCATGCTGTCATTCCTTAGTTGATTGACTGCGGAATCTTCCGCAGTCAATTATTGGTTTCATGTTCTTTAATTGATATGACTGCGGAACTTTCCGCCAGTCCAATTAATGGTTTTCAATGTTTCTTTAAATATTATTATTATTCCTTCCATCTTTTCATGAATTTCAAGCACCTTTCAGGCCACTTTCATGCTTTGTGCAATTTCCTGCAAGGTTATGCTATCAAAAATGTTCCGCAAATGTTGACTGAAATCCTGCTATTACTTTTTCGGAACTTCTGCAAATTTTACGGTTTTTTATTTTATCCGCAATCCGGACGAAATACCGAACATTTTTCCCATTGACGCAATAAGGGGCTCCCCGAAAGTCAGCCTTTTTCCGCCCATTTTTTTCCGCCAATTTTCTGCAATTCTGCAATTGTGCATGTTCAGCTTCCGCAACTTGTGGTTTTTGAGAAAAATTGGCTTCTGCGTTTTCCAGTTTTTTTTTCTACGGGAATTTGAAACTTTTGGCAATTGGTGTGGTATGTTGGGTCTCTGCTCATTAGTGTGTATGGCGACACCAGCAATGTATTTTTAATAGGAAATTCTGGCTCTCCATGTGTTTCAGCCATTTGTTGCAGCTTCTCTGCATCTTCAGCATTTAGGTGATTTTCAAACAGTTGACAGTTTATGGAATTTAATAAAGTTTATGCAATATAAACAATTTATGGCAAATAAACCACATTTATGGAATGTTAACCAGTTTACCGCATTTAACCAGTTTAACGCATTTTAACAGTTATGAAACATAAACCAATTTATGCATTTAGGGAATTTATGAAAATTTAAACAGTTAATGCAGTTTAATATAATTTAATGCAAATTTAAACCATTAATGCATTTGACAGTTTTTTTTTTGCATTTTAACCAGTTTATGCAAACAATAACAGTTTTGTGCAATTTAAACTGTTCATAGCATTTTTACCGGTTTATGCAAATTAGATTTTGCAAATTAACCAATTTATGCATTTTACAGTTTTTTCTGCAATTTTACCAGTTTTATGCAATTTCACCAGTTTAATGAACAATTAGATTATGCAAATTAACCAATTTATGACCAAATTTATGAATTCTGCATTCGATATTCCCGCAGTTTCACCGCAGTCAATCGCAATGGCGCACCATGCTGCAGTTTCTAGTTGATTGACTGCGGAACTTTCCGCAAGTCCAAATTATTGGTTTTCCGTTTCTTTTAATTGATTGACTGCGGAATCCTTCCGGCAGTCAATAATTGTTTTCATGTTCTTTAATGATTGACTGCGGAAATTTTCCCGCAGTCAATTATTGGTTTTTCCGTTTCTTTATTATTAATTCCGGCAGCATTTTTCCTGATTTTTCTGCAGCTTTCAGCAGCTTTCATGTTGTGCAATTTCTGCAAGTTATGCATCAAAATGTCCCGCATGTTGAGGAGAATCCTGCTATTACTTTTGGGACTTCTGCAATTTACGGTTTTTCCCGCAATCAGCCGATATTCCGGGCCGATTTTCCCATTGACTATAATGGGGCTCCCGCAAATTCAATGCTTTTTCCGCATTTTTTTTCTGCAATTTCTGAAGTTTTTGTGCATGTTCGCTTACCGCAACTTGTTGGTTTTGAAGAAAAAAATTGGCCAATTCTGCAAGTTTTCCAGTTTTTTTTTCTTACGGGAAATTTGAAATGTTTTGCCAATTGGTGTGTATTGGTCTCTCTGGCCCCATTAGTTGTGTATGGCGAATCCAAGCCAATGCATTTTAAATAAGAATTTCTGGCTTCTCCATTGTGTTTCAGCCATTTGTGCAGCTTCTGCAATTTCAGCATTTAGGCGATTTAACAGTTTGAACCAGTTTATGGAATTTAAAAGTTTAATGCAATATAAAACAATTTATGCAAATTAACCACTTTAATGGGAATTTAACCAGTTTACCGCAATTTAACCAGTTTTATATGCAACATAAACAACTTATGCCATTAGGATTCATGAAAATTGAAACAGTTTAAAGCAGTTTATATTTAATGCAAATTAACCAATTAAATGCATTTTTACCAGTTTTTTTTTTTTGCAATTTAACCAGTTATGCAACATAAACAGTTTGTTGCCAAATTAAACTTTATGCATTTTTAATACGTTATGCAAATTACATTATGCAAATTAACCAACTAACGCATATTTTACCAGTTTAGCAATTTTAAGTTCATGCAACATGGAGTTTATGCATCTTTATCGGTTTATGCAAATTAGATTATGTAAATTAAACCAATTTATGTAATTCACGGATTTCTGCAATTTCTGCATTCGATCCGCGCAATTCCGCAGTCAATCGCAATGGCGGCCAGCCATTTGCTGCATTTCCTAGTATTATTATTATTGATTGGACTGCGAAATCTTCCGCAAGTCAATCATTGGTTTTTTCAATTTCTTTTAATATTATTATATTCCATCTTTTTCCCTGATTTTTTCTGCCAGCTTTCAAGCACTTTCATAGCTTGTGCAATTTCGCAAGTTATGCATCAAAACGTCCGCATGTTTGAGGAAAGAATCCTGCTATTACTTTTTTTGGGGACTTCTGCGATTTACGGTTTTTTCCGCAATCGGACGAAATACCGAACATTTTTTCCATTGACGCATATGGGCTTACGAAATTCATGCCTTTTTCCGCATCAATGCTTTTTTCCGCCATTTTTTCCCCGCAGATTTCTGCAATTTCTGCAACTTTGTGCATGTTCAGCTCCGCAACTTGTGGGATTTGGAGAAAAAATTTGGCCTTCTGCAGTTTTCCCAGTTTTTTTTCCTACAGGATTTTGAAATTTTTTGCCATTGGTGTGTATGTGGTCTCTGCTCCATTAGTGTGTATGGCGAATCCAGCCAATGTATTTTTTTAATAGATTTCTGGCTCCATGTGTTTCACAAGCCAATTTGTGCAGCCTCCTGCAATTCAGCATTTAGACGATTTCAACAGTTTGACCAGTTTTATGGAATTAAAAAGGTTTAATGCAATATAAACAATTTATGAATTAACCACTTTAAATGGAATTTAACCAGTTTACCATTTACAGTTTACGCAATTTTAAACCAGTTTAATGCAACATACAATTTTATGCCAATTAAGGATTTATGAAAATTAAACAGCTAATGCAAGTTTATAATAATTTATGCAATTAACCAATTTAATGCATTTTACCGTTTTTTTTTGCAAATTTAACCAGTTTTATAATGCAACATAACAGTTATGTGGCAATTAAACTGGTTCTGCATTTTTAACCGGTTTTATGCAAATTAGATTTATGCAAATAACCAATTTAATGCATTTTACAGTTTTTTCTGCAATTTTACCAGTTTTGCAATTTTCACAAGTTTATGAACATAGATTATCAATTAACGCAATTAATGCAGATTTAATGCAATTTCTGCATTCGATTTCACGCAGTTCGCAGTCCCAATTCGCAATGGCGCAGCCATGCTGGCATTTCTAAAGTTTATTGATTGACTGCGGTAATTTTTCCCGCAGTCAAACATTATGTTTGGCGTTTCTTTTATTATTATTATTATCCGGCACAATTTTTCCTGATTTTTTGCCACCTTTCAGCACTTTCATGCTTGTGCAATTTCTCTGCAAGTTATGCATCAAAACGTTCCGCATGTTTGAGGGAGAATCCTGCTATTAACTTTTTGGGAACTTTCTTGGCGATTTACGGTTTCTTTCCCGCAATCGACGAAAATACCGCACAATTTTTTCCATTTGGAAAAACGCATTAATGGGGCTCACGCAAATTCAATGCTTTCCCGCATTTTTTTCCGCATTTCTGCAAATTTCTGCAAACTTGGTGCATGTTCAGCTTTCCGCAACTTGTGGGATTTTGAGAAAAAAAATGGCCTTCTGCCAAAGTTTTTCCAGTTTTTTTTCTACAGGAATTTGAACTTTTTTTGGCATTGGTGTTGTATTGTGGTCTCTGCTCCATTAGTGTGTATGGCGAAATCCAGCCAATGTATCTTTAATAGGATCTGGCTCCTCCATTGTGTTTCAGCCATTTGTGCACTTCTGAACACATCTTCAGCATTTAGGCGATTTCAAACAGTTTGACCAGTTTTAATGGAATTTAAAAGTTTATGCATATAAACAATTTATGCAAATTACCACTTAATGAAATTTAACCAGTTTACGCATTTTAAAACCCAGTTTACGCATTTTAAAACCAGTTTAGCAACATAACAATTTATGCCATTTTAAGATTATGTTTCGTATTGCGTTATATTAATTTGGTTCCAATAATGCTTTACACGTTTTTTTTTTGCAATTTACCAGTTTATGCAACATAAACAGTTTGTGCAATTTAAAACTGTTTCATGCATTTTACCGGTTTATGCAAAATTAGAATGAATGCAAATTAAACCAATTTATGCATTTACAGTTTTTCTGCCAATTTTACCAGTTTAAATCAATTTCAACCATTTAATGAACATTAGATTATGCATAAACCAATTTATGCAAAAATTTATGCAATTTCTGCATTCGATTCCCGCCAGTTCCGCAGTCAATCGCAATGGCGCAGCCATTTGCTGCATTTCTAGTTGATGACTGCGGATTTCCAGCAGTCAATTATTGTTCCGTTTCCTTATTATTATCTATATTATTAATAATTCCCGCCATTTCTGATTTTCCTGGGCAGCTTTCCGCCTTATCGCTTGGTGCAATTTCTGCAAGTTATGCATCAAACGTTCCGCATGTTTGAGGAGAAATCCTGCTATTACTTTTCGGACTTCTGGATTTACGGTTTTCCGCAATCCGAACGAAAATACCGAACATTTTCCCATTGACGCATAATGGGCCCCGCAAATTCAAATGCTTTTTCGCATTTTTTTTCCGCAATTTCTGCAATTTCTGCAATTTGTGCATGTTCCAGCTTCCGCAATTGTGGGTTTTGAGAAAAAATTGGCCTTTCTGCAGTTTTCCACTTTTTTTCTACGGGAATTTGAAATTTTTGCATTGGTGTGTATGTGGTCTCTGCTCCATTAGTGTGTATGGCGAATCCAGCCAATGCATTTAAATAGGATTCTGGCTCTCCAGTGTTTCAGCCATTTGTGCGCTTCTGCATTTCAGCATTTAGGTGATTTCAACAGTTTGAACAGTTTATGGAATTTAAAAGTTTATGCAATATAAACAATTTATGCAAATTAACCACTTTATGGAATTTAACCAGTTTACGCATTTTAACCAGTTTACGCATTTTAACCAGTTTATGCAACATAACAATTTATGCCACTTAGGATTCATGAAATTTAAACAGTTAATGCAGTTTATATAATTTATGCAAATTAACCAATTAATGCATTTTACCGTTTTTTTTGCAATTTAACCAGTTTATGCAACATAACAGTTTGTGCAATTTAAAATGTTCATGCATTTTACCGGTTTATGCAAATTAGATTATGCAAATTAACCAATTTATGCATTTTACAGTTTTTCTGCAATTTAACCAGTTTATGCAAATTAACCAATTTATGCATTTTACCATTTATGCATTTACCAGTTTATGCGATTTACCAGTTTATGAACATTAGATTATGCAAATTAACCAATTTATGCAATTTTAGCAATTTCCGCATTCGATTCCCGCATTTCCGCAGTCAATCGCAATGGCGCAGCCATTGCTGCATTTCTAGTTATTATTATTCCATCTTTTTCCTGATTTTCAGCACTTTCAGCACTTCATGCTTTGGTGCAATTCTGCAAGTTATGCATCAAAACGTTCCGGCATGTTGAGGAGAATCCTGCTATTACTTTTCGACTTCTGCGATTTACGGTTTTTCCGCAATCGGACGAAATACCGAACATTTTTCCCATTGACGCATAATGGGGCTCCCGCAAATTCATGCTTTTCCGCATTTTTTCCCGCAATTTCTGCAATTTCTGCCAATTGTGCATGTTCAGCTTCCGCAACTTGTGGGTTTTGAGAAAAAATTGGCCTTCTGCAGTTTCCAGTTTTTTTCTACGGGAATTTGAAATTTTTGCATTGGTGTGTATGTGGTCTCTGCTCCATTAGTGTGTATGGCGAATCCAGCCAATGCATTTTAATAGGATTTCTGGCACTCCATGTGTTTCAGCCATTTGTGCAGCTTCTGCATTTCAGCATTTAGGCGATTTCAACAGTTTGACCAGTTTATGGAATTTAAAAAGTTTATGCAATATAAACAATTTATGCAAATTAACCACTTTATGGAATTTAACCAGTTTACGCATTTTAACCAGTTTACGCATTTAACCAGTTTATGCAACATAACAATTTATGCCATTTAGGATTTATGAAATTTAAACAGTTAATGCAGTTTATATAATTTATGCAAATTAACCATTAATGCATTTTACCGTTTTTTTTGCAATTTAACCAGTTTATGCAACACAACAGTTTGTGCAATTTAAACTGTTCATGCATTTTACCGGTTTATGCAATTAATCATGCAAATTAACCAATTTATGAATTTTACACATTTTTGCAATTTAACCAGTTTATGCAATTTATCCAGTTTATGCTTTTACCAGTTTATGCAATTTACCAGTTTATGAACATTAATTAGCAAATTAACCAATTTATGCAATTTATGCAATTTCTGCATTCATTCCCGCAGTTCCGCAGTCAATCGCAATGGCGCAGCCATTGCTGCATTTCTAGTTGATTGACTGCGAACTTTCCGCAGTCAATTATTGGTTTCCGTTTCTTTATTATTATTTTATTATTATTATTATTCCCGCACATTTTTCCTGATTTTCAGCACCTTTCAGCACTTTCATGCTTTGTGCAATTTCTGCAAGTTATGCATCAAAATGTTCCGCATGTTGGGAGAATCGTGCTATTACTTTTGGGACTTCTGCGATTTACGGTTTTTCCGCAATCGGACGAAATACCGACATTTTTCCCATTGACGCATAATGGGCTCCCGCAAATTCATGCTTTTCCGCATTTTTTTCCGCAATTTGTGCAATTTCTGCAATTTGTGCATGTTCAGCTTCCGCAACTTGTGGGTTTTGAGAAAAAATGGACCTTCTGCAGTTTTCCAGTTTTTTTCTACGGGAATTTGAAATTTTTGCATTGGTGTGTATGTGGTCTCTGCGCCATTAGTGTGTATGGCGAATCAGCCAATGCATTTTATAGGATTTCTGGCACTCCATGTGTTTCAGCCATTTGTGCAGCTTCTGCAATTTCAGCATTTAGGTGATTTCAACAGTTTGACCAGTTTATGGAATTTAAAAAGTTTATGCAATATAAACAATTTATGCAAATTAACCACTTTATGGAATTTAACCAGTTTACGCATTTTAACCAGTTTACGCATTTTAACCAGTTTATGCAATATAACAATTTATGCCATTTAGGATTTATGAATTTAAACAGTTAATGCAGTTTATATAATTTATGCAAATTAACCAATTAATGCATTTTACCGTTTTTTTGTAATTTAACCAGTTTATGCAACATAACAGTTTGTGCAATTTAACTGTTCATGCATTTTACCGGTTTATGCAAATTAGATTATGCAAATTAACCAATTTATGCATTTTACAGTTTTTGCAATTTAACCCGTTTATGCAATCTTAAGTTCATGCAACATGAAAGTTTATGCATTTTACCGGTTTATGCAAATTAGATTATGCAAATTAACCAATTTATGCATTTTACAGTTTTTCTGCAATTTAACCACTTATGCAATTTATCCAGTTCATGCATTTTAACCAGTTTATGCAATTTCACCAGTTAATGAACATTAGATTATGCAAATTAACCAATTTATGCAATTTATGCTATTACTGCATTCGATCCCGCAGTTCCGCAGTCAATCGCAATGGCTTCAGCCATTGCAGCATTTCTAGTTGATTGACTGCGGAATTTTCCGCAGTCAATTATTGGTTTCCGTTTCTTTATTATTATTATTATTATTATTATTCCCGCACATTTTTCCTGATTTTCTGCACCTTTCAGCACTTTCATGCTTTGTGCAATTTCTGCAAATTATGCATCAAAATGTTCCGCATGTTGAGGAGAATCCTGCTATTACTTTCGGACTTCTGCAATTTACGGTTTTTCCGCAATCGGACGAATACCGCACATTTTTCCCATTGACGCATAATGGGGCTCCCGCAAATTCATGCTTTTCCGCATTTTTTTCCGCAATTTCTGCATTTCTGAACTTGTGCATGTTCAGCTTCCGCAACTTGTGGGTTTGAGAAAAAATTGGCCTTCTGCAGTTTTCCAGTTTTTTTCTACAGGAATTTGAAATTTTTGCATTGGTGTGTATGTGGTCTCTGCTCCATTAGTGTGTATGGCGAATCCAGCCAATGGGATTTCTGGCTCTCCAAGTGTTTCAGCCATTTGTGCAGCTTCTGCAATTTCAGCATTTAGACGATTTCAACAGTTTGACCAGTTTATGGAATTTAAGAAGTTTATGCAATATAAACAATTTATGCAAATTAACCACTTTATGGAATTTAACCAGTTTACGCATTTTAACCAGTTTACGCATTTTAACCAGTTTATGCAACATAACAATTTATGCCACTTAGGATTTATGAAATTTAAACAGTTAATGCAGTTTATATAATTATGCAAATTAACCAATTAATGCATTTTACCGTTTTTTTGCAATTTAACCAGTTTATGCAACATAACAGTTTGTGCAATTTAAACTGTTCATGCATTTTACCGGTTTATGCAAATTAGATTATGCAAATTAACCAATTTATGCACTTTACAGTTTTTCTGCAATTTAACCAGTTTATGCAATTTCACCAGTTTATGAACATTAGATTATGCAAATTAACCAATTTATGCAATTTATGCAATTTCTGCATTCGATTCCCGCAGTTCCGCAGTCATCGCAATGGCGCAGCCATTGCTGCATTTCTAGTTATTATTATTCCATCTTTTTCCTGATTTCTGCACCTTTCAGCACTTTCATGCTTTGTGCAATTTCTGCAAGTTATGCATCAAAACGTTCCGCATGTTGAGGAGAATCCTGCTATTACTTTTCGGACTTCTGCGATTTACGGTTTTTCCGCAATCGGACGAAATACCGAACATTTTTCCATTGACGCATAATGGGGCTACCGCAAATTCATGCTTTTCCGCATTTTTTTTCCGCAATTTCTGCAATTTCTGCAATTTGTGCATGTTCAGCTTCCGCAACTTGTGGGTTTTGAGAAAAAATTGGCCTTCTGCAGTTTTCCAGTGTTTTTCTACGGGAATTTGAAATTTTTGCATTGGTGTGTATGTGGTCTCTGCCCCATTAGTGTGTATGGCGAATCCAGCCAATGCATTTTAATAGGATTTTCTGGCACTCCAAGTGTTTCAGCCATTTGTGCAGCTTCTGCAATTTCAGCATTTAGGCGATTTCAACAGTTTGACCAGTTTATGGAATTTAAAAAGTTTATGCAATATAAACAATTTATGCAAATTAACCACTTTATGGAATTTAACCAGTTTACGCATTTTAACCAGTTTATGCAACATAACAATTCATGCCATTTAGGATTTATGAAATTTAAACAGTTAATGCAGTTTATATAATTTATGCAAATTAACCAATTAATGCATTTTACCGTTTTTTTTGCAATTTAACCAGTTTATGCAACATAACAGTTTGTGCAATTTAAACTGTTCATGCATTTTACCGGTTTATGCAAATTAATCATGCAAATTAACCAATTTATGAATTTTACACATTTTTTTGCAATTTAACCAGTTTATGCATTTATCCAGTTTATGCATTTTACCAGTTATGCAATTTTACCAGTTTATGAACATTAGATTATGCAAATTAACCAATTTATGCAATTTATGCAATTTCTGCATTCAATTCCCGCAGTTCCGCAGTCAATCGCAATGGCGCAGCCATTGCTGCATTCTAGTTGATTGACTGCGGAACTTTCCGCAGTCAATTATTGGTTTCCGTTTCTTTATTATTATTATTATTATTATTATTATTCCGCACATTTTTCCTGATTTTCAGCACCTTTCAGCACTTTCATGCTTTGTGCAATTTCTGCAAGTTATGCATCAAAATGTTCCGCATGTTTGGGAGAATCGTGCTATTACTTTTGGGACTTCTGCGATTTACGGTTTTTCCGCAATCGGACGAAATACCGCACATTTTTCCCATTGACGCATAATGGGGCTCCCGCAAATTCATGCTTTTCCGCATTTTTTTCCGCAATTTGTGCAATTTCTGCAATTTGTGCATGTTCAGCTTCCGCAACTTGTGGGTTTTGAGAAAAAAATGGACCTTCTGCAGTTTTCCAGTTTTTTTCTACGGGAATTTGAAATTTTTGCATTGGTGTGTATGTGGTCTCTGCGCCATTAGTGTGTATGGCGAATCCAGCCAATGCATTTTAATAGGATTTCTGGCACTCCATGTGTTTCAGCCATTTGTGCAGCTTCTGCAATTTCAGCATTTAGGTGATTTCAACAGTTTGACCAGTTTATGGAATTTAAAAAGTTTATGCAATATAAACAATTTATGCAAATTAACCACTTTATGGAATTTAACCAGTTTACGCATTTTAACCAGTTTACGCATTTTAACCAGTTTATGCAATATAACAATTTATGCCATTTAGGATTTATGAAATTTAAACAGTTAATGCAGTTTATATAATTTATGCAAATTAACCAATTAATGCATTTTACCGTTTTTTTTGTAATTTAACCAGTTTATGCAACATAACAGTTTGTGCAATTTAAACTGTTCATGCATTTTACCGGTTTATGCAAATTAGATTATGCAAATTAACCATTTATGCATTTTACAGTTTTTTGCAATTTAACCCGTTTATGCAATCTTAAGTTCATGCAACATGAAAGTTTATGCATTTTACCGGTTTATGCAAATTAGATTATGCAAATTAACCAATTTATGCATTTTACAGTTTTTCTGCAATTTAACCACTTTATGCAATTTATCCAGTTCATGCATTTTACCAGTTTATGCAATTTCACCAGTTAATGAACATTAGATTATGCAAATTAACCAATTTATGCAATTATGCTATTACTGCATTCGATTCCCGCAGTTCCGCAGTCAATCGCAATGGCTTCAGCCATTGCAGCATTTCTAGTTGATTGACTGCGGAATTTTCCGCAGTCAATTATTGGTTTTCGTTTCTTTATTATTATTATTATTATTATTATTCCCGCACATTTTTCCTGATTTTCTGCACCTTTCAGCACTTTCATGCTTTGTGCAATTTCTGCAAGTTATGCATCAAAACGTTCCGCATGTTGAGGAGAATCTGCTATTACTTTTCGGACTTCTGCGATTTACGGTTTTTCCGCAATCGGACGAAATACCGCACATTTTTCCCATTGACGCATAATGGGGCTGCCGCAAATTCATGCTTTTCCGCATTTTTTTCCGCAATTTCTGCAATTTCTGCAATTTGTGCATGTTCAGCTTCCGCAACTTGTGGTTTTGAGAAAAAATTGGCCTTCTGCAGTTTCCAGTGTTTTTCTACGGGAATTTGAAATTTTTGCATTGGTGTGTATGTGGTCTCTGCCCCATTAGTGTGTATGGCGAATCCAGCCAATGCATTTTAATAGGATTTCTGGCACTCCAAGTGTTTCAGCCATTTGTGCAGCTTCTGCAATTTCAGCATTTAGGCGATTTCAACAGTTTGACCAGTTTATGGAATTTAAAAAGTTTATGCAATATAAACAATTTATGCAAATTAACCACTTTATGGAATTTAACCAGTTTACGCATTTTAACCAGTTTATGCAACATAACAATTCATGCCATTTAGGATTTATGAAATTTAAACAGTTAATGCAGTTTATATAATTTATGCAAATTAACCATTAATGCATTTTACCGTTTTTTTTGCAATTTAACCAGTTTATGCAACATAACAGTTTGTGCAATTTAAACTGTTCATGCATTTTACCGGTTTATGCAAATTAGATTATGCAAATTAACCAATTTATGCATTTTACAGTTTTTTGCAATTTAACCAGTTTATGAACATTAGATTATGCAAATTAACCAATTTATGCAATTTATGCAATTTTTGCATTTGATTACCGCAGTTCCGCAGTCAATCGCAATGGCGCAGCCATTGCTGCATTTCTAGTTGATTGACTGCGGAATTTTCCGCAGTCAATTATTGGTTTCCGTTTCTTTATTATTATTATTATTATTATTATTCCCGCACATTTTCCTGATTTTCTGCAGCTTTCAGCACTTTCATGCTTTGTGCAATTTCTGCAAGTTATGCATCAAAACGTTCCGCATGTTGAGGAGAATCCTGCTATTACTTTTCGGACTTCTGCGATTTACGGTTTTTCCGCAATCGGACGAAATACCGAACATTTTTCCCATTGACGCATAATGGGGCTCCCGCAAATTCATGCTTTTCCGCATTTTTTTCCGCAATTTCTGCAATTTCTGCAACTTGTGCATGTTCAGCTTCCGCAACTTGTGGGTTTTGAGAAAAAATTGGCCGCATGCAGTTTTCCGGTTTTTTCTACGGGAATTTGAAATTTTTGCATTGGTGTGTATGTGGTCTCTGCTCCATTAGTGTGTATGGCGAATCCAGCCAATGCATTTAAATAGGATTTCTGGCTCTCCATGTGTTTCAGCCATTTGTGCAGCTTCTGCAATTTCAGCATTTAGGTGATTTCAACAGTTTGACCAGTTTATGGAATTTAAAAAGTTTATGCAATATAAACAATTTATGCAAATTAACCACTTTATGGAATTTAACCAGTTTACGCATTTTAACCAGTTTACGCATTTTAACCAGTTTATGCAACATAACAATTTATGCCACTTAGGATTCATGAAATTTAAAACAGTTAATGCAGTTTATATAATTTATGCAAATTAACCAATTAATGCATTTTACCGTTTTTTTTGCAATTTAACCAGTTTATGCAACATAACAGTTTGTGCAATTTAAAATGTTCATGCATTTTACCGGTTTATGCAAATTAGATTATGCAAATTAACCAATTTATGCATTTTACAGTTTTTCTGCAATTTAACCAGTTTATGCAAATTAACCATTTATGCATTTTACCATTTTATGCATTTTACCAGTTTATGCGATTTTACCAGTTTATGAACATTAGATTATGCAAATTAACCAATTTATGCAATTTTAGCAATTTCCGCATTCGATTCCCGCATTTCCGCAGTCAATCGCAATGGCGCAGCCATTGCTGCATTTCTAGTTATTATTATTCCATCTTTTTCCTGATTTTCTGCACCTTTCAGCACTTTCATGCTTTGTGCAATTTCTGCAAGTTATGCATCAAAACGTTCCGCATGTTGAGGAGAATCCTGCTATTACTTTTCGGACTTCTGCGATTTACGGTTTTTCCGCAATCGGACGAAATACCGAACATTTTTCCCATTGACGCATAATGGGGCTACCGCAAATTCATGCTTTTCCGCATTTTTTTCCGCAATTTCTGCAATTTCTGCAATTTGTGCATGTTCAGCTTCCGCAACTTGTGGGTTTTGAGAAAAAATTGGCCTTCTGCAGTTTTCCAGTGTTTTTCTACGGGAATTTGAAATTTTTGCATTGGTGTGTATGTGGTCTCTGCCCCATTAGTGTGTATGGCGAATCCAGCCAATGCATTTTAATAGGATTTCTGGCACTCCAAGTGTTTCAGCCATTTGTGCAGCTTCTGCAATTTCAGCATTTAGGCGATTTCAACAGTTTGACCAGTTTATGGAATTTAAAAAGTTTATGCAATATAAACAATTTATGCAAATTAACCACTTTATGGAATTTAACCAGTTTACGCATTTTAACCAGTTTATGCAACATAACAATTCATGCCATTTAGGATTTATGAAATTTAAACAGTTAATGCAGTTTATATAATTTATGCAAATTAACCAATTAATGCATTTTACCGTTTTTTTGCAATTTAACCAGTTTATGCAACATAACAGTTTGTGCAATTTAAACTGTTCATGCATTTTACCGGTTTATGCAAATTAGATTATGCAAATTAACCAATTTATGCATTTTACAGTTTTTTGCAATTTAACCAGTTTATGAACATTAGATTATGCAAATTAACCAATTTATGCAATTTATGCAATTTTTGCATTTGATTACCGCAGTTCCGCAGTCAATCGCAATGGCGCAGCCATTGCTGCATTTCTAGTTATTATACAGACACATTTTTCCTGATTTTCTGCAGCTTTCTGCACTTTCATGCTTTGTGCAATTTCTGCAAGTTATGCATCAAAATGTTCCGCATGTTGAGGAGAATCCTGCTATTACTTTGGGACTTCTGCAATGTACGGTTTTTCCGCAATCAGCCGATATTCGGACGATTTTTCCCATTGACGCATAATGGGGCTCCCGCAAATTCATGCTTTTCCGCATTTTTTCCCGCAATTTCTGCAATTTCTGAAGTTTGTGCATGTTCAGCTTCCACAACTTGTGGTTTTTGAGAAAAATTGGCCTTCTGCAGTTTTCCAGTTTTTTCTACGGGAATTTGAAATTTTTGCATTGGTGTGTATGTGGTCTCTACCCCATTAGTGTGTATGGGGAATCCAGCCAATGCATTTTAATAGGATTTCTGGCACTCCATGTGTTTCAGCCATTTGTGCAGCTTCTGCAATTTCAGCATTTAGGCGATTTCAACAGTTTGACGAGTTTATGGAATTTAAAAAGTTTATGCAATATAAACAATTTATGCAAATTAACCACTTTATGGAATTTAACCAGTTTACGCATTTTAACCAGTTTATGCAACATAACAATTTATGCCATTTAGGATTCATGACATTTGGCAGTTTATATAATTTATGCAAATTAACCAATTAATGCATTTACCGTTTTTTTTGCAATTTAACCAGTTTATGCAACATAACAGTTTGTGCAATTTAAACTGTTCATGCATTTTACCGATTTATGCAAATTAGATTATGCAAATTAACCAATTTATCAATTTTACAGTTTTTTGCAATTTAACCAGTTTATGCAATCTTAAGTTCATGCAACATGAAAGTTTATGCATTTTACCAGTTTATGCAAATTAGATTATGCAAATTAACCAATTTATGCATTTTACAGTTTTTTTGCAATTTAACCAGTTTATGCAATTTATCCAGTTTATCATTTTACCAGTTTATGCAATTTTTCCAGTTTATGAACATTAGATTATGCAAATTAACCAATTTATGCAATTTCTGCATTCAATTCCCGCAGTTCCGCAGTCAATCGCAATGGCGCAGCCATTGCTGCATTTCTAGTTTTATTTTTTATTTATTTTGTTTATTTGGTTGGGACAGTGCATGTTAATGAACATACATGGGTCTCATGCATGTAAACAAGCCACACCGGATTGTAGCCTTGGGCTAATTTGCATCCATCGTCCCCCATGCGCACTCTCAAACACACTCACATTCATCCTGGCCTATTGTACATGTTTTTAGTGGTAGGGGAAACCGGAGTACCCGGAGGAAACCTACGCAGACACGGGGAGAACATGCAAACTCCACAAAGAAAGGCCCCGTCCAGGTGGGAATCGAACCCGGGACCTTCTAGCTGTGAAGCACGAGCGCTAACCGCTGTACTACCGTGCCGCATTAGTGTAATGTGAGCCCTGATATTGATGAGCTGATGACGCTCTGAATAAGTCGTTCTCCTCTGAGACTTTTACGCACGAGTTCATACACATTTCTGTAGCAAAATTTGTGTTCCATGATGGTTGAGATGTTTAGTTAAACTCCATTTATCCAGCGATCTCACATTTTTCCTAACATACACAGTATGCAGCCTATACTGTATATAGGCTATGTAAATGGGTCTTTAAAAATTGCTTATGATGCGAGATTAATTCATGAAGGATAACAATAGCCCATGACAGATTTTTTATAACCCTGCCCATCAAAATGAAGGAGAGAAATTATCCCTAGCGAAACCACTGGTCCTGAGCAGCTCCAACTGAGTCGCGCTGCCATTGTGGGCCAACCTGACCCAAATGTTTTTGGAGGTAGAGGAAACACCCGGAGGAAACCTGGCTGTCGGTCCCTGTTTCAGAGCATGGTGTCCTGCACTGGTCAGCTCCACCTCCTCCTTCCTCTTCCTTCTGCAGCTCCCTCCACCCCACAACAGTCTTTCACCATCTTCTGAGAAAAACGTGGCAGTTAATCTGTTTTATTTTCTACTGAACAATAGCCAGAACAATAGTAGGGACAGAAGGCATGTGTGGCTTTGATTTGATATCTCCTCCCTACCTAGGATAGGGTTTATAATCATATCTTAGCATACCTAAAATCACTCAATTATGATGTATTACGCATGCATAAGCCTCATATCTAAGCTCTACATTGTCAGGTTCATTATTACAATGAGAACTTACAGTGACATCGTTACCAGAGTAACTAGCTGCACTCACAAATAACTAAATGTGAATTGAACAGCTACAATGCTACACTCAATAAAGATGAGACATCAATACTCTGAATATGATGAGAGAGAAGTTGTGAGCGCTCGCTAGATCACCTTTGTAAGTGGAAAAACAGGTGCTCTTCAAGATCCGAGGGCCAGGATATACTTAAATGAAAACAGGATCGAGGCACTCCGTATTCCTTGAGTAGTTTATTTCATAACGCCAAGGGCGCCGTAAAGGGGTGGAAGGTTAGGACGATTCTAAGGGCCCAGGCTGATGAAGGGCCCAGAAGAGCAGACCCTCTTTTTCTTTTCTTATTTCTTATACATACGTTAAATGTGCTAGGGCCCCTCATACACTTAATGTGTATTTTGTCCGTTTTGATCATAGATTTAATATTTAACAAACAAATAATGTATTTACTGTTTAAGTCACACCCCTCCCCTCACAATGGTTCATTCCACCTGCGCTGTCCGAGCTACGCTCGCTAGCGTAGCGTCTCTTGCTTATTGCATTTGTTATGATGCAGTGCAGATAGTGACACACGCAGGCATGTCACATCAAAAGTCAGGGCATCAAAAACGGAAAGAAAAGAAGGAAAGAGAAGACCGAGAACGCCGAAGTCGACAGTATGTCACACAGTTTTCAAAAAGAAAGGTAGCTTGCCCTATTCCTGTATTCCAAAACCTTCAGACTTACGTATTTTTGTTGCTACATGACCTGCTTTTATCTAGCTAGCTTAGTAAAATAATTACTGAATTATGATTTACATCCAACAATAATAACATCTCTGCTGTCTCCGGGTTATCATGTCTCGTAGACACAGATTCAGCGGCCGCTGCACACCCACGTCCTCCTTCCCCCGCGGCCCCCGTCCCCGTCTCAGCCAAACAAGGTGAGCCTGAGCGCAAAACTTCACGAAGATTGAAGGCTCTAAGCACGTCTTATCTACTGTGTTCTCCACACGATGATAACTTTACTAAACAAAAAGTAATCTACACGCTTCAAAAATTACAAGATGCAGCTGCAGAGTATTTTTGGGCAGGTCTGCATAGTTTTGCGAATATTTTGCACATTGCCTGTGACCGTTGCTGGTGGCGAGAGAGCATTCAGTAAGCTGAAACTGATTAAAAATTATCTTAGGTCTGCTATGTTGCAGGACAGACTTTGTCACCTTGCCATACTATCCATTGAAAGCAAACTGGCAAGAAAGCTGAACTTTGATGATTACATGATTTTGCCAGCAGAAAGGCGCGCCGCTGGGCCATTATAAAGTGATGTTGAACATAACTTTGTTATACCTGGATCAGAGGTTCCGTTAGACTTTTTTTTTGTCGGCCACTTTGGCTGGCTGGGTTGTAAAATGTCGGCCATTCACAAGAATTACCGGCCATTAAAATATATACAGTAGCCTATAATGAATGTGGCTTATTTAGACCGAGCGCTACACGAGTGCTTTAGTGAGTCCAAAACAAGGCTATTTCTAATGAAAGAATGACGGGAGAAAATGTAACAACAACTCAAATCCAAACATAAAGTTGTGCGCGTGGAGACGATAGAGGCAGCAGGTGCCACGCGGATGTACCCCACTTGACAGAAGGAATCTATGACCCGAACGCTGTCCAGATCTGACCGCGCATCAGCTGCACACACGAGGGCTGGGCTATAGATGCCATTCCGTGCTTTAACGTGGCTTCAGATGTAACATTAGCAACGTCTCTAACCGCTGAAATATTCTGGCGGGACAAATCGATAATGCTAAAGTCACCAAAAGTCACTTTCAAGCGATGTGCCCCGGACCCAGCTCTGACACACTCAAGAGCGGCTCCAACACCGGTGACTAAACCGAGGCGTCTGCGCAGACTGACCGAGGGAAGCGCCTCTAAACCCGGCCACTCTCCCAGGAAGAGCCGCTGTGGGACTGCGCGTCAGTCTGACTGAACACACACGAGTTTAAAGTATATCCTAATCAAAAGGATTAGCTGTTGAGTTCTTAACACACTTTTATAAAAGTAAATGTACCTGTAGTTCGCCGTTTTCTTGGAAAATGTGAAGAACCACGAAGAAAAAGCGTAACATATCCAGAGAGCGATGAAGGCGCTTCAACTGCGCTTCGTAAAATGGGCTAAGAGCGTAAGTCGAAACTTTTTTGGATAGAAATTGAACATTTTTTAATATTTAGGCCTGTCTCGAAAACACTTTGTCATGTTAGTCACTGGCTTAGGTCAAATGTTAATATATTTTTCTATATTCTCTCCATATTTTTTTTATTTTTATTTCTTTACCGTTGGCCAATTTGGCCGATGGAAATTATTTTTACCGGCCATTTGCTTTTCACACCGGCTCACGGAAACCCTGACCTGGATAACAAACAGTTTATGTCTGGTTCAGTACTTGTTTAGTCCTGGACTGGTTTAGGCCTGGCATTACTCCTGGTGTGTCTTGATTTTGAGTCTTGGACTGATTTAGTTATGGGTTAGTTCTAGCTGATGTTTCCTGATTGAGCAGTTGGACCCAGTTAAAGCTTGTTCACATAAAGTATATGTCAATATGTATACATTATGATCTGTTGTGTTTGCAATTGCAATTGAGATAATAAATATTCTCCTTTTATGTAAACAAGTACATATTTCCATAGTTTTTTCTTGTTTTTGTAGGCTTTTACTCATCAGACATTTTAACTATGCAATGTGCTAAGTATCTTTTTTAAAGTATACAGGGCATGTTTATTGGGTTACATTTTATCTGTAAAAAATGTAGGGGGCCCAGAAATGTTTGTTTCCATAGGGCCCAGAATTTCTGGCGGCACCCCTGCATAACGCCAACGCGTTTCGACTACCGAGTCTTCATCAGGGCACATACCCACACAGGTATCATCATCATATTTATTTATATAGCACATTTAAAACAACTGTTGTTGACCAAAGTGCTTCACAAAAAGGTCTACAGTACAAAAAGTTATAGTAAAATAATAATAAACAAAACACAATGTACAAGCAGCAAAGCACTAACAGCTCCGATTTTGGCCATGATGTGCTAGACAGTGTTAAAAGCTTTTGCATAGAAATGTGTCTTAAGCAATGATTTAAAATGGTCAGGTGTCTGTGCAGCTCTTATGTGGAGAGGCAGGTCATTCCACAGTTTAGGAGCTGCAACAGAGAAAGCCCTGTCCCCTTTGGTCACACGCTTGGAGCGAGGAACCTCCAAGAGCAGCTGATCAGCTGATCTCAGAGCCCTAGCAGGGGCATGGCGTACAAGAAGCTCAAACAAATACAGAGGAGCAGTGCCATGGAGACATTTGAAAACAACAAGTAGAAGCTTAAACCTTATCCTGTAATACACAGGAAGCCAATGCAAAGCAGCTAACACAGGGGTGATATGCTGTCGCTTTTTGGTCCCTGTAAGGAGACGAGCAGCTGCGTTTTGTACCCCCTGGAGGCGACGAATTGAACGCTGACCAAGACCAATGTACACAGAATTACAATAATCAAGTCGCGAAGTTATAAAAGCATGAATGGCTTTCTCAAAGTCACAGGCAGGTAGATAATTTTTTACCTTGCTTAGAGTTTTAAGGTGGAAAAAGCTTGATTTGACAACATGATTTATATGTTTCTCAAATTTAAATTCATTGTCTACAAACACACCGAGATTCCTTGCAAAAGGGTGACAGAAAGATGCTAGAGGGCCGATGGCGCTGTCACAATTGTCGAGAACATTTGAATCAGAATTTCCAAATATTAAAATTTCACAGTGATTATTTATAACAGTGAGTCACGTGACCGACTTGGTCACATGACTGGACAAGGTGCTATACATAAAGTACCAAAAACAATACAAAACACACACAAAAATTATTATATGTATAAAAGAGCTCCATATATCATACATCATATATAATGATTATGAAACCAATCTGACTCCAAAACCACCATAAGAGATAACAAGCAGTTTGTGAACAGTGTGGCCTACAATCATATACAATATACACAGTACATGTGATAATTAAAGCGAACATGTCACAAAAACAGACAAAATTCAGAAGGAGGCTAACAAGCAGGCTACAAACATACTAGTTGCGGATCACAGGTACGGTAAAAAGTCAATTTCCTCATTCAAACCAGGGTAACACATAGCATTTAAAGTGTATCCAGTATGTCTCACGTTGTAACAGGACCTTTAAACGGTCCCCCCCTCGGTGATCCTGAGGCACACATTCAATTACTATGGCTTTTAAAGAGTTCGGACTGCTGTGACCAGCCGCTTGGTAATGTTTGGCCATTGGGTAGTTCATGTTTTTTGTACGGATGGCGTACTTGTGCTCTGCTAGTCTTTCTTTGAATTTGCGTTTAGTCCTTCCAACATAAAAGGCACCACATTCACATTCCAGTTTATACACAACATACGTGGTGTTGCAGGTTGCAGAACCCTTGCATTTGTAAGATCTGTGTGTGACGGGGTCTGTGAATGTGTTTGTTTTGATCACGTTGTGGCAGTGGTTGCATCCACCGCATTTGTATGTACCATGTCTTTGTGGGAGCCAAGTATGGGGTCTTTGAATATGATATTGCCTACTCTAAAATACTGTTGGATGATAAGCTTGATAGCTTAGCTAACATAGCTAGCTAACTGTTGCTAGCAACCTAACCTTAGATGTAATAGCACTAAATACCTCTAAATATGACGATATTTCACTCAAGTATTTAAATATACAAAGAAACAACTGCAGATGTGGTAATTATATGTAATAAGAGTATACATACCCAACACAAAAAATATAAATATCCCCTCAATTATCTTGAGGTGCAGTCTTTTTTTTTTTTTTTTTACCTCAGAGCTCTATGGTGACTGGTTACCACCGTTGCCCATTTATCCACAGAAACGCATGCGAGTTGGCACCCCTAAACCTTCATGTAATGGAAAAATATTTTGCATGTGTTGTTAAAACATATATTGGGACACTTTTGGCACCCAGCCATGCACAGCTCATAATTTAAAATTCTGTAATTACTGGCAAATGAACAGCCTGAAAGGCCAAGGCTAAATGTCCACCCTCTGATCCTTGACCCACAGTTTGCAAACTACTGATTAAAGACCAACTGAAACCTGCTTGTGACTAGGGCTGCGTGCCATTTTCTTTTTCAATACCGGTGCCTTAACGATACATTTGAATTTGAATAATGAATTAAAATAATGTGTATTAAAAAGTATCGTTCAGGAGAAAATCCTAAAACAGCTAAACAGCTACAGCTTTATAAAATAATAATTGATAAATAAGTTAACAGGGCTCCTGACTGACATTTTATGTTGGTTGCATCAGTGTGCCCACGTATTTTCATTTAGGCGCACCAGGACATAACTTTGGCGCACCACTTTAGAAATGTTTCAAATTTTGCATTATACTGTAGTTAGCCCTCACCCAACAGGTGAGGGTCTCAGAACATTTATTGTCAAACAATTTTGACATCTGATTCAGATTCATTTTATTTGCAGTTTAAATAACTACATTGGATGGAAGCCATCAAAGAAGCAGGCTCTTTGCGCTTTGGTAGTTTCAATAGTGGGACACTTCTGTCCATTTCAATCTTATACTCTCCTTATAGGCAGCCTACACCAGTGAAAATGTCTCTGAACTCAGTCTTTAGCTTATATGTTCTCTCATATATTTGAAAGCTCCTTACTTCTTTTTTCTTGTGTCTGCTTTGGACACTGTAAGAGAATTACTACAAAACGATGATCGAAAGGTCGGGAAGAATAGGCAGCAGTCGGATGTCTTATGCAGGAGAAGTTTTATTGCCATCTTTGCGAGACCCGAGGCATGAGCTCAAAGCACAGTACAGCAGCACAGTCCTAACATTCAAATCTGTCCATCCTTCCACATCAAGAGAGTTAAGTAAACCTGGTGCCACGTAGGCACTAAGCATCTACCACTGGCAGTGTGCCACGTGAATTCTATGCCCTGACAGTGTGCCACGTGTATTCTAGGCCACAAGTCATAGAAGGCCAAATTGTACTGTTTTGGTAGTACGATATGATAAGGCCATGTGTGAGGGCCGAATTAACTCTATAATTCCCCATCACGCCACCCTTTTGAAACACGTAGTAGTTTCACCCAAGTTAAAAGTAAATGTAACCTTATATAAAACCCAATTAGAATCAAGTTAAGATCAATCAAAGCTAAGTCCCAATAAACTCTCAACAAGATTAACTTCCTATGTGGAAGGACACACAGAATCTACATTTCATAACAATATTCAACACTTAATTCAACAGTACACGGGTCATTGTGATGGAATAAAATGACCCCCCTCTCAGTGACCCCAAAATACTGAGGCATGTGGTCATTAGATTCACTTAATCACCCAATCGGGGTAAATACTGCTACCAATAAAAACACATGCATCAAGTACTAAGGGCGTATAAGAGGGGGCACCATAACCAAACGTCCGATCCCAGACTCTATTGCCAATTATCCAGGGACGGTAAAAGATTATGGCCACCAATTCAGTTTCTCCTGCAAATTATATTATTATTGGTCCAAGTCAGAAAATGTACATACAAGAAAATACAAACACCACAAAACATAAAAAAAAATAAGTATTTCAATTCTCAGGAAAACCACATTCACCTATTAAGAGAAATGCCCATAAGCAAAAATAGAACAATCTTCACACTCAGGACGTCGACACCTCCAGGTGCCTCGGATCTATAAGGAACATGACTGGACCATCTTGGATGAGCCATCGGGATTAATATACCCACAGCCATCAAGATGTCCTTACGAACCTCCATGTCGGAATAGAATGGCGTGGAGAGTCAACGGCGTCCGAGGAGAAGCATGCAAACTCATATTTTCATGCACAATGAAATTTCTCATAAAATTCAAATCTAACTGGATGGTAACCCTCATTATTTGCGATCTTAACTAGCTTAAGACAGAATACAGTTCACCCGCTTCCCATATTTTAATCAAGATTAAAAGTAATGTTACTGAAAAATGCTAAGCAAGAACCCCCAATAAGACCAAAACATATTCATCCTTGTATACTTCAGGCATATCGGCTTCTGACGTAGAGCTTAAAACCTTCCTCCGACCTAAACATACCTGCAATAAGCAAAACACAAAACATAAAATGACAGGACCTCCCCACAAGACAACCAAGTATTAAAACCTGCTCCATGCATGTTGTGAGTCCGGACCTGCAAAGTTATGAATTCAAATTCAGATATATAAAGCCATAAAAGATAAGCACTATGAATTAGAATATAAATGCAAAATCATAAGAGGCTGAAAACTGACTGGACCAAAAAATGAATAAAAAATAAGAATAAAATAAGGATAATAAAATAAAAATAATAATAATAGTAATAATAACAAAAATAATCAAAAAAATAGTAATAATAAAAACGATAATAAAAATAGTAGTAAATAGAAAAAATAAGAAATATAAAAACATGAAAATGAAATGTTAAAAACTAGGTAAATATAGAAATAGGTATACAAAAAATGGCCTCCCACTAAGTCCTAATCAATCTCTGTACATTTGTCGCGCTTATGGAAACAAAATGTGAACCATCAGTGGTTATGAGCCGCGGGAACAAATCCTGACTTAACGCTCAACTTGGTATTTGCCACTGATGTCGGACCTCAGTGTTATGGCAATAAAAGGCAATATACAAATATAAAAAATAATAAAATATTAAATGCATAAAATAACAAAAACTAAAATAACAAAACTAAATATATAAAAAAACCTTAACACATCCTATGAAGTTAAAAGTGTATAAAAACTTATCAACTATAAAAGAGGAAGAAACATTTTAAATAATAAATGTAAATAATAAGTAAATAAAGCTAAATATAAAATTAAAAGCAAATATAAAATGAAAACACTCATAAATGTACAAATGAAAATGATGCAAAATGAAATAAATGCAAGGGCAAAGTGGGGTGTGTAAGATGAACCTGTCGTTCCTCTCCAAACACAAACCCCTTCAAACACCTGCATCAAAATCATATCATACAGTTACTTCTGGCTAAACTCAACCACACTTTGACACTAAACCAATGTAAACCTTTTAAATGCAAATGTAGAACCAATTATCTTGCTAAATTTGTATTAAATGCCTCGATACATTATGTCTGCTTACATAAATCTTAATCACCAATTATTCAAACCCAAACCGATATGTGGTTGCCTTTTTGTCAGATCCAACCCGTCTCTCAGGTTGCCTGTGAAAATAATGTTATACTTGCAAACAGCCACACATCAGTACAATTTCTACAAACTTGCCGACCAAATATGACTTTTCGTTAGAGTTGGGTTCAATTATCATGACCTAAATGTCAATCATTACTATCAATCGCAAGTTAATATATATGATGGGATAATAAGTGCTTCCTTCGTTTGCTTGGAAACACAAAATAAATACACAAGGATACAGATGCCTCCGAACATCAGAGCGAACTGACATTCTCTTCTTCTACGCTGCCTCCTGCAACACAAAGAAGCACACTTCCGGCCTGCACCTCCACATGTTATCATACCATGGTGTTATTGCTCTCTGCTCCTCAGCTCCTGTCCTGAGTCGGGCCCTTCTGCAAATTCCCTGTCTCTGTGGGAAATGAACGTTATCAACTAGAAAGAATATAGATAAAAACATGTTACACACTCAATACATACAGGTTACTAAAAATAGGCACACTCCTATGATCTTATAGTAAATATAAAATTAAAAATGCAATCATGGCATTAGTATGGTTAGTATGAAGCCATAATATCCTTACACTTCCTATTGTTTACAACAACTGGGTTTTATTTACACTACGTCACGTTATTTCTGACGCTTTCCCTGTGTTTAATGATCGGGTTTTAGACTTGAAGTTCAACTACTTACTGTAACTTTTGTTTTCAAAATTTACAGTAAGTAAATTTAAGTAAGTAAACAAAATGTGTTCCTTCTAGATCAAAAGAGTCACAATTATTTCTACAGAGATCAAATCAACTCTCCTTCTTGGCCCCTCCTCTTTTCAACAGTTACACGGACTCGGTGCACCAGAGTCGTGAAAGTGTGGAAAATGAGCAATATACTTTTGAGGTCATAAGTGTGACCTTTCTCTGAGTGACTCTTAAGATACCGGATTTACACTGATTATCACCTTTGCTATTTTTTGAAATAAAACACGTTTGCCAGCACAAATTTCAGATTTGAAGACACCGTTCTACTACGCTGCATGCAAACCTCTTCATCGGACTGCGCGCAACGCAAAACCACAGTCTCAGATCTAAATCTAAGAACACACTATGAGTTCAAATCTGGATTCAGCCTCCGCTGACAAGTCTTGGCAAACGACACTACATTTCAACTTCAGCATCAAAGGGTTTTTCAGTGTAAGTGTAAACGATTACTTTATTACAATGCTCCAAATTAAAGTACACCAGTACCAACCGCTTATCAGAATTTAGGACTTCTTCTTTTGCTTAAAACCTAAACCAACAATAAAAACACTGCACAATCAATTTCTGCACAAAACTCACTCAACTTACTTGAATAAAAGTCACACTATTTCGTGAGGTTCAGAGACAACACTTACACAATACGAGAATTGTTAAGCCTTAACCCAGATCCCTAGAACACAACTAGAACAACTATACAAAATTAGACTCACTAAATAGAAAGAAATATACAATAATCACATCATTAATCATCTGACAACCTCTCCTCTGCCAAATCCGCCTACTACTCCGGTTTAATTGACTCCAATCAACATAGGTCTAAAACCCTCCTCAATCTCCTCGCCAATATCACAAAACCTCTGACTCTCGTTTTCAACACGTGTAACCATTCCCTGCCTCCGAGATCTCCATTATCCATCGACACCTGATCACACGGGCCTCTACCTCTCACCACATCACCCCAAAGGCACTTCATAACCTGGTCCCCGTACATATCTTCACTCTCAAACTCTCCGTCCCACCGGCGAAACTCATCACCATGGGGAGCTATAACACACTTCGGGCACTAATCAGAAAGCAAGCAAATTAATCTCTATCACTACTATCAACAAAACATTTTCACACGAGAATGGTAACCTCAAGTTACTTTTCAAAGTTAAGGGGATAATATTTTATCAGCTGCAAGGATATCACTGATTAAATATTCAAGGTCTCTCTGTCATTAATTTATTTAGTAATGTATTTATTTTACATAAATTCCTAAGGCCTACTGCAAATCAGGTAGGATTGAACTTAGTACAATTTGCCTATAACTTAAGAAAGTATTAGAATTAATATACTATTAAAGCAATAACGGGCCTTGGCTTCACCTAAACTCGCCTCGTTAACATTGAATAATTTTTACTTTATGTACCCTACAATGTCTATGTTTGTTAGTTATTTATCACTCTGTAAATATCAAACTATTCAATTACATTTACTTATTTATTTCATTATCTACTTTATCTTGATAATTATAGCTGTTCAATTGAGATTCAAATAGTTTGACCAATCTGAGCATTAAAAAAAATCAAAAAGAAGATTGGAAGAAATAAATAAAGAGAATTTACAGTAACACGGAGTCCCATGGGGCCTAGCCCATGGGCAAAACACAAAAAATTGATTAAAAATATATAAACATCTATTTATACGCAAAAATTCAAAACAAATGTAAACTAAAGGTGGAACAGGGGCGAAGCATCGGACCTGAGACAAATTTGCAGCACTAGTCCGCCTGCAGACAGCTTTTTAGGGCGTTGGGGGACGGGAGCAGAGGAGGTGTTTTGGTTTTGAGAGCAGGGCAGACTCTCAGGTTTTGTAAACTGTCCTTCATGCACTTGGACCAGCGCTCACGCATCGCACAAAGGCCCAGCCGCTTCCCTCTCTAACCACCAAAAGGGGCAAGGTAAAAGTAAATTAAAGACTTAAAAAATCAGGTTGTCCTATCGCGCAAAGCATTACAAAATAAGAAAAATTCAAAAATACCAACAAAAATAAATAAAACAAGAAAATTTGAAAGAAAAGCAACACAAGTAAATAATAAGAATAATAATAAGAGTAAATAATAAAGGCAATAATAATAATAATAAAGAATGTAAAAAAATCCTCTGTACACTATCAAAAAAGGGGCTAATCTTCAGAAAAAGGAGAATCTCCTGTTCATGTTTTACCTTCTCATATCAATTAGTGATCAGTTTATGTTATCATGTTAACGTCAATCGTCTATTCTAGGTTTCAAGTAAATTGGTATTTTAAAGGAAATTAAATTATACGCACAATGATCTGTCAGGACCCCCAAAAACCTTGCAAGCAAAACCGAGATGTAAAAGTGTATTAGTAATTTAGACCATTTCAAGCAAAACACCACTCTAAACTTTGTTTTGTTTAGACCTATCTTCTTTATTTGACCTATATATTCAAATTAGTGTTGTTTGCAATTAAGAATTGTTTTGAATTCATTATGTCTCGGCGCTGCCACCTTTTGGGGATCCGACACCACCTTGGGAAACATTATTCCGACTAATGTTGAATCTTCATATTAAACACTTAGCCTGCGATACAGCCTTAGTCAAAACAATACATTTTTTCCAAACCAGTTTGGATACCAGCTAATCTAATCTTAACCGTTCCCCTCACAAAGGTAGTGTTTTGACCACTTCTCACATCTAACCTTGGGGCTGACTCTAAATATGTAAAAAATTATAAGTAAGTGCTTTAAACTATCTTTAAGAGAACCAGCGAGAGCCCATCTGCTGACGTGGCCTCGGGATATCTCATTTCTAAAACCTCAACAAAGGTCGCATCACTCTTGTACACCCAAAACGTACACAGACATCAGAACCTTAAAGACAGAATTAAGTTTCACTTTACCGCAAATCCAACTACAAAAAACAGAGTATATTATTCTTTTTTTTTTTTATTTTTTTTTTTTAGGTCCTGGTACTTTGAAAATCAGGTTTAAAGCTCAGTTTTCTAAAACAAATCACAGCAGAATAACATCTGTCAACATTTTACAACATAACAACAACAACAACAAAAGCAAGACATTTTTACTTCTCAATTGTACACATTTTGATCCTAACTTTGTTTCACTGTTGCCAAATATCATTTGTTTTGATTGCCTGTCAGGCACAAATCTTTAATATTTTTAGCCTAATGCCATAAATCATACGCCTTTCTCTCATTATTTTTAACCTTATGTGTTTTAAAAACCCAGTTGTTGTACTCACGAAGTTTCAGTTAAACAAACACATCGGTGTCACACCGGAAGTCAGTCCTCCTTCGCAGTTCCTGTAGCCTGTAGGCAGAGATTAGAGGCAGCATCAACTTTCGAAAAACAAAACACAATCTCAATTCATTATCACCAGCGTGAATCATCAATTGAACTGTCATTCAAAATGCGACATTGTTTACCCTACAGAGACTCTTAATCTGTACCGTAGCTTAGTAGCTAGTTCTAGTAAACAATGTTGCCATTTTTTATTTTATGTCTTTAATGCTGACTCAGCAATCTGTCTCTAGGCAGACGTTATCAGGAACACTTTGTTTCACGGACCTTGCAGACAAGCAAAACAATTAGATAAAGCAGCAGGTGGACAGACAGACAACACGGAGACACATGCCACGGAACGCAAACAACGGACAAAAAAAAAATCTCTAGCTGCATCCAAAACTATAGCCAACTTCACCTTTTTTTTAAATAAAATAACGTGATATTTATCGCAATGTTTATTAGTTGATTCTGGACTTTCACGGTTAAATTCAAGTTAACGCAAAAGACAAACGTAGGTTGTATACGTTGCAGAAGCGTTCTCTCTTTTTGTGCACAACAACTTCAACGGTCTCCCTTGTGAGAAAAATTATCCTAGGCTCTCTCCCACCAACCGTTATTCACCACAACTGCCCGATTTCCTCTAAACAACGTTCAGACAAAACCACCAGCTGCAGTTTAAACTACAAACTTCATGTAAACATTGCATCAATTTCCGATACAAGGGCCACGTAAAGTCTGTATTCACGGTCCTACTCGACCGTGACTATACTATCCTCCAACCGTCTAAGTAATTAATTACACGGCCTATGTAATCCATTACCGGATCAATATTCAGCACTCAGTTCAAGATTAAAGTAACATAAAACAACTATACACACAGTAGCCCACAGCTCGGCTTCAGTGGCTACATCAACGTGCCTTATGTTTGACGCTAAAATCAACCTTAAACAAAGCTTACACTCAAAATAGTCTACATTATGTGTCCCTCTCATACCTGTGACGACTAGCTGCTTAAACAGTAGACTCAACAGTCTGTATCGAGCCTCACATCTCTGTAGCCATTCTAGTCTAAACTTGTGCATCCGAATACTCTAGGTCTTAGTACAGGACCTAAATCCCTACTCTCGACCAGAAACAAACATCCAGAATCAACCAATAACACTGTTTTTTTTACTCTTTAAACATTTCCCATTGCATTATTCTTTTTTTAGCAAGCATGCGTCTGGTAAGGCCATTCTCCCTCCTTTTTTATCAAGGATAAAAAAGAAACGCACTTACCAGAGCAGCTGTGTAAACGAGTTCGTGGACGCCAATTTGTAAGAGAATTACTACAAAACGATGATCGAAAGGTCGGGAAGAATAGGCAGCAGTCGGATGTCTTATGCAGGAGAAGTTTTATTGCCATCTTTGCGAGACCCGAGGCATGAGCTCAAAGCACAGTACAGCAGCACAGTCCTAACATTCAAATCTGTCCATCCTTCCACATCAAGAGAGTTAAGTAAACCTGGTGCCACGTAGGCACTAAGCATCTACCACTGGCAGTGTGCCACGTGAATTCTATGCCCTGACAGTGTGCCACGTGTATTCTAGGCCACAAGTCATAGAAGGCCAAATTGTACTGTTTTGGTAGTACGATATGATAAGGCCATGTGTGAGGGCCGAATTAACTCTATAATTCCCCATCAGACACTTGCTGTCATCCGCCAGGATGTTGTCATACCTCACTTCGATCAACTTCATGGCCTCACTAGCTGTTATCCCTACAGGTGAAACTCTAAAAATTCTAATATCGTACAAAATATCATTTATTTCTATAATTCAACCTAAAATTTGAAACTAATACGATATCGACTCATTACATGCAAAGTGACATCTGTTGAGCCTTTGTTTGTTATTTGATGATTATTGCTTACAGTCCATTTTCACAATATTCTTGTATAATATACATTTTTTTAAATATATATATATAATGTGTGAGCCATAATCATCAAAATTATAACAAATAAAGGCTTTATATATCTCACTTTGCATGTAATGAGTCTACCATATTAGTTTCACATTTTAAGTTAAAATAACGTTAAGTAAATGAACTTTTGAACAATAGCCTAATTTTCCAAGTTTCACCTGTATGTAAAGGGATACCTTAACCTTAAATTAATAGGCCTCCGTTTTTACATACTGAGATAGGTTCTTACCTTAGCTTAGACTAGTTGATGCGTACCTGTCTGGTCTTTACGCGTGTGCTCAGTCACGCAAAAAGACCGAAGATGTTGTTGTAAGAACATAGTATCTCAGCGAAGATTGCGTACATTTTGTGTATTTTCGAAGACAGCTCATGCTCACAGGCATTGGCCGACAGAGCTCATATTCAAGTCACTAATGCACCACCCGAAACTGAACAGAAGCAGCCATTAACATATAGGCTGCTCCCAGGACAGCGCCCCCTAGCTATACCTTGAAAACTGCAGTTTGGAATTTTTCTATACAACTTTGCCAGTATGTTCTAAACACTGACTCAAACAAAACAATACATTACAGTCATATCATATTTCATAAGATGTGGGCGTGGCCAAAGAAAATGTCTCTCAAATGGCACATTATAGTTCTAGTGTTTCCCACAGATTTCAATGAGACTGTGGTGGGAGAGAGCACCACCTTGGGGGGGTCCGGGGGCCCTCCCCCGAGAGATTTTTTTTTTATTTAGATGCGTTTTCCTGCATTCTGGTGCATTTTAAGCAAAAAATAATAACTATTTTTGGCTATTATGCTGCTGTAAAAAGAATAATTTCTGGTTAATTTACATAGGGTACAGTTTTTTTTTTTTTTTTAAATAATGTAATGGGTCAGTTTTTTTCCAAGGGCACAGGCCCTTGATTCTTCTCTCAGCTCCGCCCCTGCAGCTCTCAGATACAGACTTGGAACCTCAGCCTGATGATGTGTTTCTCCTCTTTGCTCAGCTCAACAATGAGCCCTGTTTAGTCCAAGTCCTGGTTTAGTCCAGGTTTGGTCGATTGAGAAACAGCCGCGCTGTTTGTGCGTAACTATCGCGTGTGCATATTTAATTGGATGACTAGCGTCTTTTTAAATCTTTAGCCATATTTCAATCATTCTGCAGCCGTTTCTAAAAGTTTAAAACGAGCTCAGAGGCTGCAGTTTCTGTTCAGCGTAGCGCAGGATTAGCGTAGCGTGAGGGGGAGAGAAAGGGAGAGAGAGCGAGGGTGAGACAGCGCAGACGCAGCTGCAGGACTGAGGGAGTCACGTCGGGTCTAAAGTTTGGATCCAAGTTTCGGGTTCGGACGGGTTGGCGCGTGGGTCCGGACTCAGACTGAGGTCAGCCATTTCGTGACCTCTGGTTTAATTCATTATAGTGACAGCTGCATTAGCAGAGCAGTAAAGAGGTTTACTATGCAAATTAGCCATGTGGTCTTTTAGTTTATAAGCGAAAACAAAACTACGCGAAGCTGCCTTCATTTTTTGTAATATTTATAGGCTACTTAAACAGTGAGACATTGTTCACTGCTCCTTATTTGTCCTTATTTGTTAAACCTGCACCTCTGCTGCAGATGTTGGTGTTTGGTGAGAGACAGAGAAAGAGAGGGGAGATGAGACTGTGGCGGATAAAAATAGACTATGGCGGGCCGCCATAGACTAATGTATTAGTGGGAAACCCTGTACTTCATAATTCAAACATGCACTAAAACATTGAGCTCATACTTGTGTCACTAATGCACTAATGCAAGCTGAACAAAACGCACTAATTTTTAGACCAACTTCACCACAGTATTTCACCAACTTTTCTATACCTTGAAAATTTTAGTTTGGACGATTTGTATGAAACGTTGCAGGCATATTCTACACAATAAAACAAACAAAAAATATATTACAGTCATGTCATATTTTATAAGATGTGGGAGTGGCCAAAGTCAATGTCTCAACAATGTACTGTATGTGGCCATACTGCCTTTGCTTTTTTATTTTTTATAAATACTTAAATGTTTTAACAATACATTATGTAACATTTGAAACATTTAGAAACAACACTATTACATTACAAAGATAAAATGTCCCAGGGTAAGTGAAGTTGAGTGTCCAGTGATTTTCTTCTTTTGAGTTCTGAAATGATTTGTTTGACAACAGGGGAACTGTCAATGAAGATTTGTTGAAGGGTTAATTTGGACCGAGTCTTCCATACTTTAACTGTAATGATTGAAATGGCGAGTTGAAAGAGTTCTGTATTTTTCAGTGAGAAGTTGTCTTGAAGTCCATAAATAACTGAACGGTAATTAATGGTAAAGTTGAGTCCAATCCTTTGTAAGTGAGTCCATATTTCCTGTGAGCGGATGCAGTGAATGAGTAAATGGTCCAGAGTTTTGTCACTATTGCAGTCTGGCATTGGGCATTTTTTGGTTGTGACATAGCAGCTCCAGGAAACGACAGCTCTGACCGAGAGTCTGTTAATGGACATTAGCCATCGATGGTCTCTGATGGATTCATCAATTTTTTTTATCATTGAGAAGTTTTAAAACAATGTTAGACTCTACATCAGGCGTCTCAGACATGCGGCCCGGGGGCCAAACGTGGCCCGCAAGATAATTTCCTGCGGCCCGCGAGATGATTTCTTATTTATATTATATGCGGCCCGCCAGTAAATTGCATTAAACACGTTAGAACTACATTTCCCATGAGGCACCGCGCGATAGCGCCAATGCCGCTGCGGACGCGAGAATGACAACATCAGACAGGGGAAGAGAGATGCGGCGTTTCTGCAGACGGCTTATCAACTTTATTCAACAAAGAAACGGACTAACAGCAGCGGACTGTGAGAGGAGCTTCTGAAACAGGTAAGAGACTGTCAGAACGCGAGGGAGAAACTTTAGTTGTTCAGCTAAACATATGCTGGAAAAGTTACAGCACTGCAGCATGTCAATAAGCACCTTTACCATCTTTACCTTTAGGACTTTGCAAAGCGAACACATCGTAATTAGTGTTTAAAAGCATCAACAGTAAAGTGAGGAGCCTTTTCTCTCCATCTCTCTCTCAGAGCCACATTATCATGTCAATTAATTTAATCTTTATTTGGGACACATGTGTGAACACATGATCCATAGTTACATTAAAAATAGAGAATATGGAAATGTATACAAGTACTGCAAATAATTACAGCAATATTGATAGTAAAAAAAATATAAGCCCCATCCATTATCTAACTGTAGGTCACAAAAAGGCAAGAGGCCAATGACTCCACATTATTTACATGAGGTGAAGCTTATTGCTAGTGCTCATTATCAGCTCCAGTCCCTGGTTGGGCCTTTCTACACTAAATTAAAATGACATTTTGAATTGCATTTTGCATGTCTTTCTAAACAAAATGAGATTAATTACAAAAACACTAATTGTCTAAGTCTGTAATTTCTAATTTAGAAGCTCAGCAAATGTTTGGCCGATTGGAAACCTCTGGAAGCTTAAAAATGTGCAGATAGTTAATGTACAGTCTATTTTAAGGTATATTATAGCAAACAATAAAAAGTTGCTAAATCATAATTGACTTGATAAAAAAGGCTTTGTCTGTTGCGGCCCCCGACCAACACTGGGTTTGCATTTGTGGCCCCCAGTCCAAATGAGTTCGAGACCCCTGCTCTACATCATTCAGATTCTTATATACAATTACATTGCCATACATTATACACCACACCAATCTAACTTATATTTTTGAATAAAATCCCCATACAATAATTTATAAGTTGGTATTCCTTGTCTGGCCCTACCTATTTTTTTGGTCCATAGTTTTAGTTCACCCACCCATGGGGCACGTCTGGCAATGGCCAGAGCAGTGTTTTTAATAAATGCAATTGTTAATTTTAAATCCATATTCACTGCGCCCAGACCCCCCAGTGATGTGGCTTTAAATAAAATGTTGCGCTTAGCGACTTCTCTAGTGGTGCCCCAGATATAGTTGACACATAATTTATTTATCTTTGCTATACATTTTTTTTTAGGTGGTAAAACGGTGGCAAGGAACATCATTTTTGATAAAATAAATGATTTAATTATATTGATTTTTAATTTATAATTTGCTTTTTTATTTTCCTATTTTTTCAGTTCATCTTTAATTTCTTCAAGCTTTAGTTCCCAATTCCTTTCAGTGGTTTGGTTACATATCTTTAGACCAAGAACTTTAATTTCTTGTCTAGTTTGAATGTTAATTGTAACTTTTTTGTTTTCGTCGCCGATCCAAACGGCTTCAGATTTGTGCTGATTTAGAACTGCACCTGAGGCGTCCTCATACATTTTTAGGACATGGTTTAGATGGTTTAATTCACTTTGATTTTTGATGAGGACAGTAACATCATCAGCATAAGCTAAGGCCTTGATGTTCTGAGCTGTACCTATGGGGATGCCAGTGATATTTACATTGCTATTAATAGCTGAGATGAGTGTGTTATGGTTAAAATATAAAGCGCTGCACTGAGTGGACATCCTTGTTTTACACCACGATTAACATTGATTGATTCAGATAAAATTCCATTGACATTTATATACATAACAGACTTAAAATATAAACATTTAATCATATCAATAAAATTTTGCGGAAAACCATATTTCTCCAACACTGTCCATATATATTGCCTGGACACAAAATCAAAGGCTTTTTTTTTGTCTAAACCGACAACATCCACATTCTGGTCATCCTCTTTATGGAGCGGTTCTCTTAAAGTGCATATGTTATCCCACATTACACGACCTTTTATTGCACACGTTTGTTCTTTTTCTATTGTTTCTTCAAGTACATTCGACATCCTATTCATTATGATTTTTGCTAAGATTTTATAATCAGTATTCATAATAGTAAGATGTCTATAGTTATTAATATCACATTTGTCTCCTTTTTATACAATAGGTTCATAACCCCCTGGTAAAAAGGGTCACTCATAGAGCCACGGACCATCCCCTCATTAAACACTTCAGTTAGAAGTTCACTTAATTCATTTACAAAGGATTGATAGAATTCAGATGGAAGTCCATCCAGGCCTGGGCATTTCCCACTATTTAGTTCTTTAATTGCTTGTATAACTTCATCTTTAGTTATTTTTTCAGTAAGAGGGGTAAAGTCTAGGTGGCTGTATGTGGGCACCGTGCTCAGGAAGGACTGGATATCTGCTCTGTCAGGAGTTATGTTTTTATAAGCTCCTGCACAGAGCTTTTGAATGCATTCTCTTTTGTCTTTCTCACTGGAAACAATGGTCCCATTTTCGTCATATACAGCAGCGATAAATTTATCTTTGATTTGTTTTTTACTATTTCTTATTGCTTGAGCAATGCTCCCATTATTATCAATATTAGCACTTTTAATAAGGTTATAGAGTATTTCAAGGTTATATTGTTTAATTTGTGATTTGAGTTCTTTTATTTTAATTTCATTATCAGATAATATCTGTTTTAGAAGAATTTTGTTTTAGATTAATGTATTCAATAATTAATTTATTATAATTATCATTTTTAGTCTTATTAATTTCTTTACATTTATATTTTAAGAAGCGTTGGACTCTGGATTTTAAGATGTCCCACAGTTCCATTCCGGATCTAGTTAGAACTCGTGGATCGGTTATTCTCTGAATTTCTAGTTTTAGCTCGTCCATGACGTGGACATTTTTGAGGCACTGAGTGTTTAATTTCCAGTAGCCTCTTCGCTCAGAAGGACCGTGAGAAAGAGTGGTTTGAACAATAAAATGGTCTGAGAATTCGGTTAATATTTTCTTATAATTATGGACATTCATGTTTGGAGAAGTGTAAATTCTGTCTATCCTGGTTTTAGTTTTATTATCAAAACGAGTAAAATCAATTCCATTTGGAAACAGTGTTCTATAAACATCATTAAGATCTTCCGTAACCTCTTTTAACAATTTACCCTCCGTTCCTACTTGTACTTGAGTGTTTGCTATTCGATCTTTTAAATCAGTAATAGTATTAAAATCTCCACATAATATAACACTATAACTTACTGTCAAACACTCACCAAGCTTACGGAACAATTTGCATTTAGAAGCTTTAGAAGGTGCAGTATAAACATTAATAATTCGATATTTATTATTATTATAGAAGCAATCAACCAATAAAAGTCTACCTGGTATTATTTCTCTTTTTCTAATAATGTCCACGTTCTTATTGTTAAAAAATATTCCGACCCCGTCAGCAGTGTCTTCACCAACAGAAATAATACTTTCCCCTTTGTCTCAGAGCTCCCTCACATCGTCAACATCATTTATCGTTTTTAAGCGCATTTCTTGAAGGCATAAAACGTCATAATTGTTTTTTAACAACAACTGAAGTTTAGGAAGTCTGTATTTGACGGATTGCATACCTCTCACGATCCAGGTGGCGATAGAGAGGGTCGTCATGTTGGATCAGGGGAGGGCTGATCATTCTTTTTTTTTTCCTCTGAAATTGCTTCTGCTTACGTTTCCGTTTGACTTCGGTGAAGTCACTCTGGAGGACGGTGGACTCAGGGGTTGTGGAAGAAGAGGGAGACTGATCCAGAGGATTATGGTCAGGGGCAGGGGAGGAGGGGACTAGTGGTGAAAAAGAACTGGAGTCTGCACTCGGAGATTCACTGGCACTTCCATAATCCTGCTCGTTCTCGCTGTCTGACGACCGCTGAGATGTTTCCTCCTCGTCGTCGTCCTTGGAGTCACGGAGAGATTCGTCCCAGTGTGGCAGGGACTGATACAGATGTGTAGAGCTGGACTGCTCTGGCACCGGGATGGAAGCAGAGCGTTGATCCTCTGCGTGCTGAGAGGTGGAAGAGGACCCATGGTCGAAATGGTCCTCGGTCTGCTGCTTCTGGGCTACCTCCTTCTGGGAGGATGGGAGGAGCCAGGTCGGTCGCTGGAGCGCTGATCCGGGGGCTTCCCAGAGAGGCCGGTCCGGGCCGATCGTTGTTTATGTAAATCCCATGGTGGTTCTGCAGGAGGAGCGCAAGCATCGAGTAGGACGCTGATCACAGGCTGCAGCTCCTCTGATCTCAATGATCGCATTGATCTCAGGCGGGGGCTTGGTGTGCGTTGTCTGAGGTGCTTGTTCACGTGGGGCGGGCAGCACCATGGTCCTTGGCTGTGCATGTTTGTTCAGATTACGTGTTACAGCTGCTGCGTACTGTGCTTCAGTGCTTTCTGCTTGTGTGCGGAGTCGGAACTTATTACTGTAGGATGAGGGACATGTGAAATACGTGTGCCCTCTTGCGTCACACAGGGAGCACAAGGCCTCTGATTGACAGTCCTTTGCCTTGTGTCCAAAGTGACCACAGCGCCAACATTTCACCAGTGGGCATTGTCTCACCTGGTGATCGGCAGATGAAGCAGCACCAACCACTCACACATAGGCATTGGGTGAAGTGTCTTGCCCAAGGACACAACGACAGTCTGCATCTGCAGGAGCCGAGATTCGAATCCCTGACCTTCCGATCATGAGACGACCCGCTCTACCATCTGCGCCAATGTCGCCCTGTCGCCCTTTGTGCAACTTCACTTTAAACTTGCGGATGCCATACCAGATCCCAAATTTATCCACTGGTTTTGAGACGTGTAGAATGGTGCAGTATCTTTGCAGATAGAGAGTAATGTCCTCATCTGCGATACGAGCTGTCCAGAATTTAACTACAAGGTTTGCTGTGTCGATTTGAATGAACGATTCCACAGTCCAGTTTATCCATTTAGGATCAGCTGATTTAGATGAGTGGACTTCTAGGAATCGTCTCCGTGGAGCTTCATGATAGAAGCACAGCTCAAAGTCTCGTTTGTTTGGCAGTGCGATGAATGAATATATGTCTGAAGCATTAATCCAACAAGTTTGTAGTAGTAGGGTTTCCCCAACAAAGTCTCGGGTCGGAGGAGCCCCTCCGCCCGTAAACTTGAGGCGTACCCAGAAGCGGCTTGGAGAGGGGGCCGACATGGCGTTAACAAAGCATCCCGCCTTTCCCTCTTCCGCTCATAATGACTGTTCAGCGTTAACTGATCAAGATTCCTCCGGTTTTTCCTCTTCCGCTCATACTGCCTTTGCTATGCCTGATCCTGTCAGACAGAAGCTAAGCAGGGAAGGGCCTGGCAGGACTTGGATGGGAGACCGTTTGGGAACACCAGGAAGCCTTGCTTATCATCACCGAGTATGGAGTGAATGAATAATGTCAGACATTGTAAAAGTGACTTTGAGCGTCTGGAAAAGCGCTATATAAGACTAATGCATTATTATTATTATTATTAATGATAATGATAATGATAATAATAATAACAACAATGCCACGTTATCGTTTATAAATCGAACATCCATTGGAATATTGAGCTCACACTGGTGTCACTAATGCACTAAACCAAGCTGCACAGAACAAACTCATTAAAAGACCAGCTTCACCACAGTACAGCGCCACCTATCTATACTTTGACAATTTTAGTTTGTACGATTTATATGAAACGTTGCAGGTATATTCTACACATTAAATCGAACATAAAAATATATTACATCTGTTTCGAAGATGTGGGCGTGGCCAGGACGCACAGGAGGTCAGCCATTTTCACTTTTAATTGAGAATCCGTCTGGACTCATCTTATGTTTTAACAAACTAGTCCCTGTTTTTTGTTTTTTTAGCAAAATCAGCTCACACCTGGTTTAACAGACCTAGAGACATGGGTCTACAAAACACAGTAGGCTTTTTTACATTCACCCTTCGGTTTTCAAATAGCCCCCCACAAAAACATGCCTTTTTCCTGTACATTTCACAACACCTCGCAGGCATTCGCTCTATACAATCTGGATCATATTTTGCTGACATAAGGCCTCTTACGGTCTGAATTCATAGAACTCAATAACTGCACGGTGCTCACCACTATAGCGCCCCCTAGCTATACCTTGAAAATGTTAGTTTGTACGATTTATATGAAACCTTGCAGGTATATTCTACACATTAAAACAAACAAAAAAATATATTACAACATGCCTCTATCTTGCTTTATTCTCTTTATATTTAGGCCCGAGCCGGACGCAGTGCTGGCAAGAGACTATTGTTTTTCGTTTTCTAAAATTTTTCTCCGTCAACAAGGGCATTTTTGATTCGCTAAATGTCGCGGAAAACTCACCAAATTTGGCGGAGACATTCGGGTGGCGTGAAAATGTATGATAATGGCCACGCCCAAAACAAAATGGCTCCACAGCGCCCCTCAAAGTTGACCCCAATTCAAATGAAAACGCGTGTTTTTGGGAATAGGCCCAAACCCTTGAGTACAGTGGGGGACATCAGGACAAACCAAAAACTCAATTGGAGCGCCATGCCTGGACGCACAGGGAGTCGGCCATCTTGACTTGCAATTGGCTTGTCAAGTGGATAAGATAAGATAGATAAGTGGCCCACCCATCCACTGTCAAAATAGCCAGAGTTCTTAGCCTGACAGCAGTCTGGTCTCTGTCAGAGTTTCTCCTGAAATTCATCAATTTCCCCAATTTTCCCCTTTATTCACAAAAGCCACAGTTTCCGACTCGTACATATTTATACTACCCCTCTGTTACAGAAAGAAGCTTTAATTTGGGAGTTTTTGGCTCCAAATTAAGCTTTTTTGGACTGTACCATCACAGGAAGTTCAGATTGGGTGCTTCCTGTCTGTCTCTCTGTTTGTTCCTCGTACTATGGGTCTCATCAATATTGATTCATCTATTGAGAGTTCTGCGGGGCTGGAGTACCCTCTCAAATCTTTGGGTGCCCAGGAAATTTGCCCTAAATTTGCCCAAAATGATTCAATAAATATTGCCCGAACTGTAATTCCGTTTTGGTGCAGGGTGTTTCATAAGATTTCTCTAAAATTGGCTGTGTCATTCACTCAGCCCATGTAGCTCCATTGGTAGAGAGCTGGGTTCCCAACGGTAAGACTGCTGTATCAATTCCCACCACTACTCTTTTTTTTATTTTTTTTATTTTTTACTCTGCACCTACTGGGAAGAACATGAATCGGTGCCTATGGTGCCACCCTCATGAAAAACGGGAAAAGAATGGTTTTGAAATATGCAGAACTAAAGAGAAAGAAATGGTTGGATAGTAGTTTTGTTTAGTTTAGTTTATTAATTTATTTCAACAGGGACAATGTGCAAAAAACATTAATTAAAGATGCTTTGCACCAGATTTAGCTTGAGTTAGTTTCCATTTGCAGTCCCTGAGCAGGTGAGGCAACACTGGGGAAAATGTCGAAAACAATCGAGAAAATGGAGGCGGAAAAATAATCTGGAGCACCCACTCAAATCTTTGGGCACCCAGGCGAATTTGCCCTGATTACAAAAAGATTCAATAAATAACGCATAACCTGTAAAGCCGCTACTCAATTTCCCCCAAATACACGAGCGCGGCGCGGTTCATAAAACTGATATACGTGCGTTTGCTGTTGTTCGTTCAGCTCATTTAGCTGGTTCGATCTCGACCTTGACTTTTTTTTTTGACTGGGCACTCACTGGGAAGAACATAAATCGGCGCCTATGACTGTGCAACTGACCAATGGATCTGACCAAAATATTGTTTCACCCATCGAGGTTGCTGCATGGCTGAAGCATCCTCTCAAACATTTGGCCTCCCAGGCGAATTTGCCCTAATTATAAAATGATTCAATTAATATTGGCTAAAATGTAAAGCTGTCCCTCCGTTTTCTATTAATATTACTCTAAGTCCATTTTAGCTATAGCTGCCTGTCTAGCTCCATAGGTGGATCACTGGGCTCCCAATCACGAGTTTGCTGGATCAATTTCAACCTTAACTGTTAAGCCTTAAAATATTTTGGGACTGGGCACCTACTGGAAAGAAGATGAATCGCCGCATATGGTCCCACCCTCATTATAACCGGGAAAGAACCGTTTCGAAACATGCTGAACTACACAGAAAGAAATGGGGGACAGTAGGGAAACAATTGAGGCAAAACTGGAGGACATATCAAAAACAATCGAGAAAATGTAGGGGAAATATGACCTGAAATGACCTCTCTCCTCCAGTGGCGTGCTGGGACTTTCGGCCTGGTAATTTCAGCCCGGTAATTTAGAGAAATGTAGCCCACATCAAGCCCTACCAGTATGGAGCTATCGCTCAGTGATAGTGTTCTGGTCTCCGGTGCAGGAGGTTGCCAGTTCAAACGTGGCTTGGACACTTTTCTAACGCTTACTCTTTTCACATGGGCCGCTGCACATATAAGCGAAATCGAAATCTTGTAGTGCGCAGCGCTTCTGGTCAAAGGTCAATCGGGATCCCTGCGCTGTCTCCCAGTAGTCCCAATGTAAAATATGCATGAATACAGATTGTTTTACAGGCATCAAAACTGTGGTAAATTTACAAATCATCAAAAAATATATTGAGTGTGAGTATCTGTGCTTCCACAAACATTTTGGATAAATATATTAGTTTCAAATTACCAGTTGCAAGTGGCATAAGCTAAATTAAATGTCGACTTATTGATGGAGGGATAATTCTTTCCTGAAAAATGACACACACTATATAAATTGTAATATTGCTGGGTTGCAGGTGACATCACAGCATTCCAAAGGCCAATACTTTTATATGGAGGAAAAAAACATTTTGTTTTTGAGGACATTTTTGGTCTTGTACAGAGAAATCATGGACCCAGTGACTGATATTAATGATCATTTTTGTAATTCATACTCTTTCTTTTGAGCTACGACTTGTGAAAGTGTAATGCTGTTAATAGGAACAACTGGCTACTGCCCCCCGCTGGGTCTGGTGACATCGTCACATTCTAGAACCTGCAACCCAGCAATAGAAAAGCTGAAAGAAAATCATCTCTACTTTTATACTACACAATGATTTGGCCTAAATAAACATGTTTTCTCTCATCATTTTATGGGGGAGGAGGGATTACAACATAGTATATGCATAGAATAAAGTCACACACCATAGGAAACCATAAACATACCCTGCAATAGCACCTTCTATGTGTCCTCTTCAACATAATTCATGTGTAATTTGTTGGATCTTTTCTGATAACGCACTCGGCCTTCAATAAACTATACTTCGTCCTTGGCACTGAAGTAAAAACTTTCCCTCCAGATGTGTAGAAACTGAAAACTTTTCCTTGTTGATAATTCAACACAATCAGACTAGGGATGGGCGATATATCGATATTTAAGATATATCGATATACTTTTTAAATGAGATTTGGAATTAGACCATATCGTGTATATCGGGATATTTCAAATTCAGATAAGCTATTAAGTTAACAAAAAGAAACAGGTAATCTCAAGAGGATTTTTTTTTTTTTTTGCAGTGTATCTTATTCTTAAACTGAGCCCTGTTTATATATAAATGCTGCCCTATTTTATTTTAAAGGCTATTTTTATTAAGATGTTTTTTTATTATATTTAAATGTGCACCTTACGGAGCTTTGTTATATATAAAGTGTTTATGTTTACATTTTATAGTGAGTTTTCAATAAAACTACACGTATTTGACTTTGACTTAACATTTCATGTCACAGCTCTCACTTTATGGAAAAAAATATCGGGATATATATTTATCGATAGTCAACCAAAATATACCGGGATATGACTTTTGGTCCATATCGCCCAGCCCTAAATCAGACTCATAATTGGTTTTATTGCCATTGTCAGTGCAAGTTCACAAAGTAGGAATGTTTTTCAGGGCAATCGTGCAACTTGAAACATAAAACTTTCAAACATCAAGTGCATGGGGGACGACGGATGGAAATTAGCCCAAGGCTACAATCCGGTGTGGCTTGTTCATTAACTTGCACTGTCCCTACCAAATAAACATATAAAAAAGTGCATGCATAAGGTAGATGAAAAATAAAATGTAATAAAAAAACTACAAGCCGTCTCCCCAAGTCCCAGTCGTGGACTGCAGTACAGAGCCCGACACTTCCAGACCCACGGTAAAGTCTGTCTACTACAAATCGAAGTATGCGGAGAGCATTTTTTATTGTGTGCAGCGCTTTGGTCAACTTTGGTTGTTGTAAGGCGCTTTAGAAATAAAATTTGATTGATTGATTGAGGACTTCATTGGAATTTGGCACCTCCAGGTGCTGGTTTGCTCTCCCTAGTATTGCAGTTCACTGGCCAGAGAAAGGATTTCAACTAAAAAGCGAGTGAAAAGCACTGCTGCAGCGTGCGTGAGGCCGGGGCCTTGAGGCTGAGGCAAGAGTGGGCCGACACCGGAGCTACCTGGGGCAAGAGTGAGGCCGGAGTGTGACGAAGGCAAGGCGAGAGTGGGCCGGAGTTAGCGAAGAGCACACAGGTGGTGTGTGAGGCCGAGGGGATAGCAGGTTTGGGCGAGAGCGGGGGCGGTAGCAAGGGGGGCGGTCGCAAGGGGGGGCTGCGCCAGGGGCGAGGGCCTCTATCGCCGCTTGTGGCTTTAATATTTATTTAACCTTTTATTTAAAGCTGGGGTACCTGATTTTTCCTGCACAAACTGCGACATTTTTTGATTTGGCCCAAACTTGTCCCCCCTTGCATGTCCAAAGTGTTCAAGGAAATTGTTTATATGCATATTTCATGCCCGTGTACCGCTTTGAGCAATGGCAAAGTGAAGAAGAGGGGACATTTAATTTAATTTACAACAACAAAATGTCAGGTACCACAGCTTTAACCATAAAAGTCTCATTGAGATTAAAAACCTCTTTTCAAGGGAGTCCTGAAAAAAGCGAGGTTTGTGTGGGTTGCTGTTGAGAGATGCTGCCCAGCACCTGCTTGCCCTACACATTATTTTATGTTTTGTTTTTTCTCTCTCTTTCCTTCCTTCTTCTTTTTCCCTTAATTATGTACCTACTGCAAGCACACCTGCACACACCCACACACACACCCACATGCACAGGTACACGCCACACAACCCGACACCCCATCACCGCCCCACGACCACACCACCACCGCTGCCACGACCATCATCTATTCCATACAGCGGGCCACAGCGCACCGCCACGCCGCAGCACCCACCGCTAATTTATCGTAAATAAGAAAAAACATCAATGACATTATGTATATCACCACCCATGGATGGAGCTAAAGTGATATTTGCCATTTGGTGAAATTTACACCAGGCTGTCAGAGCTGCTGACAACTCCACATTCAAAATTATAAAAATGAGCCTAAGGAGGCTTTTCCTGGAGGAGCTGGGGACATGCAGGGGCGGGGTGATGTTGGCTGTGTGGGAATGAGGCTGGCTGACGTCGGCCACCAAGGAAGAGCCAATAATTCAAAATTCAAACAAGGTATATTTTTTTAACTCCTAGATGGCCCCAGACTGCCCCAGACAGAGGGTTTTAGGCTCAAAATTAAGATTTAAAGGGGCTGTGTGGAGTTTAGCAGTTTTGTACTCGCAATTTCCCCCTCAGGCCAAACACGTAACTGCAGCCTCGATGATAAGCTCGTGCATGAGGGCTCTGGCTTTACGAGCAATTTACAGATTTGCAGGCATGACTTAAACTGAGGTCAGAAACGTTACTGTTTTGTAAGATATTTAGACCAAATCAGTTTGAGTGAATGTTTTCCAAGATAAAATACTTGAGCAAATGCAGCAAAGTGAATCGAGTGAAGAAGCCAAGTAATACATATAAACGAATGATTGACGTTTGAAGGAGGAAAAAAAAATACTCGTATACTTTGTATGCATAAACGCAGGCCTAATTGAAATAATAAAATATGTCCACTGGTAGAAATGCTACTAGGAAAAGCACAAAATCGTCTCTTCAATTTCCTGGGCCCAAAGTTAGCGTAGCTAACTCGTAAACTATATTGTAAACGGCACATGTCCACTTTTTGTAGTCGTTTCACTACTTATAAATCCGTGAACAGTCATGCTTATTTTGCAGCCAAGAAAAGCTAACATTAGCAACATTATTTTTGCCATTGTAAATACAGCACCATTACCACAGTTACTATTCAAATGTTTTGTAGGTACAGCACAATTACTGTTATTACTGACACTACTAATCTGCTACTAATACTACACAACTTCTCTGTAGGTATAAGACTATTAGATCATCTATTATGGTAACTTCCAAATATGATTATTTTATGGCGTGTTTCAGTGAACTTTGTACCACATGCACGGACAGTCGGACACCGTTGTTTTGAAAGCATCAACAACACTTTTCCCCCACGTATTTAGTAATAATTTCTTACCTTTCAAGCAAAAATAAGCTGCGGGTCTTTTGAGAGATTCTCTCAACATTTTCCGATGTTTACTCTGGTTCTTTGCCTACGCCGATCAGACTCGACTTTCGCCTTTTTTGTCACACTCGAATAAACACTTCATTTCTTTTCGTTATTTGGGGTCTGGGCTGGAGTTTCGCTGGTGCTTGAAGCCGGTCTCCTCTTATTCACCGCTAAATCCATCCCTCCGAAGTTACCACTCGCGCTGCAGCGTCAGTATAGAGGAGATACAGCTAACACTACAGCTAACGCTACAGCTGAGCGTGAACGTGCATTACGCATTACGCTGTTTACTTGTTCGACCCGAGCATAAACTATTTAAGTGACTTTACAGGCATATAGAGGCAATTACGGTGAAAAGGCCAGGGCTCATTCTACTCACCAGGGCATTGCTGGAGCATGTATGAGAAAGAAATTTTAAATTTGTATACATTTATTTGTGGTTAAACTTATGTATAGTCCCTTTAAACCAATATGCACTTGAATGTCAAAATAATGACCGAGACATGTACACAGCACTATTAAACACTCAATCTAATTTTTAGTCTGACACACACAGTACTATTGGAAACTTCGATTTAGATCTCTCAAGAAGGACAATTACGGAAACAATCGACCTGGAATTTAAATTTGCTCAATAAGTTTTACAGAACACCGAGAACGACATCGACCCTGAAAATAACTTCTTTACAACATCTGTCAATGACTGTCAGTATTACACAAAGGACCTTTACAATTGCAAATTCAAGAACGTTAATTATTTTTCGGTAATCCACTTCAACAGTCGAAGCTTATATGCTAACATTGACCACATCAAGAGCTATTTAAAACAGTTTACAAAACCATTCAACGTAATTTTAATAACAGAAACATGGATTCATAATAAGAGAGAAATGGACTTTAGTATCGAAGGTTATGAGTTTACAAGTATGAACAGACGAAACAAGCATGGTGGGGGCGTAGCTAATTTTGTAGACTCAAACTATAGTTATAAAGTGATCGAAAATAAGTCTATGGCAGTGGATGATGTACTTGAATACCTTAATGTAGAAATTGCAAGGGAAAAAAGAAAAATATTATTGTAATCCGTATTTATAGGACTCCTGGCTTCGACAGAGTTTTTTTCTAATTGGATGGAGGAGCACTTTTCAAGCTCAAATCAGAAAGTCATGTTTGTGGGGGGAGATCTTAATATCGACCTGTTAAATCCAAATAAACAAAAGACGGATGAATTTATAAATACCTTATTCAGCATAGGTTTGTATCCTCTAATAACTAAACCGAGTAGAATTACAACCCATAGTGCTACTCTAATTCATTTTTTCAAATGAAATAGAAACTGATAATTATATCAGTTTCTATTTCATTTGAAAAAATTTATCATTAGCGGACTAATGATAAATGATATCAGTGATCACCTTCCAGTTTTTGTAATATACAAAAATGAAGATAAAAAAATCAACAAAAAACAGAAAACTATCAATGCACTTAATAAGGAGCTATTGATGCAAGACTGGAGTATTATATACAGAGAGAATGACACTAATAAAGCATATGATGAGTTTGTGGAAGTATTCCAAAAGGTTTATGATAAAAATTGTCCAACAAAAAAATACAGTAATAACAAAGTGTAAAGAAAACCTATGGATGTCTAAGGGTTTGTTAAATGCATGCAAGAAAAAAAATCACTTTACAAAAAATGTATAAATAATAGCACACAAGAAGCGGAGGATAAATATAAGAAATACAATAATAAATTGACAGGTATCATTAGAAAATGTAAACAGGATTATTATAATAAGTTGCTAGATAGCAATAAGAACAATATTAAAGACTTGTGGAATATCTTAAATTGTCTAATTAGAAATAAACCAAGAATTATTAATTATCCACAATATTTCAAAGATGAGGATAACACTTTAAATAATATGAATGAAGTAGTCGAAATTTAATACATTCATTGTAGATGTTGGACCGAACCTTGCTGCAAAAATTGCAAACGTTGAGAACTATAATTGCGAGCTGATAGACACAACTTTGAAAAGTTTTAGTCCGACAGTTAATGGTGTACAATTGTGGAACAAAATGGAGATGGAGTTGAAACGATGTCCAAACATCAACCTGTTCAAATATAAATACAAACAAAGTACTTTTGAAAAGTATAGAGAAGAAGAAACGTGTTTCCACAAGGGGGAGTAGTAGGATCAATTTGCATTTGCATTCTATTAACTAAGACAGAGTGTTGTTGCTCTGAACGGTTGTCATTCTATTGCTCTAAATTACAAATTGAGAATTAGGATAAGCGAGTTATGGATCTGTTGAGAGGACCCTCTCAACGGGCTCATAAACCTTGTCTTTTAACGCACCACTAAGCATAGGAACATCATCTACAAATTCAGCCAGTTAGGGCAGGTTTGTGGGGGTTTGTTGATGGGGAGCTACTGCCCTCTTCAATGGACCCGCTCTACACCCTGGCTTCTTAACGCACTACAGTATGTAGGGAAATGACAACTGGGAAGTTGCAAGATCATGGATAATATGCATATTAATGTGCCTTTTGAACACAGAACTAGTGCCTTTTGGAAGTTGTTAACTGTGTTTGGCAGTGGTAACCATCTGTAAATATTTTTTTTTATTTTAAATTAAAAAATGAAGAAAAAAAAATGTGATGTGTGTGTATATATATAATATACTGTATATACAGTGAGGGAAAATAAGTATTTGAACACCCTGCTATTTTGCAAGTTCTCCCACTTAGAAATCATGGAGGGGTCTGAAATTGTCATCGTAGGTGCATGTCCACTGTGAGAGACATAATCTAAAAAAAAAAAATCCAGAAATCACAATGTATGATTTTTTAACTATTTATTTGTATGATACAGCTGCAAATAAGTATTTGAACACCTGTCTATCAGCTAGAATTCTGACCCTCAAAGACCTGTTAGTCTGCCTTTAAAATGTCCACCTCCACTCCATTTATTATCCTAAATTTAGATGCACCTGTTTGAGGTTGTTAGCTGCATAAAGACACCTGTCCACCCCATACAATCAGTAAGAATCCAACTACTAACATGGCCAAGACCAAAGAGCTGTCTAAAGACACTAGAGACAAAATTGTACACCTCCACAAGGTTGGAAAGGGCTACGGGGAAATTGCCAAGCAGCTTGGTGAAAAAAGGTCCACTGTTGGAGCAATCATTAGAAAATGGAAGAAGCTAAACATGACTGTCAATCTCCCTCGGACTGGGGCTCCATGCAAGATCTCACCTCGTGGGGTCTCAATGATCCTAAGAAAGGTGAGAAATCAGCCCAGGACTACACGGGGGGAGCTGGTCAATGACCTGAAAAGAGCTGGGACCACCGTTTCCAAGGTTACTGTTGGTAATACACCAAGACGTCATGGTTTGAAATCATGCATGGCACGGAAGGTTCCCCTGCTTAAACCAGCACATGTCAAGGCCCGTCTTAAGTTTGCCAATGACCATTTGGATGATCCAGAGGAGTCATGGGAGAAAGTCATGTGGTCAGATGAGACCAAAATGGAACGTTTTGGTCATAATTCCACTAAACTTGTTTGGAGGAAGAAGAATGATGAGTACCATCCCAAGAACACCATCCCTACTGTGAAGCATGGGGGTGGTAGCATCATGCTTTGGGGGTGTTTTTCTGCACATGGGACAGGGCGACTGCACTGTATTAAGGAGAGGATGACCGGGGCCATGTATTGCGAGATTTTGGGGAACAACCTCCTTCCCTCAGTTAGAGCATTGAAGATGGGTCGAGGCTGGGTCTTCCAACATGACAATGACCCGAAGCACACAGCCAGGATAACCAAGGAGTGGCTCTGTAAGAAGCATATCAAGGTTCTGGCGTGGCCTAGCCAGTCTCCAGACCTAAACCCAATAGAGAATCTTTGGAGGGAGCTCAAACTCCGTGTTTCTCAGCGACAGCCCAGAAACCTGACTGATCTAGAGAAGATCTGTGTGGAGGAGTGGGCCAAAATCCCTCCTGCAGTGTGTGCAAACCTGGTGAAAAACTACAGGAAACGTTTGACCTCTGTAATTGCAAACAAAGGCTACTGTACCAAATATTAACATTGATTTTCTCAGGTGTTCAAATACTTATTTGCAGCTGTATCATACAAATAAATAGTTAAAAAATCATACATTGTGATTTCTGGATTTTTTTTTTTAGATTATGTCTCTCACAGTGGACATGCACCTACGATGACGATTTCAGACCCCTCCATGATTTCTAAGTGGGAGAACTTACAAAATAGCAGGGTGTTCAAATACTTATTTTCCTCACTGTATTATATATATATAATATGTGTGCGTGTGTATGCATATATGTGTATGTATTAGGGGTGTTGAAAAATATCGATTCGCCGATATATCGCGATATTACGTCGTGCGATTCTCGTATCGATACAAAAAGTGCCCGTATCGATATTTAAACATCTATTTTTGGGGAAATATTCATTGCAGCATCTCTCTTTGGTCCTGCACTTTTACTCCCGCCCGCTAGATGGCAGCGCACCGCGCAGCCCACTTGAGTAACACTAGAATTTAGTGAGAGTTAGAGAAACACAGCAAGAGTTTAGCATGGAAAAGAATGAGCTATGAGACGCTACGGGGCTCTTTTAAAACTTTACATTTGGCTTTGGCTTTTACAGCAAAGACAGAGACCTGGATTATTACGAGAGCCACCAGCTTTGTGCATATTGCTGAGTGCGTCGCCGCTGCGTTTGGAGAGGATTTATCTTCGTAGCATGGATTTCTTCGTAGCATTTTATTACGGAATTAAACGAAGCCGAGGGGAAACTAAATACAGCAGGCTCATGTTAAACCTGTGTCTCACTACTGCAGTACTACGACACAAGTTTAAAAAGAGCCTGCTGTATTTAGTTTCCCCTCTGCTTCAGTTGTGTGTTACTGCTGCGCGTGATGCCCGTGTCATTATGTCCCTGATCTACGAGTGACACCCATTGTGGAGTAGACACGATTTTAAATGCCCCGTCTGAGTTATTGTATATTTTAATGGATGAAACCCATAATAGTTACTGATCGCCAAGGACTCCCAACTATAGAAATACTAGAAAACGTGCATCCCCAGTAATTGGTTTCATTACTAGGTTTCCAAGAAATCTGTTTTCCGTTCAAAGGTACATAATCACCATAAACACCACAGTCACAAGCACATTAGTGAAAAGCATTTATATCATAAGATGGATAGGTCAAATGTATTGATACAAATCTAATGAAGGTGGACTAGTTTACTGAATAGTTGTTTCCAAATTAGTAAAAAAATAATCGCAATAATCGTCTAATTCTTCAATATCGGGATATATTGTATCGTATCGTGACCCTTGTATCGGGATACGTATCGTATCGCCTGAGACTAGGCGATACACACCCCTAGTATGTATACATATACAGTATGTGTATACATAACTTAATGATCGCCTTTGTCACTTGCTTTGTATTAGTCATCGTACATGAAATGAGACAGTTGTTGTGGTTGTGCTCTTTCAGTTGTGTTTCCTTTCCATACCGTTAAATTCTGTTAATTTATACGAACATTTCTAGAGGTGCTTTGTGGGTGTGGTCCGTGTTGAAACGGCTGCTCTGGTGCACTGAAAGAAATAATATGTGGACTTTACTTGAGCGAATCCAGGAAACCGATTGCCTTGAAAGAGACAAGTGTATGTGGCTTATTGCTTTGAAGTTATATTAACTATTAATTTCAAGTAAAGTTGACTTCAATACAGTAGTGTTTACTTAAAATCGCTAATACTAAATACTTGTCTCCAAGTGTTGGTAACTCACCAGTTTGCAGTAATGTAAACTGAGATACCAGTAGTGCTTAGTTGAAAATTGCTATTACAAAATACTTGTCTTCAAGTACTGTTAACTCGCTTATCTCCAGTACTGTTAACTCACCGATGTCTAATTGTTCAATTGAGCTTTTCTAATGCTGAATACTTGCATATTTAACCCTTAACTTAAAATTATATGAAACCGATTGCCTTGAAAACACTCAGTAAGGACAACTGGAAGATTTTAAGGAGGACTTTCCTTTATTACTGTCAGTACAGCACAACACAATGAGTTATTAAAAGGCTGGAACAATAAAAAATAAAATAAAAAACAAAGTGGCTCTATAGTAGTGTTATCAAAATCAGTATTGAGAATCGAGTTAGAAATTTTAGTAACACGGCAAAAACAAAATCCACTTTTAAATACAGTATATTTGATGTAGTAAACTTGTCTCTTTTTCCATCTGTTTTATCTACATTGCAAAACACAAAAATCATTGTAAAAAGGTCTAATTTGCCTAATTAAGAGTTTTGCCTTTTCAGCTGCAATATTCATAGTCAAATGCTAAAATCAAGCTAACGTGCAGTTTCAAATGGTAAATTAGTTGAAACAGGCCCACAAATAACTAAATGCAATTTTCCAGCTTGGACTCGCTATTTAGCACCTGCCTAAGTGACCCTTTCCGTTTTTAGAATGTACAGCACATTTACATTGTTCATGTTTACCATATAGTCACTTACTTGTCATTAACTTGTTTTCTCACAAATCATTTATCATCAGACGTTACCAGTCAATAAGGAGGTTCACTAGCTACTAGTTAGTTGTAAGTAGTTGTTGTTAATTGTTATGCAAGTTATATAGTTAAATAATATGGTCTTGTGCCAGACACATTAACTCTTTGCAATCCACAGTGTTAATGACAAGCCCTGACTTTCCACATGACACAGCCAGGTCATATACCAGGGTTTATACATGCAGAAGCAAGTCAATTTTAAATGCCCAAATACGATATCTTAATGTTACAATTGCAGAAAAAAAATCTGCTATATTTCATCTAAGATTAGCAAACATTTCATCAAACAGAAAACTTGACCAAAAATATGTGGTAAATTTCAGCCAAAACTGCAACTGAATATGTTTTAGACGATAATTTTTGTATTTTAAATGAACTTATATTATAAAAATTGTTGAGCATTGTCATCATTTTCCCATAAATTTAGATTTAACGACAGTTTAATTTAATGTAATGCGTTTGAATGACATTTAAGGCCTTGATTTTGCCAAAATGAATTTAAGGCCCTGTGTAAACCCTGTATACATACTCATAAATTCACACTGCACTTGAATGGTTCAGGATGCAAACAACCCAAGCCTGACGAATGTCCTTTTGACCGAAACGTTGCAGCAGTAATAAATGTCTGAAATAGTGAGACGGTGTGCGGAAGTTTTTGTTCATTTTTGCATCAGGTTGCAAACAGCAAATTTAGAACAGTCTCTGGTACTCATCACTAGTTCAATGATGACTGTTGGTCTGTGCTTTGGTGTTGCTCAGTGGTGCTGGGATGGGAAAGTCCTGGGACTGGTTTACTGCTCCTGGGTATTCTTCCAAAATGGCTTCCAAGGGTTTGGGATGCTTTTTCCTGTCTGACAAACACCACAATACATTAACTTTCAAATAATAAATAACTATGACTAACTAATAACTAACAAATGACAAATATTTATTTACATTGTACAACTGATATCAGTGGTTTCGCTACAGTCATAAAATATCCGTCAAGCAGGTTCTGCACTGCCACTGATCCATTAGCACGTCCTGATGCAGAGGTGGTGAGTAAATGCTGAAGAGCTCAGGAGGAACACGACTCTAGGAAAACACAAAAGATAAAAACACAATTAGAGTAAATTGTGAGATAAGGTTATAAAATGTTTTGGAGTGTTTGTACTCACCAAATCCATCGTGAAGGGGAAGATCGGTATCGACTTGTTGGTATTTTGAAGGATGGCTTGGAAAAGGCAAAGACAAAGAAAAGCACATTTAACTATCAAGCATGGTCTGAATTCTCACTTAACAGTTTGTATCACAAAAAATAACTCACAATCCTCTTTGCTCCTGATGACAAACACCCATCTTCTGCTTGGGTCATCAACAGAGAAGGTCCCTGACTTCTGAGTCTAATTGGAGGCTTCTCATTCTGACGACAGTTCTGTTTATCAATCTGAAAAAAGAATATATCAGACTACTCACAATCGTGCAAATGCAATCCACACTGGACAGATTTGGCAATACAGGACATATTCAGGCAATAATATGTGTAATATAACCGTCCACAATTATCCACACATCATTCCTGTTGACCTGGGAATCCCACTCTAGCTTCCGTCCCACAATCTGAGATAAGAACGTTTTTTTCTTAGTGAGGAATAAAAAAAATATAGTCCATGTGATTCCCTTTTTATTATAATTGTCTTAACTGTATGAATAAAACATAAATCGACACCATAAATCCCCTTTTTTGCTTATATCCCACATTTCACAAACTTTAAATAATTATTTTCCCAGATGGTAGTGAGTCACCATAATGTTGATTTTATGACCGTTGTGTAGATCAGGGTTCCTGAATTAAAGTTCACGGGTGTCTAATTTGAAGACAAATAATAAAAAATTGTCAAACAAAGGCCAAGAACATGTGCCATCACAGTTTAAAGACAATACTCTCTCTTTTTGGCCTTAATCAAATGAAACAATAATTACTGGGCTTTAAAAATAATGCAATCAATGTAATCCTGTTATTATTTTTTAACTCATTTCTAGAATAATGCCTTTAATATTGTTTACACAATGTTTCCAATGCGGTGTTTGTTTGAATACTTTATTGTCCCCATAGGGAAATTTGTCCTCTGCATTTTACCCATCTTGTGTATCTCCTCTTTGCGCACTGCGCGGTACTCCACACACTAACCCTGCTCAGACCTGGTTTTGTCCAGGTTCTGTTTTTTTTGTTTTGTTAAGAAAATGATTGGGAAACAGCAGCATAACGATCGCCCGTTCATATTTAATTAGGATCGGTTTTAGGATCCGTATTTCAGTGTGGCGGAGCTGAGGAGAAACTCGGTGTGTCTGGGCTATAGTGACCGCTTGGCGTGGAGGACCGGACGGGTCCATTCTGTGACCTCAGGCCCCTGTCCGCGCTGAGAGCCTCTGCTCCAAATCCACAGCCGTGTCTATTCATTTAGCTTCGGACTTTAAACGTGAACAGCACATACAGCTCGCTAACACACACGCACCGTGTATCAGTCAGACGTGCTCTATACCGCCAGATTCCATTTCCCTTAGCGGAGTTAATGACAACCAGGGCGGCAGTGGAAGAGGAGCAGTGAGCCCGGGGTGAAGGCGTCTGAGGCGGGGACAGAGGAGGCTGCTGTCCCCGTACCTGCACAGCTCACGTCAGCCTCACATCAGCCCAACCCCGCGGAGGCGCATTGAGTTGCCTTGTGTATGAAATGCGCGGTATAAATAAAATTGCCTTGCCTTGCCTTGCCTTAATCACGTTCAACGCGTAACTTTTACAAGAAGCGGAGCTTCATGAAACGCGGCCAACACTTTATTTCACGGGTTTGGTTTGAGAGCGTCAGGCACAGTCACGTATTATCCGCAGGAGTTAGCTAGCATGATACGATGATGGCTCACTTTGTTTTACAAAAGAAACACCGTCTACCGCGAATGTCAAACAGATGACACAAAGAAGACAGTGTGAAATATGAACAAATAAAAGTCACTTATCTTTTAGTGTTGCTCAGATCTGCTGCTCCGTCCTCTGCTCGGTCAGTGAAAAGCCCGCTCTGACTCTCATTCAAACACTGAGCTCCCGCTCCGTCATTGGACAATAGCTGAACACACGATATGTGTAATTTTGTGTAATTTCATTTGTACAATTTTTCACACAGGAGTTTTAAAACCAACACAGTTTTAACAAAACATGTGTTAAATGAGCAGTTACACTGAAATTATGTTCAAATTCAACACATTCCTTCCGAGAGTTCACGTGCTCTTGGGGCACAACTGCGCATGTCAAAACCTATTACTGAAGCAGTTCAGGTTCTCCTTACGCACGTGACTTCAGTAAGATTTTTTTTACCTTGAAATGCTTCAATACTTACTTTGCACCAGTGAAGTTAACTGATTGATGAGGCTCAAGTAAACAACACTGAACATAATCAAGCAAGCACGACTATCACTTTTTTCAGTGTGGGTTGTAGGTTCTCTTTTGCCGGTGGGGCAAATCAAAAATCAAAGTATGATGTTGCCTAATGTGGGATTGATAATGTAATTATAACAGGTAAAGCTGGGTCACGGAGGGGTACGTTGTGTATGTGTGCATGCTGTGTTCCCGGGCGCTTGTGTCTTGTACTTTGTAACATGCTCCCTATTGTAAGGACTTGGTTCTTTGTATCACACGAGAGCAGTTATTTGGATATGGCCAAAGCATACACTGGAGATAGAAGTCGTCTCAAGAAAAGGCCTTTATTGCCGTTGTTCCTAGTTACAAAGCAGTATAACCAGCTGGTGACTTCAGAAGAAGAGAAGAGATGAAGTCCAGACCCCCGTCGACAGTTGTCTTTTATCCTAGTCTTGCACTCCTCTACGCAGAGAGGGTGACTGCCTACCAGTGAGTCAGTTGTTTGTGTCTATGTGTCAGTATATTATCTGTACTTCACGGTATGTTCAGAATGATTATGGTGTCGACCGTTGTCTATCAGCCAATCTCACTGACATGGTCTTCTTGTTCTGTAGCGTGTGAGCAAAGCCTGCGTCAGGAGCCTGTTCAGATTGCGATACAATCCTTACAGTCCCCCTGTTACTTTACTCACTAAGAGTAAAGTACAATAAGAAGTTCTAAAACTAAGCTACCTATATTAGCCCTTAAATCTAAACTAACTAACTTTCAGCTTGTGTGGTGTGTGATCCTATGTGTAGTGACATTCCACCTTCACCTCCATAGCTAGGCGTGGCTTTAACGTGATGCTGACCCCCCCAAATCAGCTCTGCCACCCTTTCAGGTCCAGTGAATGCCAGCATGTAGCGTGTTTTTTTTTTGCAAAGCACATAGTGTATTATTTTTATTACTAAACATTGTGTACCTGTCAGTACTCTAAATAAGCAAACCTACAACTATTTCTAGCAAAGCACAGCGTTAACATGTGTGATTAACTTTAGCAACATTGTGTATCAGTAATGTAGACCCTAAACTATCACGTCCAAGGTTTCCAGCCTCCTGATCTCCATCTCCATCTCACCAACACCTGTAACAGAATTAGGGGAACAAATTGGGGAAGTTACCCTACTCTCCCTCCCTCTTGTATCCAACTGTGTGTGTTCCAGTTGGCTAAGCTGGTACGGTGGGGGTTTGTCTCCTATCCTTTTATTTACAGCTGCATCTATGGCCCTCATTGTTAGTTCCATTGTCAATGGTACTAACAGCAACACCCACCAAAACCCAATACAAACAAACATATTAAAAACGGCACCCCTGTACCACCTCGGCCCACCGACCGAACATGCGCCCAAGCCATTGAGATAACCAGGATTGTGCTCCAGACACTGCTCTCATCTCTTCAGATAATGCCCTCAGGCCGTGTAATGCCATTGTCAATGTCCCATCCGGAGCTGTGTTATTAGGAATAAAAGTACAGCACTGCCCCTGGAACCAGGCACAAACTCCACCCTCTTTAGCTAAGACCAGGTCAAGGGCCACCCTGTTTTGGTAAGCCATTATTGAGGTTGCTGATAATTGTTCATGGATTGCGTGAAATCCCTTAACAGTAAAATGTGCTACTCTCTGAACATTATAGTGGACATAATTTATTCTTGCTACATTTTTGTTGGGCGTGACCCAAATTGCTATTGATGCAAACCCCTCCGCCACTTCATCTACAAGTTTATACTCATCTGGTATGCCTTTTGGTACCCCAATAGCGTCGAAGTATACTGCGGATTCGCTCGGCAGCTGCACCATGGATCGCTTGGCCCACTGGTGTTTTTCTCCTCGCAGCTGAATACCATTGTCCTCCACAGTCCTCATGATGTCCACCGCTGTTATGTCCAAAATGCCTATTGGAGATATTAGAGAGACCAAAGCACATGTTCCTTCCCAGTCACTGGGCAGGTAATTGAACAGCGTGGCTTCCCCACAATACCACCATACGTCGGCCCTGGCCACCGTTAACGTTGTTGCATTTGCCCATCCTGATACATCAATAATTTGTCGACAAGAGCCCCGACCGATACCCCCCATATAATTGTTACATTTGTGTGCAGAGCCGCCCCTTTTTGTGAAGCAAGTTACGTTTGAAACCCCTGGGGTGAACACGGGTGGAGTAACTTCTTTAGGTGCCACCGGAAATATTTTATCCCAGGCTATACATTTTGGGCATGGATTATCATTCATCATGAGGTCCATTATACATGTTAGGTTATCAGGGTTTTCCTCCATTGGTGTGCGCACTAATAAAAGATTGGGTCTGGGGCCTGAGCAAACCACACAGTCCGATTTCCCCGTCTCCTTTGCTTTGTTATATATATTGTCCAACCATATGTTGCTCTGTTCGAAACCTGTTACAGCTTTTATCATTTGTTTAGGTGTAATTTTGCTAGTCTCATAAGCAGTCACAATTTCCTCTTGCTGTTCAAATGTATTTGTTAAATTTTTCTGCGGATCTAATAAAGAGATTTTGAAAATACCTTTTGTATCTGTCCCCGATTTGTCCACCCCTAGGATGAAGTATATACTACTTTTATCACCCCTTTTACCACAATTAATATCTGTCATTGAAAAAGGATTATTAGCCACCCCCTGTAGCGTAAATAGTAATGGGTTGTGTTTGTTTGAGCCAGCAGTCAATGTTCCTCTTTCCAGTGCTCCCTTAAATTGTAATTCCCTAAAGTTTTCATTGTGGTGTGGTGTTATGTAACCCTGACTAACATAGTGAACGCCTGTTCCCCAGAATACCTGTCTCCAATATGGGCACCATCTGTCGTCAATGTTTAATGTACTTCAAATCAACTTTTCCTCCATAATTCTTCAAGCATTCATCTCTCACGGCCAAATGTGAGTGTTTAAGGTTCAAAATGGGAGATTTTCTTTTTACTTGTTCAACTTCCCCCCAGGCAATTTTGATTAGTATAAGTGCGGCAATTAATGTTGCTCTGGTCAGGCCCCAATTAGAACCCCATGTAGTCATTTTAATCATGTTCGTCGTCTGACTCTACTCCTAACACCTTCAAATCCCTTCGTACTTCAGCCAAGGTTCTGTCTGTGGGTGGACAGGTCTTTATGCACTGGGATTTGTGCCACCAATTACTTACCCTTTGTGGGGTGAGTTGGACCTTCAGGCTGTAGTCAGAGGCTCTTACCACTGGGAATGGTCCAATGTTTCTAGGTTCGTCCCACCTCCGGTTGTTCTGTCTTCTCATTACCCAGTCTCCTTCCTGTATTTCCTCCAGTACTATGTCCGTGGGATCCTGGAGAAGCGCTTCCTGTACACAATTGGATAAGAACTTCACAGCAGAATTTAATATCCTCATATACTCACTTATTTCCTCTTGTTGCTCTTTCAACAACATTGTGTCGGCGCTTGGCCCTACAGTCAGAGGGCATGGCATTTTTCGACCTGTGAGAACCTCATGGGGCGTTAATCCATGGGCCTCAACAGGGTGAGATCTCATTCCGAACAGCACTATTGGTAGTGCAGTTAGCCATTTAAGTTTTGTTTGGGCACATACTTTGGCCAGGCCCTCTTTTAGGGTCCTGTTTGCCCTCTCAGCCATGCCCTGACTTTCTGGGTGGTAAACCGACCCCAGTTTGCAGTTGATGCCAAAAAACTCTGTCACTGCATTAAGATGTTTGTCAGTGAAGTGCGTGCCATTGTCACTCCTAATGGTCTCGGGTATCCCATATCTGGGGACCAGCTCCCTGGTCAGCCAGTTCCACGGTCTCAGCATTTGCTCGTCTGGCAGGTATTGCCTCGACCCATCGAGAAAACGTGTCAATCGCCACCATATATATCGGTAACCTTGCACCCTGTTATCAGCTCCCATATCCACAAAATCAATGACCACCTCCTTCCAAGGATAGTCAGGTACCGGAAATGCTCCCATTCCCGTCTTTAACGTCCCTTTCACATTGTATTTCATACATACATCACAAGTATTCACAAAGTATTTACATATATCTTCAAGGAATGGATGCCACCAGTTTTGTCCGATTAGTTTGATCATTTTTTTCCAACCAAAATGGCCTCTAAAATGCGTTTCCTGACACAAAGTGGTTAGCAACCCAGCCGGGGCTACCACTTTACCATTATGGGCCCTCCCAGACTCCATCATAAGGGCTCCTCATTGCACCTTTGTCCAGCCATGTTTGTTTTTCAGTGGGAGATGACTGGGCCTGTAGTTGCAGTATTTCAGTCATTCCTTTCTGTTCTTTCATATTCTCATCTTGTTGTTCCCCTACTGCTATTTGTACAATCTGTTTGATGTTTGGGGCATATCCTGCAACTCTTTTTGCCTCTTGGTCAGCATAGTTATTTGCTCTGGCTGTGAATGTTTCTTCCTTGCTGTGCCCTGTGACCTTTATTATTGCTACTCTTGCGGGGAGTTTCAAGGCCTTTTTTAACTGTCTCATCAGAAGTTCATGCTGTATTGTTTTTCCTGTGGTTGATTTGAAATCTGTTCTCACCCAAAAAGCTAAATCAATGAGGACTGCTCTGACTGCATAGGCTGAATCAGTGTAAATGTTAATGGTTCTCCCCTTCCCAATCTCACATGCCTTTATGACCGCTGTTATTTCTGCTGTCTGGGCTGATGCAGGTTGAGGTATGATTTGTGAATCAAGTGTCCTAAATTCTGACATCTCATAGGGAGTTGGCTTGATCACAGCGTATGATGCAATTATTCCTTTCCCTGGCACATAATGACTATGACCATCTGTGAACATTGTTATTTGGGCATCACTGATCGGTTCAGATTCTGCAGTGCAGATTTCTCGAGCTTCTTCCTCTGTTTGATACTCACAATTGTGGGGCTCTCCGTCACTGAGTAAGCTTGCTACATTTGCCTCACTCGCCTCAAAATGTACATTTTGTTGATCCATTAACAGTTGGAGCTTCCTCACTTTCTGTGGGCCAATTGTGAATTTATTGCTTGATAGGAATGCTGTCACAGAGTGTGGTGTGTGAACCACTATCTCTCCTCCACATGTGATGTGTGCTACCCCTTTCAAAGCCATCCCTATCGCGCACACTGCTCTGATGCATGAGGATAGTCCCTGTTCGTTGGTAGGAAGTTTTGAGCTGTGATAGCATAGTATTTTCCTTCCCATTGACCCGTTTTGGTACAGCACTGCAGCAACAAAGGAATTTTTTTCATGTACATCCAAATGAAAAGTTTCAGACAGATTAGGTGTGGCCAACTCTGATGCCCTCACTAGGTGTCGCTTTAGTGCAATAAATGCTTCCTCTGCTTCTTTTGTCCATGTTAATTTCGCCTTGTAGTTTGTGTATCCTGCATCAGACAACATCATTCTCAATGGTGACACTATTTGCGTGTACTCTGGTACATAATTCCTGCTATAGTTTGCCAGCCCGAGAAAAGACATTAATTCTTTCACTACAGATGGTTTTGGATAATTCAGGACCGCGTTTTTGTGTTGTGGGGACATCGACATGCCTACTCCTGAAATGACTCTGCCTAAAAAGGTCACTCTCTGTCGCACCAGCTGTAATTTTGTCTTTGACACCTTAAATCCGTGTTTTTCAAGAAATTTCAGCACCACAATGGTAGCATCTGTGCAATCTTTTTCTGTTTTTCCACAGATCAAAATATCGTCCACATATTGATTTATACAGGTTGTTTCAGGTAGCTCTGTGTGGAGTTCTTTCATCAATTGTCTCATGGTCTCATTGAACAAAGCAGGGCTGTCATTTAGGCCTTGCGGGAGCCGTCTGTAAGTGTATTGGACTCCCCTGTAGGTAAAGGCAAATAATTTTTGGCATTCTTTGTCAATCGGGATGCAAAGTAAGCATTTGACAGGTCCATGACCGTGAACCATTTGTATTTTTGCTCAACATTGGCCAACATTGTATACGGATTTGGGGTGTCAAAGTTAGATGTTTTCAAAGCCTCGTTTATTCTCCTCAGATCGTGTACTGGCCGCATATGTTTCTTTCCTGGTTTAGCCACGGGATTTAGTGGTGTGTTATATGGGGACACCGTCTCATACAGCACCCCCGCCTTAATCAATTCCTCAATCGGTTCCCTGACTCCCTCCTCCTTTTCTGGTGCTAAGGGATATTGAGGTTGATAAATGGGCTCTGCATATTCTGGTTTTAGACTAAGCTTTATCTCTGGAACGCTTTTGCAGTGTCCTACGTCATTCGCATGTGCTGCCCACAGCCTGTCAGGGATTTCTGACAGTCTCTCTGTCGCTACAGGGGAGTCAGTGTTTTCCCTCCCGTGAGATCTGTCGAGGTCAACCTCTTCGAATTCCTGAGGGGAGAGTGAGCTGTGTTGTATCCTGTACATTTCAAACTCCCTACAGACTTGTATTCTGGGGTCATCTGTGTCTTCCCATGCTGTCCCTACTTCTGTTGCTCTTTTTACCATTGGGCCTGTCCGCCTGAGGCTATTGCCAGTGTCACGTGTGGTCTTGCATGGGGATATAAATTGTAAAGATTCTCTATTCCCGATGAAAAATGCACAATAGCGGCCACCCCTTCCTTGCCTACTACTATATCCCCTATGTCTAACATAGTAGCTCCTTTTCTGATCAGCTCCTCGGTGATAGGGGTCCACATCTCACTCCTATAGATTTCTGCTTCTGTTTCTCCTTCCGGTAAAAGCAAATAGTTGTATGTACAGTGTAGTGGGTCAGGCGGGCTGTCATACACTCTAAGTGAGGCTATCCAAGGCTTCCATTTCTCATATTCTAAGAAAACTTGAGACTCTTCCTGTTCTGTGATTTTTCCCCACCACACTGCTGCCCCTACTGTCTGTTCCTGCTCGCTTTGGATCATTTGTGAATATGCTTCTCCCGGGTCACACCTGAAAATCGGCTGGCCCGGGATAAGCACATCTGTGTGAGTTGGTGTGCAGATAATCGATGCTTCTAGCAATCCTAATATATCTCTTGCCATCAGATTCACCGGGCATGATTCTGATGCCAAGAAAGCATGTGAGAATTGTTTTCCGCGCCATTGACACTCCTGGGGGACCGTAAAGTAGCATTTTTCTGGGACACCGGGAAATCCAACAACATTTACATGCAGGGGGGAGAGTGGGAGGGACACATTAATCGTACTGTGACGGGCCCCAGTGTCAATCATAAAAGTATAGTCTTGTCCTCCCACTTCAAGTGTTACTAAGGGCTCTGGAAACATCCGTTCCGGCCTGACGACTCCCCCTGTTGGACCCCGGCACCCCTAGCGCTGTGGTAGGTTGTGTGCATTGGGTAGAGTGTACAGTGTACCTTGCGCTCCCTGTTGCTGCGCCCCCTGTTGATTTACACTGCCCCCATGTCCAGGTTGATAGTATGTAAACGCCTGTGGCTGTTGGCTTGGTGCCATTAAATACTGCTGTGGTTGTGGTTGAGGCGCCTGAACCATGGGCATGTACACCCCCTGTTGTTGTGGCACATAGTTCTCATGGTACATATTAAAGTATTGCATTTGGTTTGTGTCCTGTTCTTTCTGCTCCTTTCCCTTCTTGCCATGGTAACTATTATCCCTGTTGTTTGGCTTGTGGGGGTAGGGACAGTTTCTGGAAATATGGCCAAAATTTTGGCAATTATAACATATTATGCCCCCGCTGAAGGGGGGGGGGGGGGGGGGGTAGCGACAGTCTTTGGCAGTATGGCCCAAATTTTTGCACTTATAACATCTTATGCCCCCCCCTTGAGATGGCCCTTGTACAGAAGCATACATCTGAGTAGCCAGGGTTTCCTCAATTTTAGCAACGTCAAAGGAAGTCTGTTTTTGTGTGACCATTTTTTTCTCAGCATTTATTTGTTTTTTTGCATTTTCTAGATTTAACTTGGCTAATTGCAACTGCACTTCTCTAAGCTGTTTATCCTGTTTTTCGTTATGATCATTGTAGGCGTTAATGTGATGGCACACATGCTCTTTCCATCCCTCCAGGGGCATTTATGATAACCCGACCGTCTCTGTCAGTTTGTTTTTCACTGTATCTGGGCAACCGGCCTCAACTGCATTCCTGTATAGTACCAAAGTTTGGGAATTTAATTCTGCGCCTAAAGTTCTAAATCTCTGTAGATAATCTGCTCCTGATTCCCCATTTCTCCATTTTTCCTGTGTTAGGCGTCCAGCATCTATTTTAGTCGGATATTTCTCTCTCAAAATGTTCCACAGGTCCTCCATGTAATCATAAAAAGGGGTGTGGTTTGGCTCCTCTATTGTACCAAGATCTTGCTCAAGCATTGCCATTTCTGTTCTTGAAATGTGTCCCTTCAACGCTATTCTTATGTCTCCCAGAGCTAGTGTGTGTCCTGTAGTGAGATCTGCAAATGCTGAAATCCAAGGTCCTCCCCCTCCCTGAGTGGGGGCAGCTTTGCCCTGAATAGTTCTGCATCATTCATTGAAAATGGAGTGTAAGTTTGTTCTTCTCTCCCTAGCTCATTGTTCTTTAGTATTAGTGGCATGGCCAGGGTGACGTCAGTGTATGCGTTGAATTTTTATCTCCCTTTCCTTTTGCTTTTGTCCCTACGGCGTTTGATTTAAACTGTTTCCCGCTCCTGGTTGTGGACAGCTCCTTTTCCACTGCTCCTAATTGTTTTTTCAATTTCTCTAATCTTATCATTGTTTTTTGTAACTGCTTCTCTTCTTTCTCCTCTTTCACTTTTTTCCTTAGCCTTTCTGTCTCCTCCTTTTGTTCTCGTGACTTCATTTTATTGATTTCTTCCTCCTCGTCCCACTCTTCCTCTATGTTCTCCTCCTCATCACTGGCTGACAGGATGAGCTTGTTACTGATATCTAGTTTAGTTTAGTTTTTGTTTAGTTTATTAGTTTATTTGAGCAGTTAAAATTCTGCTCAAAAGGAGTGGGCTGAAGCAAAGCTTATAAGCGCCCCCTATCTGTGTTTGCACTACTCTGACTCGCCCCTCCTGTTCTGTTTCTGAGTAATTCTTGTTTTAGGGCCTCTAATTCTTTCAGTTCCTCTTCTTTCCATACATCTTTTGCGCCTCCATATTCTTTTTTAGTTCCCTCATTTCTGCTGTTAGTTTTGTTAAGTGCTGCAGGCCTGCTCTACGCTCCTCCCCGTCTTTTAAGGCTTTTCGCTGCAACTCATTCTGTTCTTCCCACAACCTGGTGTATTCATGCTCTTTTTCTAGTTTTTGTTTTGAGTACTCATGTTGTTCTTTCAACAGTTTTGTTTCTAATGCCAAAAAACTTGGGTCCTCACTGGTTGTGTTTAAGGCAAAGTCATCACAATTGAGTATTCCTTCTTTGATCGAAATCATAGGGGCCTGTACAGTGTGTGCCTGTTCTGCACTTAACTCTGTTTTTACCAAATCTTTGAGTGCTTGAATCACCTCAGCATGGGGTGAGACATGTGCTGTGTTTATCTGGTCCGGTCGTTGGGGAACCTGACTGCACTGAGCTATCTGGTCACAGGGCCTTATCTCTTTCACTGTTGTGCCTTTCCTTTGCTCTCTCTGGGCAATATTATACCATGTCTTCATGATCCACACATTTAACGCTGACATAGCTGTTAATTTTTTAACCTTATCTTGTACTATTCTCCCTTTAAAAAGTTTCGGATCTTGCTCCTGATCAAAAAGCCCCTGTATCTTGTTGTTAATGGTCTTGTTATATGTTTGAATCGTTTGTAGGCTTGGTATTAGCCCTTTTTTGCCGGTAATTATTCCATATTTTTTTGCTTTTTCCATCCACTGCTCCAGGTCCCCTACTCTGACAATAATATCTGTTTTAGATTTTCCTGGCATCCATTCCCTGATTAACTTCAGCATCATTCCTCTCACACTTTCTGGGTCTGCTGCGACCCACCTTGGGCATACTTGTTCCAATAAGTCATTATTAATGGCTGTATTCTCCCTCATTTCTTTCTCATCCATTTTGTAACATTGTTATTTTTATGTATTTTTTTATTTTTTATTTATTTTTATTTTTATTTATTTTTTATTTTATTCAATTTTTAAATGTTTTTAAATTTTTATATTTTATTTTATTTTATTAAAAACTCAGGCCTCTCTCAACGTTCACGACCACTTGAACCCCTAGCCGGCTCCTCTCAACAGCCGCCGCAAGTTTAATATAACAGTCCTCTCTGACCCCTGCGGATTTAACTTATCTAAAAGAGTCCTTGTAAGAAGGAACGGCAAACAACTTTTTTCCTACTTTCTCTTGCCTTTAATCAGTGTATGTCAACAATTTAAACATAGGGATGTACCAAACCTTAAGAGCGAGGCCACTCAAATATAGGGAAAACACGCAAGAGCGTGGCAGAAATTTAGAAAAGGTTTTCTGTTTACCTTGATCTGTGGCGGCCGCCTTTCCCCTTTGAGTGGTCTCGTCCTCCGGCTGCGGCTCCCCCGTCTGCTACTGGTTGGCCTGTCCACTTAGGAGATCGCCATGTTGTCTCGTTCGAGCCGTTGATGAGGAAAAAATAAAAAATAAAAATAAAATAATAATAATTTTTCTCGTGAAGATATCCCGGGTTCGGCACCAATTGTAAGGACTTGGTTCTTTTGTATCACACGAGAGCAGTTATTTGGATATGGCCAAAGCATACACTGGAGATAGAAGTCGTCTCAAGAAAAGGCCTTTATTGCCGTTGTTCCTAGTTACAAAGCAGTATAACCAGCTGGTGACTTCAGAAGAAGAGAAGAGATGAAGTCCAGACCCCGTCGACAGTTGTCTTTTATCCTAGTCTTGCACTCCTCTACGCAGAGAGGGTGACTGCCTACCAGTGAGTCAGTTGTTTGTGTCTATGTGTCAGTATATTATCTGTACTTCACGGTATGTTCAGAATGATTATGGTGTCGACCGTTGTCTATCAGCCAATCTCACTGACATGGTCTTCTTGTTCTGTAGCGTGTGAGCAAAGCCTGCGTCAGGAGCCTGTTCAGATTGCGATACTATCCTTACAGATTGTCACTTATCTTTTAGTGTTGCTCAGATCTGCTGCTCCGTCCTCTGCTCGGTCAGTGAAAAGCCCGCTCTGACTCTCATTCAAACACTGAGCTCCCGCTCCGTCATTGGACAATAGCTGAACACACGATATGTGTAATTTTGTGTAATTTCATTTGTACGATTTTTCACACAGGAGTTTTAAAACCAACACAGTTTTAACAAAACATGTGTTAAATGAGCAGTTACACTGAAATTATGTTCAAATTCAACACATTCCTTCCGAGAGTTCACGTGCTCTTGGGGCACAACTGCGCATGTCAAAACCTATTACTGAAGCAGTTCAGGTTCTCCTTACGCACGTGACTTCAGTAAGATTTTTTTTTACCTTGAAATGCTTCAATACTTACTTTGCACCAGTGAAGTTAACTGATTGATGAGGCTCAAGTAAACAACACTGAACATAATCAAGCAAGCACGACTATCACTTTTTTCAGTGTGGGTTGTAGGTTCTCTTTTGCCGGTGGGGCAAATCAAAAATCAAAGTATGATGTTGCCTAATGTGGGATTGATAATGTAATTATAACAGGTAAAGCTGGGTCACGGAGGGGTACGTTGTGTATGTGTGCATGCTGTGTTCCCGGGCTCTTGTGTCTTGTACTTTGTAACATGCTCCCTATACTATTGTGATTTGATCAATTGTTTTTATTTCAATGATGTCGGGGGTGGGCGCTTATAAGCTTTTGCTTCAGCCCACTCCTTTTGAGCAGAATTTTAACTGCTCAAATAAACAAATAAACTAAACTAAACACCCATATCCAAGATTGAAGATTTTTTTATTTGTCAAACCATTCACATGGTTTGAAATTATATTTCTCTCATCCCTGATTGTGGAGCGGGGGGCGGGGGAAGAGGGGTGGGAGGGAGGGTAGGGAGTTCAGCTTCCCGATGGCCCTGTGCACGAAACTGTTCCTCAGCCGACTGGAGCTGCCCCTTAGATTCCGCAGTCTCCTCCCTGAAGGCATCACCTTGAAGAGCCTGTGTGATGGGTGTGTAGGGTCCCTGGTGACTCCGACGGCTTTGCGGGTGAGACGGGTGGAGTACATGTCCTTAATGGAGGGGAGAGGGGCTCCACAGATCTTCTCCGCTGCTCTCACGATGCGCTGGAGGCTCCTTCGGCAGGAGGCAGTGCTGGCGCCGTGCCACACAGTGATGGAGCTGGTCAGGATGCTCTCTATAGTCCCTCTGTAGAAGTTGCACATAACGGAGGCTGGGACTCTGGCTCTTCTTAACTTGCGAAGAAAGTAGAGACGCTGATTACTTTTCTTGACCAGTGATGTAGTGTGCATGGTCCAGGAGAGTTTCTCTGTGATGTGCACACCCAGGAACTTAGTGCTGGTCACCCTCTCCACTGCAGCACCGTTGATTGTTAGAGGAGCATGCTGGACCCGCGCTCTTCGAAAGTCCACAACAATGTCTTTTGTCTTCTCTACATTTAGAGAGAGATTGTTCTGTGTGCACCACATGGCCAGACTGCTCACCTCACTCCTGTAGTTTGACTCGTCTCTGTTGCTGATGAGACCCACCAGCTTGTGTCGTCTGCAAACTTGATGAAGAGGTTTGAGTCGTACTTTGGAGCGCAGTCATGGGTCAGCAGAGTGAACAGGAGGGGGCTCAGCACACAGCCTTGGGGAGCCCCCGTGTTCAGTGTGATGGTTCTGGAGGACTTTCCGCCGACACGTACAGCCTGTGGTCTCCCCGTCAGAAAGTCCAGCAGCCAGTTACACAGTGATGTGTTGATCCCCAGGTGGAGCAGTTTGTGTATTAGCTGCTGTGGGATTATAGTGTTGAATGCTGAGCTAAAGTCTAAAAACAGCATTCTAACGTAAGAGTCCTTTGTTTCAAGGTGAGTGAGGGCTGAATGAAGCGCAGTGGAGATGGCATCTTCAGTTGAGCGATTGGACCGATAAGCAAACTGGTATGGGTCCAGGGTGGGAGGGAGAACAGACTTGATGTGTTCCATGACGAGCCGCTCGAAGCACTTCATAAGAATTGGAGTGAGTGCTACTGGGCGGTAGTCATTAAAGCAGGATGGTGGTGACTTCTTTGGCACTGGAATGATGGTGGTCGCTTTGAGGCACGTTGGGACCACAGCCTGCTGCAGAGATGTGTTAAAAATGTCTGTGAAGACTTCAGTGAGTTCATCAGCGCAACCTTTCAGTACACGACCTGGTATGTTGTCTGGACCCGGTGCTTTGCGTACGTTGATCCTGGTCAGAGATCTTCTCACACTCTCTGGAGATAGCTTCAGCACTTGGTCTTCAGGAGAGGGTGTTGACTTTTGTGCTGGGGTTCTGTTGAGTGCCTCGTAGCGAGCAAAGAATTCATTTAGAGCGTTCAACAGAGAGGTGTCACTGTCACAGGTTTGTTGAGGAGGTTTATAGTCTGTGATGGTCTTTATCCCCTCCCACAGACTCCGAGTGTCTCTGCTGTCTCTGAAGTGATCAGTTATCTTTTTGGAGTACTGCTTCTTGGCTTTTTTGATGCCGCGGGACAGGTTGGCCCTAGCTGTCCGCAGTTTCTCCTTGTCACCAGATTTGAAGGCAGCATTCCGGACCCTCATGAGCCTGAGGACTTCACTTGTAATCCAAGGTTTCTGGTTGGACCTGATAATGATGGTCTTAGAGTCTGTAACATCCTCAGTGCACTTGGTGATGTAGGCAGTGACAGTCTCTGTATACTCCTGGAGATCAGTGATATTGTTGTGAATGGCAGCCTGCTTGAACATATTCCAATCCGTTGTGTGAAAGCAGTCCTTGAGTTTCTCTAAAGAGTCTTCACTCCACACTTGAATCTGTTTCCGAACCGGTTTAGTGACATAACCAGTGGCCTGTATGCTGGCAGTAACAGAATAGTTATGTGGTCCGAGGCACCAAGATGGGGCAGGGGGTGTGCCTTGTACGCTCCTTTTTTGGTGGTGTAAACCAGATCCAGGATGTTGTTTCCCCTTGTTGGAAAGTCAATGTGTTGATAGACTTTGGGGAAAACGCTCTTTGGGTCTGCGTGGTTAAAATCCCCAGCTAAGATGAGAAAGGCATCTGGGTGGGCTGTCTGTTGGTCACTGACACTCTGGAACAGTTCATTCAGTACCTCTTTCCTGTTTTTGATGTTGGAGGTGGGTGGGATGTAGACAGCCACAAGCAGTACAACAGTAAATTCCCTGGGCAGGTAGAAAGGTCGACACTTAATGATCATAAACTCCACGAGGGGTGAGCAGTGTCTGCAGACCACGGCGACGTCACGGCACCAGGCGTCATTGGTGTAGACACAGAGACCACCTCCGCGTGTCTTACCTCCCTCGGAGATCACTCTGTCCGCTCTGCAGCAGGAAAGCCCCTCAAGCTGGATTCCACTGTCCGGTATATTACCATTGAGCCAAGTCTCAGTGAATATAAAAACACAACTGTCTTTCACCATCTTCCGAGAGGAGCGTAGCAGACGAATATATTCGTCTGCTATTATATATATAATCCAGCTTATTGTCCAGTGAACGTACATTAGCCAGAACAATACTAGGGATAGAAGGCCTGTGTGGTTTAGCTGTGAGTCTTGCTTGGATACCTCCTCGTTTGCCCCTTTTTTGTTTCCTGTAGCACCTCTTGTGACACCTCCACTGCGCTGCATGTGCGGGGGACCCTCTGTGACCTGTCAGCGCTTCAGAAGATGATATCTCTGGATTTGTAGGTCTCAAATGCTGCTCAAAAGCCTTTAGCTCAGATGCTAACTGTGTGTTTACTTTTAAAACACATCCTCTGTTCATTGCTAGCAAAGAGCTTTGGCAGTAAAAAATCCGCTGAACTCCACAAAAACATGGCAAAGATTTACAAAAACATCTTGTAAAACAATGTGAATCACAAAAACTGCAAATGCAGTTTGCAGAAAAGGGTAGAAACGTCGCCTTGTCAAGAGAGAGAAAAGCCGCAGCTTGTGTATGCGCCGCCATGGTAACATGTCAATATATACAGTTGATCTGCCCAAAAAAGTTTATTTGGGGATTAGTGGCTCTTTAACCGATCCAAACACTGTTTTATAATGTGTTTAAGGCAAGACACGGCAGGCGAAAACATTGAGTTTTCACGCAGTGTTCAGTGTTGAGATTTTAGCTATAGTTTTCTCACTTCAAGTGATTGTCTATGAGATGGCAAAGCGAGGAGAGAGAGAGAGAGAGAGTGAAATTTGAAAGAAAATTTCACCTGATTGGACATAGTTTTTTTTTTTCTCTCTCTTCACCTGCAGTGTCTTGCCTTAAAAAGTATGAAAAGAGAACACAAGTACAATATCTCAAAACGGCTTTCCTTGACTCTGTGTCCCTTTTGTCCCGGGCAGGGGCCGGTCTACAGTGTCCCGGAGAGACCAGTCAGAGGAGGCCATGAGGCGCAGGAGGGCCTCATGGAGAGCCGCATCCCGAAGGTACTACGCACGCAAGATGGCACGTCTACAGAGCCATGACCACAGCCTGCAGAGCCACGCCCACAGCCCCCCATCTGGATCTCAGTTCCCTCCTGTGCCTGGGGTTCCCTCTTGCTCTCACTCTGAGCCGTGGTGGTATCCCGTCTGTGAACTGGCCCCTGTCCAGCACCAGCCGCCTCCCAGTTCCTCTGACATGACGTTACTGACAGAATCGGATCTGCTGACTTTTAACTTGAACTAATCTCATTTGTAAAGAGTCAAGTACTATTCTCTGTAATTGTTCTTTATTATATATTATATTATTTATTTATACAAATGTGACTGAATAAATCTAACCTCCAGATTCCACAAGTTTTGATTTTAGTTAAATGGTTCCAAATCCTCCTGGCCACTCCGAAGGCCTCCGCCACCTGTTCCGCTGCTCTGTTCTTCTCAGAAAAAAAACATTTGTTTATGTTAATAAATTACTTTTACAATTTTGTGTACAAGGAGTGTCTCGGATGTCTTTTTGACCGCACGATTCACAAATAAGTTACACATTGTAAGTCATCCGTCACTGCTTTTGTTGAACTTTTTTGGCTTCATTCTCAACGAGCACCCATGGGCTACATTTTATTTATTTGGCAATTTTCAGCTTTGTCAGAGTCTGGCAAAATCAAGCTCCACTGTTCAGATTGCACACAGGAAGCAAATACCCTCTGCACAGACACTACTTTATAGTGTAATCTAGATATTTACACTCTGTTGGAGTTTATCACTTTAGGCCATAAAAACAATCACACATGAGATTTGCAGGAATGTCAACCAGATCAGAAACAATTGGTTTGCATAACCAAACAATTTCTGCACAAACTGTCAGAAACCGTCTCAGGGAAGCTCAACTGCATGCTCGTCGTCCTCATCGGGGTCTTGACCTGACTCCAGCTCGTCGCCGTAACAGACTTGAGTGGGCAAATGCTCACATTCGATGGCGTCTGGCACGTTGGAGAGGTGTTCTCTTCACGGATGAATCTCGGTTTACATTGTTCAGGGCAGATGGCAGACAGCGTGTGTGGCGTCGTGTGGGTGAGCGCTTTGCTGATGTCAATGTTGTGGATCGAGTGGCCCATGGTGGTGGTGGGGTTATGGTATGGGCAGGCATCTGTTATGGACGAAGAACACCGGTGCATTTTATTGATGGCATTTTGAATGCACAGAGATACCGTGATGAGATCCTGAGGCCCATTGTTGTGCCATACATCCATGAACATCACCTCATGTTTCAGCAAGATAATGCACGGCCTCATGTTGCAAGGATCTGTACACAATTCTTGGAAGCTGAAAATGTCCCAGTTCTTGCATGGCCAGCATACTCACCGGACATGTCACCCATTGAGCATGTTTGGGATGTGCTTGACCGGCGAATACGACAGCGTGTACCAGTTCCCACTAATATCCAGCAACTTCGCACAGCCATTGAAGAGGAGTGGACCAACATTCCACAGGCCACAATTGACAATCTGATAAACTCTATGCGAAGAAGATGTGTTGCACTGCATGAGGCAAATGGTGGTCACACCAGATACTGACTGGTTCTGAGTCCCCAGACCCCCAATAAAGCAAAAAACTGCACATTTCAGGGTGGCCTTTTATTGTGGGCAGTATAAGGTACACCTGTGCACTAATCATGATGTCAGATCAGCATCTTGATGTGGCACACCTGTGAGGTGGGATGGATTATCTCAGCAAAGCAGAAGTTCTCACTATCACACATTTGGACTGATTTGTGAACAATGTTTGAGAGAAATGGTAATATTGTGTATCTAGAATGAATTTTAGATCTTTAAGTCCATCTCATGAAAAATGGGAGCAGAAACAAAGGTGTTGCGTTTATATTTTTGTTGAGTGTATGTCAGATTTTCTCAAAACCGGCAGCGTTTTGCAGCTTGTGATCCAGAGAACGCATCCATGTTGCTCAGTGTCTCCTATTTTCCATGTATGTGTGTGTCTGTGTGAGTTTGCGTTACGTCTTCTTTCATGCTCATGAAAAGAAAACACTTTACGAAAGCGCACCACACCACAAGAGAAAAGAAGCAAGCTGAAGGAGCACAGAACAGGCTGGTACGCAGTCAGGCCCAGGGTTGAGAGAGGCGGCCGGGAGGACGGAACGTCAGCCCGGGGCTGAGAGGGAGGCGGCCGGGAGGGCGGAGCATAAGCCTGGAGCTGAGTGTGAGGCGAAACATCAGAGATCAACTCAAACGCAAAATCCACCATTATAAAAATATACTAAACTTACAGTTTGGTGTTGTCCTGCTGTCCAGCGTCTCTCTCCCGCTGTCGCTGCTTTGCTATCGAGGCTCTTCATGTGCAGTGGCGGGCCGTGGGGTTTCAGTCAGGGCCTTTAATAACAACCTGGGTTCACACAGTCAAACGCATATAAACTTATCGACAATAGGTGTATGGATAAAACTGCCTTTTTGCATGGAATTTGTTGTTTCGTGCGTGGAGCGCACGAAAACAGCACGAAGCATGTCAAACGTAAACTCACCGTGTAATTATTGCATGAAAATGAATGGGGGTATATGGCCAAGTGTCATACGGCTTCGGGCTCGTCATCCACCTCCGAGCCCCACGGCTGTGTGGGGGTTGTTGAGAGCTTTCCAAAAATGTAGAATATGTTGTCGTTGCGAAAGCGATGATATTGTTTTTGTAAGAAATATTATTTTTCTTTCTTTCTTTATTTCTTTCTTTCTTTCTTTCTTGAGTGACGAGATTCGGTACAGACATTCGTCATGTGACGCAAACCAACGCAGCGGTGCCTCCGACTCCAAATAAAAGCAAAAACCTTCGGGAACACTTGTACTAGAATACGGAAATACACGACACATGACCGGCGGAGACGAGCGAGTTGTAATGTGGAAACAGGTGGCTGATTTTAGGAGATGTTTTGTTGACAGAGCGAGTAAAATAAAAAAAGATACTAAACTTAAAGTTTGGTGCTATTTGAGATCCCTTTTTTATAGCGCTCGTAGTCTCGTACCTGTTGCCTGCCCGAGTCCCAGTGCAGCTGACGCGGGGAAACCCTTCTCCTGTCCGGGGAGCCGAGTGTCTACGTCCCGCTGTCGTTCCCGCTGCTTTGCTCTCGAAGCTCTTCATAATGAAGGGGCGCAAAATATCCATGATCAGTAAATCCACTTAATTTTGCCTCGTTCGGACGTTTCCAAGAGGAATATCTGTTTATCCGGTTCTCTTCGGAGTGGCTGGAATGTCTTGCGCATGCGCGGCTACATTAGCGGTTTTCCCAGGCGAAGAAAACGTAGGGGAAGCTACTGAGATACTGATGGCCCTGGGGGGGCAATACCGTCAATGTATATCGAATTCTGATTGGCTGATAATTCTATCAGTCACGCTGGCTGTCAATCATGTGTGGCCTGACAACACAGGGCCTGCAGAATCTGTTCTGAAGGTCCTGAGGAGGAGCAGCTCGCAAGACATGTTAAGGCACTTTTTGAGAAGGAAATTACAGTCAACAAAACCAATATAAGCGACTCAACTGTACATTATATAAATAAATTAGAAATTAAATATACTATTAAGACATTTTACACTTTTTTTTCTTCATTTGGCCAGGGCTAGCAGAGAAGGCCCTGCTGGCCCTGACGGCACACCACTGTTCATGAGGAAGCAGCGCCACATAATCTATGATTAATAAATCCACTTCGCAGAAGTACTTCCAAACATGTTGTCGTCTGCTACAGTCTTTGCGGCGTCCATCCAACACAACCCCAGTATATAAATACACACAAAGTTGCGCCCCTACTGCGCGCTCCAGAAATCTCCCAAATCAAGCCGGTTTGAACCTAAAAGTTTGCGCTTTTAAAAGTACCATTACGGCTAGCTTAAACATGGAGTGGCTTCTTCGTGACTTCAACTGAACGATTCTGCAAAAAAGCGAAAATCACACATTTTCATTAAAAAAACGACTTCTTTTGTGTTTTTCACGAAACTTGGGCTGTCGACTTGGTCTCTCTGGTTCTCGCAACAGGATACATACAGTGCCTTGCGAGAGTACTAATACACCTTGAACTTTTGCACATTTTGTCATGTTTACAACCATACACATAAAGATTTTATTTTGAATTTTTTACTGAAAGTTCACACACAAGCAGTACCATCGCAAGGGCAACCACACCGATTGTTTATGTTTTTCTACAAGTGTACAGAAAACTAATGTATTTTATATAGTGATTTTATTGTACTGTAGATTAGATTTATAGATTGTAATGTTTTTTGTACTCACCTGTCCAGGGACTGCAGACGGAAAATAGCTACTTAGCTAAATCTGGTACAAATCATCTCTTCTTTTGTAAAGACTAATGGTTTTGTACACTGTCCCTGTTTCAATAAACAATAAACTAAACTAAACTAAACAGGGCCTCGCGCCACTAGAGGTCCTCGCAATCCTGCTGTTTTTTTGTTTTTTTTTCTCCCAGACTCATTGTGCAGAAAGCATTGGTTAAAATAATTCACAAGCTAAATCACCCCACTCATTTCGCCTGTATTTACTGTATATAGAGCCTACAAAAACATTCACAAGAGCTTACCTTTGATACTAGCCCGAGCCCTGCCGTCAGACACCTGCTCCAAGCCCTGCGCACTGTGTGTGTGCGTGTGTGTGTGTGTGTGTGTGTGTGTATATGTATGTATGTGTGCGCGCTCCGATTCTGCACTGGAGACAGACGCGAAGACATGGGGCTGAGCAACATAGATTTAAAATGTCTTTTTACCAATATATTTATGTCCACTTTTAAGCTATAGTAATAATATCGTGCTATAAAAGCATTACTCTGACCTCGTTTTTTTAAATACATTTAAAAAGTGTAAAAGAGAAAAATTACGAAGTTACAGAGGTGAACCGGAAGTATAGCACTGTTGTCATGGCAACGTTAGACACGTCAACCTGGAGACTCTGGGGAAAGTTTTGATTCATATTAGAATATGGCCGATAGCTTTAATCGCTCCCCAAATTGAGATATGAGCTGGGCACAGAGCAGTAGCGTAGAACACTCCTTGATTCTCCAGAACAAATAAAGACTGTATGGTTAGATTGACGTCCACACACGCAAAAAAAGACATTCAATTTAATTGACACAAATGTAAACTACTCTCTATGCGTACTTTGAACGTGCGTAGATTCAGTACCACGAGCTCCAATATAACACACATGCGTGTGCATGCTCCTGATGTGGGCGCTCATGATGTGCCTTCCATGACCTATACACAACCATCATAAGAACTGTGCGCTCGTCAGATCTTTTGACACTTTGGGGGTGGCTACTATGGAGGACCGTGGCTGGCAAAACAAAAATGAATGAAAAAAGTCATCACTTCATTTTCATTTGATTGCCATTTTTATATAAATAAAGATAACATTTGCAAAGAAATGCATGCATTTATTGTAATAAGTGCATTTATGTATGTATTTATTTATTCATTTCTGTATTTAATTATTTATTTATTTATGTATATTATAAGTTACTCTATTCGAAGGAATTAGTTATGTTACAGCTAAAACTACATGAAAATCATCTACAATAGCTAAATAAAGGTACATTTTAGCAAATAAATGTGCATATCCTTTAAAAAATCTGTAGTTTTTCAATGTACTTGTTTTGTAAACTGCTTTGGGGGCCCCCTGCAGTTCCTCTGAGGCCCCCCAAAGCGGCCCCGGACCTCACTTTGGGAATCACTGCCATAGCGTATCCATTTCTATTCTCTCCATGTTGTTTGGCTAGCTACTAGTTGTTGCTAAGGGGTGGCAACATAGCACAGCGGCCCCCAACTAGATACTGTATGCTTGAGGTCCAAAGAGCAATTGTGTACAGGCTGCACAGTGACACAAAGCAACAGATAATTTTTTTTTCTTTAGTCAGTGTTGTTTTTTTTAGTTTTTTTTTTAGCAGTTTTCACAAGTCAGTTGAACTGAGTAGAACAGACAGGTGTTTGTATGTATGTAGTATCATGTCATAGATGTTCCTATAGTAACTAAATGAACTGAATGGGGGGGGGGGGTAGAGTGGAGGAGGCCCCTGTGACTGAATTGTATTGACTAGTATTTGCTAGATGCATCTCCACTGATTCAGCAACTTTGGGTTAAAAATAAGTTCCACCAACTCGATTCCCCCCCACAGGTGGTCACAAACAGCACTGTGGGGATGACAAGCCGTGTGTGTCGGGGACACATGTAGTTTACAGCTGCTCACCGCAGCTGACAGCTCACCGCAGCTGACACCGCGCTGCTCACTCAGTTGAATTGCCACTTTGTTTCCCCCGTATCGATACCGGCGTTGTAACGATGGGGAGAGTAATTAATTAGATTACTCCGTTACTGAAAAAATAACGTAAACTCACCGTGTAATTATTGCATGAAAATGAATGGGGGTATATGGCCAAGTGTCATACGGCTTCGCGCTCGTCATCCACCTCCGAGCCCCACGGCTGTGTGGGGGTCGTTGAGAGCTTTCCAAAAATGTATAAATATTATTTTTCTTTCTTTCTTTCTTGAGTGACGAGATTCGGTACAGACATTCGTCATGTGACGACAAAAACAAAAAATATAGCCGCAAAGCGGCAATTATTGGCCCTCGCTGACCACCATGCCCAAAGCAAGGGGGCGCTCCGCGCCCTTTTGTCTCCCTCAATCTAAAGTTACGGTATTGCCTCTGCCTTTATGTTTGTTTTTAACTTTTTTCCCTAGGGTCTTAGTTTTAGGATCTTTGAAATGCGGTAACGCGCACGCCACGCTCAATTTTCACATTATACAGAGAAAAAAATAGTATGAATTTGTATCACACTATATCTGCAAACTGAAGTATATTTTTACATTTTACTTAGGGCTCACGATCCTTCTGACTTTTGGGGTTTTAAGCAGGAGGTGTCAGAAAAGTTACCACAGGGTAACTTCAGTTTGACAGCAGATTTACCAATATACTTATAAATGTCACTCTCATCTTTGGGCATTTTGGCAATTTTCTGTAGAAAGAGCTTCTCCAGGTTTTGTGCCATAAAAACGATGTCATCTCCAGGTCGATTGTACATATAGCAGTTTGAAAACATGGCGTTAAAATCCTTTATACACTCAAATGCTTTCCAGTAGTACTTGGTGTGGAGGCGCTTCTTGATATTGTAACAACACATCATCTGTAGGGTAAAACTAACCTGTCTCACGACGGTCTAATGCCAGCTCACGTCCCCTATTAGAGGGTGAACAATGCTTTGAGGTTGGATGACATAGTAAAGGTCTTGTCACACTAGCGCGCCCATAATCTTTTTTATTTCACAAGCAGCATCGAACGGTCCTAACGGGCCGTACTTCCATGACCACTGTCCACATGCTCATTACAGAGGGCGCTAACGCGCTGTGATTTCATATAATGTGAGATTTATGTGTCCGTCCCTTAACATGGGGGCCCCAGCTCGTCCCCATGGCAACACCATTTTTTTTTCTGCACCTAGAGGGGGTACTATCACGCCCAATGTAACATTTTTACATTTGTTGTGTCCGGGGGTGAAAGGTCAATAAAATGTATATTTCCGATTTTTAATCAGAGTTTGTATGTGCGAATGTGAGCAATTTACAGGCTATGGTAAATAGAGTGATAGAGCATTTTTCAAAATGGCGGACTTCCAGTTTGTCAGGGGGCGTGCCTCCATTACCACACCTGTGTAACCAGCAAGGGCGCTAACGAGCCCACTACATTTTATTGCCCAGATATGCCGTTAATCTGTGTAAGTAAACATCAAAACTACACTTTAACCTCTTCATGTGCATAATGGCTTCAACCTGCAGAGGGCGCTAGCGCGCCCCAAATCTTTGGGCCGCAACCGCAACCCTAAATAAGATGTAAAAATATGCTTCAGTTTGCAGATATAGTGTGATACAAATTCATACTCATTTTTCTCTGTATAATGTCAAAATTGAGCGCGGAGTGCTCAATTTGAGTAATTCTCATTTGTGAAATAAAAAATCTGCCACTGAAATATGCTAGGTCCTCATCCAAGTCCATCCTTTTATTACCCACTGCAAAATTAGGCTTTTTTTTGTGTCAAAGTGCTCATTAGAAGCTTAGTTTAGTTTAGTTTATTATTAGGATCCCCATTAGCTGTGCTTTACAGACAGCTAGTCTTCCTGGGGTCCTTGTTAAAAGCATACATACAAAAGTATTGTCAATATGACAGACAACAGACATAAAATACATTATAAAAAGAGAATACAACCAGTACAATGTAAACTTGACATAATTCTGCATCCTCAAAGATAATCAACACCAATATAGTTCTTCAATATTGTTCTTTTAAAAACAGATTTGTGGTCTATTTGAACCAGGTTTAGTGGCAAGACGTTCCATCCTTTCATAGCTCTATAGACAAGTGCTTTTGAGAAAATTTGTATTTCCTTTGGGAATTAAAAACCGTCCTTCTGATGCATGTCTCGTGTTATAGCCATGTGACTCTCTTTTGTTTTTAGATTGACTAAATAAAAACATAGGATTATTGAGTTTTAATATTTTCCAAGTAGAAAATAACAGTGAAGCTAAAACTTGATCTTTCACCTTAAGCCAGCCCAGATCGGAGTGCATAGTTTTTATGCTGGTTCTATAAAAGCAGTTCAGTGCCAAATGGGCAGCTTTATTCTGCATCAGTTGCAGTCTTTCTAGGGCAGGTTTTGGATTGGCACCAGTACAATCCAAAATGAATGAAGCGCTAAAATACTTCTTCTGGCAGATTGTTTTTCTTTGCCTATTTCAACAAAATTTGTCTAATTTCTAGCCTAATTTGAGCAGTGTTTCTCTTGGTCCGTGTAAAGTCCCCTCAAAGTGCGGTTTGTGTTGCGTCGCTGTGACTGTGCGGCTGCTCCCTGCTCTTCTGCTCAGAGTGGGCGGGGCTGGTGCTCGCTGACTCTGCTCTGTGTGAATTCTCTGCATTGGCATCAGGGTTCGATCGGATGTTGGTCTCCACTAGAGGCAACGCTGCCCTCTCCGCAAGCTCATTGGTGACTGGTGGCGTCACAATGACATAGTTGGGTTCAGGCTGCGGGGCACTTCCACGGCGCTGAAGGGCATGCTGGGTACAGGAGAAGGAGCGCTGGCGGGGTGCGGGCTGAGGGAACAGGTAATGAGGAGAAATGGCCCGTGGGATTTCCTGTGGCCTTTCGCGGTCCTCGTCTTCCGAGGTCACTTCCTGCAGAGTGCTGATTGGTCGAGGCGAGCGGCCCATGACTCTGGGCGGGACCAGGGCAGTTGTTGATTGGTTGATCTGAGGCCTCCAGGTGTGAGGGGCAGGATACTGCGCTCTAGCAGCCGACCAATCACTGACGAAAACAAAAGAAAAGTTTAATTGCACTGAAAATGGACTTGCTTAGTTGCTTGGTTTTATTCAGTGAAATGGCTTTGTTCTTTTGGTGTCAGGTGTGTGCTGCTGCTACATGCTCCGACGCAGAAACAGTGGCGTCGATGTTTGTCCAAACAGTATCTCTTATGCTTGCATTCACACCAAACGCCAACTCGCATCTAGCGCTTCTAGTTGGTCGCTTGAAAACATTGTCACTTGCTGAAGTCACTTCATTTGCTTCAGAAATAGCTACTGCTGTTTTTGTTCTGTTTGTCTTTGAAGTATTGTTTTGTTTTTTTTACTTTATGTGATTATTTCAACCTTAAAGATGGTTTACATTGCACATCTCTTGTTTGGTGCGTAAGAGAAGGCATAAAGGCCAGACGTAGAAGAGGAAAAAAGGTTTCGGCCAGTGGCCTTCGTTAGGATTTTGCCTCACGAAGGCCACTGGCCGAAATGTTGCATTAAATAAAGGAACACTGGTGTTGCAAGTAGACCGTGTGCGAGACATTTTTCCTGTTCATTATTTCTGTTACAGTATGTGCTATGCAAGGACTAGAGTCTTTGTCTCCCTCTTGTGTTTGTCCCCCTCTGTTTGTGTTACGGCCCCAGGCCTCCAGTGTTCCTCCCTTTTGTTAGTTCTGTTCGTGTGGTGCTAATTTCCCCCTTTCCCTCCATGGAAACCTGGCTGTGTGAGCCCTGGTCTGGGATTGGAGGACTCGTTCTGGATGGCTGCTCGTCCCTGGTCCTGATTGGTGCGGTTTCGGAACACCTGGCCCCAATCAACCTCATGCTGCTGCCACACCTATAAAAGCCCACGCCAAAGAACATTCGGGGCTGCTGGTCTTTGTGGCCAGTACGCCATTTTGGGTTTGTGTTCGTTTGTTTGCTCCACGTGGTTTTTGTTGTGTTAGTTAGGCTGCTGGTCTTAGTGGCCAGTATGCCACTTTCGTCTGTGTTCCTTTGTTTGTTTTCCAGGAACACTCGTTTTGATTGCTGTAAGTTGTGTCTCCCGTTTGTGTGTTTCTGTGTCACTTGTTTTCGTTTAGGCCTGTATGTGACACTTGTTTTGAGACACTCGTTTAGCTTATTTCGGTAACCTTTGTTTTGTGCACATTTTGGTTTTCTTTAGGTTTAGTTTACATCCGTTAACTTGTAAATTTGTATATTGTAAATAGCCTTTGTTTGGTTATTTTTGTTTACCCATTGTTAAACTTCTCTTTACATCCCTTTTATTAAATTACAACTTAATGTATCCATTTTACATCTTGGTTTTTGTTACAACTTTTAATCTAGCAGAGCCGGGTCGTAACAGTTTGTTTTTCAGCTTGGCTCTTGGCTGGTGGGAGTGTCTCTGAGCAGGCAAAGCTGACATGCATCTTCAATCAAGCGCTGTACTTAAACATCTGCTTTTCCTGCACTCACTGCCAGCTTATTCCGTCTTCATTGTGATTAGTACCCAAGTCTAGTAGTCCAAGTTTTTGTCACTAAAGCACATTTTTCGCGTCTTGCCATTTAGATCTCCTGCCAGATCCTGCTGAGCCAAGCCTGTCAAAGTTTTTTGTTCCAAGGGGAAGTCTTGTAAAATAAAGACATTTTTTGTTCGCCATAGTTGCCTTTGTCTCTGCTTTGGGGTCAATTTCAACCTTGACAGAATTAAATAACCACTTAAATTACCATTTTAATCGTTATGATATAAAATAACCAGTTTTGGAAATGTACATTGAATATAAGTAAGTATGTGCTTTATTTGTCATGCAATTGTACAATGAAATTGCATAGATCAGATGTTGGGTTAGTCCTGAGTCGCTGTGAAACCTGATCACATGCGATGTACCTGGAGAAAACCTCCAGTGCTCCTCTGAAACAGTGCATCGCCTCCTGGGTTTGTCCCTGTGTCATAGTGTAATGCAGAGCTGTCAGCGCTCACGCAATGAGCGTGAGTCTCACGCTTTCATCTGTTATCATGCTCTCACGCTTTAATGGCATTTCTGACGCTAAATTGAAAAAGAAAATCAAAGGCAAAAATGTATATCAACACGTTCAGGTGAATGACCGCTGCAAAGCGGCTTCTCTCCCTCCTGCCTGTGTGTGTATTTGAGTTTGCTCTTCTTGCAATGTAAAAGAAAAAATATCACAACATACACACAGTAGCAATGCAGAAGTTCAAACGATTTTGCTTTGTGTCAGGAAGACGGGCGTACGGTAGGCGGGGCTGAATGCTCAACCATTAACCATGCTTTACACAGGAATCACCAGCACCTGACACTTTGGACACGTTTGATGGTAATGAAATAATGAAAAACTGTTACAATCACTTAGTTAAATGAGATCTGAACAAAAGTGCGCTGGTACGCTAACCTTTGGGGCAAGGCTGCGACGCCGCCGGAGAAGGATGCGCTACGCCCGGGCAGGCCCGGAGCTGTGCCCCAGCAGGAGGAGGAGGGGTACAATGCCACCCGGTCGTCCCACAGAACGTCACAGCTGCTCTCCACCGGCCTCCGCTGCATCTGATGTGCCAGCAGCAACTCCACCAGCGTGTGGTGCATGCCCTCCTGTGCCGCCTCCACCGCATGGCGCCCCCGTCTGTCCCGGAGGTCCAAAATTGCCCCGTGAAGGAGGAGGAGCCTGGCGGTGTCATAGCAACCGTGGAGCGCCGATAGGAATAGTGCAGTTTCACCCTGAAAGAGAAAAAAGCGTGGAGGTAGAAGTCTTAGAAGCCATTTTGCGGACTTGTGGACTTTTCACCATTCAAAAGAAAGTGTTATTTAATTATTCAGATTCAGATTCAGAAAACTTTATTGATCCCTCAAGGGCAATTAATTTGCTGCAACCTCCAACAGATATTGCATAAACAAACACATCACAACATTCACTGTGTGTCACTTCCAACGGTACAGACAATAGCAGATAGTATAACAAAAGGACACATTTCAAAAAGGTCAGTGTCACTTAGTAAAGACACTCCCTTCAGAATTCAACAATTCAGTGACAGAGGGAACAAAAGAGTTAGCAAAACGATTTGTTTTCCGAAAGGGTACATAAAAACGACGTCCAGAAGGCATGAGCGAAAACTCAGAGGACAGAGCATGGAGAGGCTGACCCAAGATACATTTAGCCTTCTTTAGCGCTTGCTCCTCCCATAGAGACTGTAGGTCTCTTTGTTTAACTCCAATAATTTTAGAGCAAATTTTGACAATATTTTGCAGTTTGTTTTTATCTTTCACAGACAAACCCTTGAACCAGCAAACAAATGAAAAAGTTAACAGACTCTCTATGAAACAGCAGTAAAAGTTGCAGAGAATCCTTTTATTTACATTGAAAGAGCTCAGCTTCCTTAAAAGATAGATTCTCTGCTGACCACGTTTAAAAACGGAGTCTGTATTTGCGTCAAACTGCAACTTGTTATTCATCCATCATTATTGTTTTTTATGTATGCCACATCATTAAAAGAACAAATTGAATGGAGGGAAGAGTGATTTCAGTAGTTGACTCGTGACATTCGTGGGCTGTGTTGTCACAGTCTGTTTTGTGGGATGAGGGAAAGTCTGTTTTTAACAGCCACAAGTCTCACCTCAAGGAACTTCTGAAGGAGCCTTCACTGAGGAATTAGTGGAGATGTGAAGGAGACGGAAGGGGAGAGCGGGTATACAGTGGGGAAAAAAAGTATTTAGTCAACCAACAATTGTGCAAGTTCTCCCACTTAAAAAGATGAGAGAGGCCTGTAATGTTCATCATAGGTAAACCTCAACTATGAGAGACAGAATGAGAAAAAAAAATCCAGAAAATCACATTGTCTGATTTTTTATGAATTTATTTGCAAATTATGGTGGAAAATAAGTATTTGGTCAATAACAAAAGTTTATCTCAATACTTTGTTATATACCCTTTGTTGGCAATGACAGAGGTCAAACATTTCCTGTAAGTCTTCACAAGGTTTTCACACACTGTTGCTGGTATTTTGGCCCATTCCTCCATGCAGATCTCCTCTAGAGCAGTGATGTTTTGGGGCAGGCGCCGGGCAACACGGACTTTCAACTCCCTCCAAAGATTTTCTATGGGATTGAGATCTGGAGACTAGGCTAGGCCACTCCAGGACCTTGAAATGCTTCTTATGAAGCCACTCCTTCGTTGCCCGGGCGGTGTGTTTGGGATCATTGTCATGCTGAAAGACCCAGACACGTTTCATGTTCAATGCCCTTGCTGATGGAAGGAGGTTTTCCATTCATTCTTTCCTTTACACGGATCAGTCGTCCTGGTCCCTTTGCAGAAAACAGCCCCAAAGAATGATGTTTCCACCCCCATGCTTCACAGTAGGTATGGTGTTCTTTGGATGCAACTCAGCATTCTTTCTCCTCCAAACACCACGAGTTGAGTTTTGACCAAAAAGTTCCATTTTGGTTTGATCCGACCATATGACATTCTCCCAGTCCTCTTCTGGATCATCCAGATGTTCTCTAGCAAACTTCAGACGGGCCGGGACATGTACTGGCTTAAGCAGGGGGACACGTCTGGCACTGCAGGAATTGAGTCCCTGGCTGCGTAGTGTGTTACTGATGGTAGCCTTTGTTACTTTGGTCCCAGCTCTCTGCAGGTCATTCACTAGGTCCCAAGGTCAACAAGACTAGCTATGGATACCGACTCAGGAACGGGCCCACCATCAGTCACCTCCTCTACATGGATGACATCAAGCTGTACGCTAAGAATGAGCGAGACATCGACTCACTGATCCATACCACCCGGATATACCTGGATATACAATGTGAGTTGTTTTTTTATAAACTCTTCCTCACCCTCCACGGGCGGTCTCTTTTTCCCCCAAGCTCGGTCCTCTACCAGAGGCCTGGGAGCTTGAGGGTTCTGCGCAGTATCTTTGCAGTTCCTAGAACTGCACTTTTCTGGACCGAGATGTCTGATGTATTTCCTGAGATCTGCTGTAGCCACTCCTCCAGTTTGGGGGTCACTGCCCCAAGTGCCCCAACGACCACGGGCACCACTGATGCCTTCACCCTCCAGACATTCTCTAGCTCTTCTCTGAGCTATTTCTCTAGTTTCTCGTGTTCCTTTTTCCTGATGTTGAAGTCGCTTGGTATTGCTATGTTAACCACCACGACTTTCCTCTGCTCTTTGTCCACCACCACAATGTCCTGTTGGTTCGCCATTACCATTCTGTCCGTCTGTATCTGGAAGTCCCACAGGATCTTGGCTCGGTCATTCTCTACCACCTTTGGAGGTGTTTCCCACTTTGACCTTGACCTTTTCCAGCCCATACTCTGCACAGATGTTCCTGTACACTATGCCAGCCACTTGGTTATGGCGCTCCATGTAAGCTTTCCCTGCCAGCATCTTACACCCTGCAGTTGTGTGCTGGATTGACTCATTGGCCTCTTTGCACAGTCTACACCTGGGGACTTGTTTGGTGTGATAGATCTGGGCCTCTATTGCTCGGGTGCTCAAGGCCAGCTCCTGTGCAGCCATGATGAGTGCCTCTGTGCTGTCCTTCGGGCCAGCTCTGTCTAGCCATTGGTAGTATTTCTTGATATCCGCCACTTCAGTTATGTTTCGGTGGTACAGCCCGTGTAGGGGCTTGTCCTCCCATGACGGGACCTCCAGCGCCTCATCTTCTGTTCCCCATTGTCTGAGACATTCACTGAGCACGTCATCTGTTGGAGCCTTGTCCTTGATGTACTTATGGAGCTTGGATGTTTCATCCTGGATAGTGGCTCTCACGCTCACTAGTCCTCGGCCTCCTTCCTTACGGCTAGCGTACAGTCTCAGGGTGCTGGATTTTGGGTGGAACCCTCCATGCATGGTTAGGAGCTATGTAATTATTTTTAGTTCTTTTATAAAGACACTAGGTATAACAAAACTTGTTCAAATACCTGACGCGTTTCGACAGTCACTTACGTCTTCATCAGAGGCGTCTCCCGACGTGCTTGGTGCGTCTCTTATTGGGATGATGGTATTCCCAGGCGTGGCCACACTGACATAAGCAATAAACCTCTCAGTGTGGCCACGCCTTCCGCGGAATGGTGGTTAGCACAAGTACAAGCGCTAGATCCGGGAGGCCATAGAGATCAGAAAGCGAGGAGTAAGATCCATCAACAGAGACGAGGGCGCCTTTACCTTGGCGCACACGTGGGCGCACTTCTCTAATAACCACCATTCGGCGGAAGGCGTGGCCACACTGACAGGTTTATTGCTTATGTCAGTGTGGCCACGCCTGGGAATACCATCATCCCAATAAGAGACGCACCAAGCACGTCGAGAGATAGAAATGTGATGAAACTGCGTTTCAAAGCGTCTCGGTGTGCATTGGCTTTAATGGCTTATCCAAAGCGTAGTGCACGGACAGAGGGAGGTTTTGACAAGTTTTGAATTGACCTGTGCCAGGAGATAACGGCGGGTTTGAGTGTAGTTCAGCTGTAAGTCCGGTTGGTCAGTGTGGAGCAAAAGCAGCCAGTGAAGGTGCTGTAGCCTGGGGATCTCTGCATCATCCCGGTGTTCACTGGCGGTGATGCGTAAAAAGGCTGCGCTCGTGTCCACGTGTGTCTAACAGCCTGTTGTTTTCTTATACGGGCATGTCGGGACAATCGGGACCCGACGTGTTTTGGTCTGACTGCCCGCTCCCACCCGGGGCAGTTTGAATCCCGCCTGCTCCCACGAGATTTGTGTCAGGTCCTGCAAGTCCCGTACCATGCAGGTCTCTAGTTCAGACCTACAGTATGCAGAACAGCAGTGGGGACAGGGCGTCTCCTTGGTATATGCCACATTTGATGGAGACTTGTGCAAGTGGCTTGCCATTGGCTTCAAGGGTGGTTTTCCACAACCTCATCAAGTTTGCAATGAAGGCTCTTAGAGTCCTGTTGATGTTGTATAGTGCCAAGCATTCAATGTTCCAAGTATGTGGCATTGAGTCGTAGGCTTTCTTGTAATCAATCCAGGCAGTGCTCAGGTAAGTGTCGGGTTCTGCAGTCTCGAGCGACTGTTCTGTCTACCAGGAGCTGGTGTTTGGCATCTCTGGTATCTTTACTGATTCCCTTCTGAGCTGTGCTCATGTATTGATTCATATGCCCGCTTATCTTAGCCGCTATGGTGCCGGACATGAGCTTCCACGTTGTGGAGAGGCAGGTTATTGGCCGATAGTTGGATGGGACTGTACCCTTTGAGGGATTCTTCAGGATATATATATATATATATATATATATATACAGTGCATCCGGAAAGTATTCACAGCGCTTCACTTTTTTCACATTTTGTAATGTTTACAACCCTAAACGTAAAGATTATATTTTGAATTTTTTACTGAAATGTCAATGCCAATGTCAACTTTATTTATATAGCACACTTAAAAACAGCCACAACCACCCAAAGTGCTGTACAACAAACATTATAAAGTACAATTGAAGAGTAAAAACAGTCACAAAATATACAACATGAAACAATAATAATAAAATACATGGGATCTGCTCAGCTTGTGTTGAAGGCCAAAGCAAAAAGATGAGTTTTCAACAACGACTTAAAAACATGAACGGACTGGGCCATTTTGACATTTAGCGGAAGGCTGTTCCAGAGTCTCGGAGCCGCTACGGCAAAAGCCCGGTCTCCTCTGGTTTTACGCTTAGCTTTTGGCACCTCCAGAGTCATTCGATTGGAGGATCTCAATGTACGACCTGGATCACGGATCAACAAAAGCTCCGAAAGGTAAGATGGAGCCAACCCATTCAGACATTTAAAAACCATCAACAGTATCTTGAATTGAATCCTAAAGCTGACTGGAAGCCAGTGCAGAGAGGCCAACACAGGGGTTATGTGCTCACGTTTCCTCGTTCCTGTGAGCAAACGCGCCGCTGCGTTTTGAACCAACTGCAGACGACGGATGGACGTTTGATCGAGCCCACAGTACAGAGAGTTACAATAATCTAAGCGACACATAATAAAAGCATGAATGACACGCTCCAGGTCACCATGAGGCAAATGGGGTTTGATTTTGCTGAGCAAACGCAGCTGAAAAAAGCTATTTTTGACGACTGAACTTATTTGTCTGTCAAATTTAAACGAACTGTCCAAAACAACCCCAAGATTCCTAGCAGACTCGTGACAATAGATATTCAAAGGGCCTAGAGCAGTGGCATCACATGAGTTACCAAATACAACAATTTCAGTTTTGGAGTCATCCAGTCCTTCACTTCCTGTAAACAATCAAACGTGTGAAAGTTCACACACAAGTAAAAGACAACTGTGAAGTGAAAGCAAAATGATACATGATTCTGTTATTTTTCAAAAATAGAAAGTGAAAATTGGGGCGTGCATAAGTATTCACACCGCATTTTCGGAGTGCATTAAATTGCCTTTATAACATTCCTAATGACTGCAGAATGTTCACACCTTGCCCTAACCATTAAATAGAGGCCACCTGTGTGTAATCTACTCCCAGCATAATTAAGCTGTTCTGTGAGGGCCTCTGAGCTATGGTCAGAGTGTATTGGTCACTAAGCAACATCATGAAGTCCAATAACACACCAGACGGGTCCGAGATAAAGTTATTGAGAAGTATAAAGCTGGGTTAGGTTATAAAAACATTTCCAAAGCTTTGAACATCTCTCAAAGTACAGTTAAATACATCATCCAGGAATAGAAAGAGTGTGGCATCACTGCAAACCTACCAAGACCCGGCTGTTCTCCTAAACTTACTGACCGAACAAGGACCGCACTGACCAGAGCTGTTACCAAGAAGCCTATGATGACCCTGGATGAACTGCAGAGAGCTACAGCTCAGGTGGGGGAAACTGTACACAGGACAACTATTAGTCGTACACTGCACAAATCTGGCCTTATGGCAGAGTGGCATTTTTGAAAGAAAACCATAAGAAATACCGTTTTCTGTTTGCTAGAAGCCACATGGAGGCCACATGGTGGCTTCTAGCAAACAGAAAACGGGACTTCTTATGGTTTTCTTTCAAAAATCGCTTGTTCTTGCCACTCTGCCATAAGGCCAGATTTGTGCAGTGTACGACTAATAGTTGTCCTGTGTACAGTTTCCCCCACCTGAGCTGTAGCTCTCTGCAGTTCATCCAGGGTCATCATAGGCTTCTTGGTAACAGCTCTGGTCAGTGCGGTCCTTGTTCGGTCAGTAAATTTAAGAGAACAGCCGGGTCTTGGTAGGTTTGCAGTGATGCCACACTCTTTCTATTCCTGGATGATGTATTTAACTGTACTTTGAGAGATGTTCAAAGCTTTGGAAATGTTTTTATAACCTAACCCAGCTTTATACTTCTCAATAACTTTATCTCGGACCCGTCTGGTGTGTTATTGGACTTCATGATGTTGTTTAGTGACCAATACACTCTGACCATAGCTCTGAGGCCCTCACAGAACAGCTGTAATTATACTGGGAGTAGATTACACACAGGTGGCCTCTATTTAATGGTTAGGGTAAGGTGTGAACATTCTGCAGTCATTAGGAATGTTATAAAGGCAATTTAATGCACTCCGAAAATGCGGTGTGAATACTTATGCACGCCCCACTTTTCACTTTTCTATTTTTTGAAAAATAACAGAATCTTGTATCATTTTGCTTTCACTTCACAGTTGTCTGTTACTTGTGTGTGAACTTTCAGTAAAAAATTCAAAATAAAATCTTTACGTTTAGGGTTGTAAACATAACAAAATGTGAAAAAAGTGAAGCGCTGTGAATACTTTCCGGATGCACTGTATATATATATATATATACATATACAGTGAGGAAAATAAGTATTTGAACACCCTGCTATTTTGCAAGTTCTCCCACTTAGAAATCATGGAGAGGTCTGAAATTGTCATCGTAGGTGCATGTCCACTGTGAGAGACATAATCTAAAAAAAAAATCCAGAAATCACAATGTATGATTTTTTAACTATTTATTTGTATGATACAGCTGCAAATAAGTATTTGAACACCTGGGAAAATCAATGTTAATATTTGGTACAGTAGCCTTTGTTTGCAATTACAGAGGTCAAACGTTTCCTGTAGTTTTTCACCAGGTTTGCACACACTGCAGGAGGGATTTTGGCCCACTCCTCCACACAGATCTTCTCTAGATCAGTCAGGTTTCTGGGCTGTCGCTGAGAAACACAGAGTTTGAGCTCCCTCCAAAGATTCTCTATTGGGTTTAGGTCTGGAGACTGGCTAGGCCACGCCAGAACCTTGATATGCTTCTTACAGAGCCACTCCTTGGTTATCCTGGCTGTGTGCTTCGGGTCATTGTCATGTTGGAAGACCCAGCCTCGACCCATCTTCAATGCTCTAACTGAGGGAAGGAGGTTGTTCCCCAAAATCTCGCAATACATGGCCCCGGTCATCCTCTCCTTAATACAGTGCAGTCGCCCTGTCCCATGTGCAGAAAAACACCCCCAAAGCATGATGCTACCACCCCCATGCTTCACAGTAGGGATGGTGTTCTTGGGATGGTACTCATCATTCTCCTTCCTCCAAACACGTTTAGTGGAATTATGACCAAAACGTTCCATTTTGGTCTCATCTGACCACATGACTTTCTCCCATGACTCCTCTGGATCATCCAAATGGTCATTGGCAAACTTAAGACGGGCCTTGACATGTGCTGGTTTAAGCAGGGGAACCTTCCGTGCCATGCATGATTTCAAACCATGACGTCTTAGTGTATTACCAACAGTAACCTTGGAAACGGTGGTCCCAGCTCTTTTCAGGTCATTGACCAGCTCCCCCCGTGTAGTTCTGGGCTGATTTCTCACCTTTCTTAGGATCATTGAGACCCCACGAGGTGAGATCTTGCATGGAGCCCCAGTCCGAGGGAGATTGACAGTCATGTTTAGCTTCTTCCATTTTCTAATGATTGCTCCAACAGTGGACCTTTTTTCACCAAGCTGCTTGGCAATTTCCCCGTAGCCCTTTCCAACCTTGTGGAGGTGTACAATTTTGTCTCTAGTGTCTTTGGACAGCTCTTTGGTCTTGGCCATGTTAGTAGTTGGATTCTTACTGATTGTATGGGGTGGACAGGTGTCTTTATGCAGCTAAAGACCTCAAACAGGTGCATTTAAATGTAGGATAATAAATGGAGTGGAGGTGGACATTTTAAAGGCAGACTAACAGGTCTTTGAGGGTCAGAATTCTAGCTGATAGACAGGTGTTCAAATACTTATTTGCAGCTGTATCATACAAATAAATAGTTACAAAATCATACATTGTGATTTCTGGATTTATTTTTTTAGATTATGTCTCTCACAGTGGACATGCACCTACGATGACAATTTCAGACCCCTCCATGATTTCTAAGTGGGAGAACTTGCAAAATAGCAGGGTGTTCAAATACTTATTTTCCTCACTGTATATTCATTCATCCTTTTTTGAATATTTTATTTCGAGCTGGCACGAAAGCGAAAGAAAAAAAAAATAATAATAATAACATTCTTGCTCGAAAAGGAGTGGAAAGAAGACAAGCTTATTCATTGACTCCCACCCCCTATTCATATAATAATAATAATGTGGTTGCAACAATAACAATATTTAGTCCTTATTGTCTTGCTAAACAATTGAGTTGGTTACCTATTTACAACAAATGCAACAATGCATTACATTAAGTCAATATTTACAGTATGTTACACTTTATAACAAGTGTATAATTTTAATATAACTTATTACCATGTTAGTGTTATTGTTATTCATCATCATCATCATAACAACTCATATAGCATTACTACGTATCAAAGTTCTTGAATGATACATAATCCACATTTATTCATGAAAGTATAGTATTAATAGACTGATTGATGCTCATGATAACAAGATTAATCTTAATGATGTGTGTTAAAAAAAGAATTGAGGTTCTTCTTTTTTCTTTCGTGTGTCTGGACCTGCTGCCAGAGGGGAGCAGCCCCCGAGCAACCGGACCATCATTTGTTAAGTGTCCTATGCTGTGCATTAAAAGAGACAAGACTTAGGAGTCTGCTGCCAGAAGATGCTTTCCTCGAGCTGCCGCCCCTACATGTCTGCCCTGTACTACGGATTATGTTGAATGCGGAAATACATGGTTATGTACATGTTATAACTTCTAAGAATGTAATTCCTTTTTATTACCATCAGCACCAATACCGCTGTCTGAATCGATTTAGTTTGTTTCTAAGAATAAAATAATAATTGTTATATATTAGTATAATGATGATAATAACACAACAGGAATAGCAACAACAATGGCAATAACAATTACCCCACATAATCACTAATATAGTCACAATACATCATAGATCACCAGCATTAAAAAAATAAAATTAATAATAATAACAATAATAATAATAATAATAATAATATTACTACTACTACTACTACTACTACTACTACTACTATTACTACTACTACTAATAATAATAATAATAATAATAATAACAATAGTAATAACCATAATAATAATAATAGTAGTAATATCCATAATAATAATAATAATAATAATAATAATAATAATAATAATAATAATAATAATAGACTTCATCATTAGCTTGATCTGTCCTTTAAAGTATACAAGCACTTTGTAACACCCATTAGCAATCAAGTACCCATTTCCTCCTCCCTGTACTCTGACCATACCATTTTTTTTATATCTTGATTTGAAATGTTGAATATTTGGACATTGCTTGAGCTCTGCCCCCAATTTGTTCCAGAGTTTAACTCCACATACAGACACACACTTTTCCTAGTGGAAGACACTGCTTCAATCTTAAAGTTATCACGCCACCTAAGGTTATAGCCCCCTTCTGTGCATGTAAAAAGCATTTGTATCCTTGCAGGTAGCACACTTTTGTTAGCTTTAAATAGACATTGAGCAGTAGAGAAATCAACTAAATCAGACATTTTTAACACTTTAGACTGCAGAAATAATATATTAGTGTGATCACAATATCCTACTTTATGATTCTTACAGCATGTTTTTGGAGTATAACAAGGGGGTGTATGAACTTTTTGTAGTTATTGCCCCAAACTTCTACACAGTAATTTAAATATGGCAAAACTAATGAACCATATAGTAAAAACAATGTATTGTAATTTAAGAAGAACTTGGCTTTATTAATGATTGAGATACTTTTAGAGACTCCCTTGTGTGTGTCTTATGTGTGGTTTCCAGCTTATTATAATTTCTGATACTGTATCTAAGACTACACCATCTATATTTACTGGGTCTAGTTTTCTATTATAATTACCAAAGAACATTACTTTTGTTTTATGTAAGTTGAGGGACAATTTATGAATGTCCATCCATGTTTTTAATTTCCTTAATTCTTAATATATATATATACAGTATATATATATATATATACACAGTATATATATATATATATATATATATATATATATATATATATATATATATATATATATATATATATATGTGGGTGATTGACATGACGTGCATATTTTTGTGTCCGAGTGTTACATTTCTTTTTTAAATAATTTGATCTTTTCATTACATGTATCACTTTATTCTACAAAACCTATTTAGTTTAAACACATGTTCATCACATTTCAATAATAAACATTTTTTTATGTTTTCACACCTCAAACCCCTAAAATGTCAGGTGGTGCAACCGTCCGAGCAAATGATTAGACTAATAAAGCTTCTGAAAATTGTATTTTCAGGGTAACAATTAAAAATAAAACATCATGGCATAATTGTATGTTAAATCTCTTTCAAATAAGCCTCATTTGTGAATATTAATAGTTTTAAAGCTTTTGAGATCACTAAAAAACTTTTGTCCGGCAATTTGTAATCTTAAAATATCAGGGTGGGACAACCGTATAGAACAGGGCTGGTATTTTGAGATAAAGAATAGTATCAGCAAACAGGATATGACATCACCAGAAGACACCAGAAGAACAAGTCGTCTTTATGTCTGAGTGAAAAGGTTTGAAAATCTCTTTCAAGAATTGAGAAAAAATTGCTTTTTTCCGACTCATAGGTAAACTGTCACACTTTCAGTGTCAGGTGGTACAACCGATGTAAATATTGGAAAATATTATTTTATTATAAAAGTCTCAATTTGTTTTAAAAGTAAATGTTTACCCATGCTAACAAATGTTAAAGCTAATGTAAGAGTCCACATAAAAGCCAATTTAATTTGAAATTAGTTGCTAATGTCAGGTGGTGCAACCAGACAGTCAAGTGGTGCAACTGCAAAAAATGTCAAATTACCATCTAAAAATTATAGGGATGCACTGATCCAATACTGGTATAAGTTATCAGAGTCAATACTAAAAAAGTTATTGGTTTCAAATATCCGATACTGAACCGAAAACTGTTTTGGGCTGACACCGAGCACTCCGTCCATGGTCCTCCTGTTTTACTGCTGATTACAGCATCAGTCAGTTACAAATTACAGATGAAATGTTCAGAGGAGAAAGACTGTCTAAGATATACTTGGCAATGATTTGACTTTGTACAATTTTTTGGAAACTATTTAAATTTTAGAAAAAACTCGGTTGCGCCACCTGACACGTTTTTATACAGAGAAGCTACAAATACATAAAAAAATACATTTAAATACTTTTAAATGTTATTTAACAAACATAACTTGTTTAAACACAAAATTATCGACTCAAAAATATGCATGCCATCAGTTTTTAAAAAACTTTTTGAAAATATGTTTTTTGACCCCTTATACGTCATTGACCCATATATATATATATATATATATATATATATATATATATATATATATATATATATATATTTGTTGTCTGACTAAATACTTTTTTTGGGATCCCAAAAAAAGTATTTAGTCAGCCAACAATTGTGCAAGTTCTCTCACTTAATTAGATGAGAGAGGCCTGTAATTTTCATCATAGGTAAACCTCAACTATGAGAGACAAAATGAGAAAAAAAATCTAGAAAATGACATTGTCTCATTTTTAATGAATTCATTTGCAAATTATGGTGGAAAATAAGTATTTGGTCACCTACAAAAGAGCAAGATTTCTGGCTCTCACAGACCTGTAACTTCTTCTTTAAGAGGCTCCTCTGTCCTCCACTCGTTACCTGTATTAATGGCCCCTGTTTGAACTTGTTATCAGTATAAAAGACACCTGTCCACAACCTCAAACAGTCACACTCCAAACTCCACTATGGTCAAGACCAAAGAGCTGTCCAAACACACCATAAACAAAATTGTAGACCTGCACCAGGACTGCAGGACTGCAGGACTGAATCTGCAATTGGCAAGCAGCTTGGTGTGAAGAAATCAACTGTGGAAGCAATTATTAGAAAATGGAAGACATACAAGACCATTGATAATCTGCCTCGATCTGGGGCTCCACGCAAGATCTCACCCCGTGGGGTCAAAATGATCACAAGAACGGTGAGCAAAAATCCCAGAACCACACGGGGGGACCTAGTGAATGACCTGCAGAGAGCTGGGACCAAAGTAACAAAGGCTACCGTCAGTAACACACTACGCCACCAGGGACTCAATTCCTGCAGTGCCAGACGTGTCCCCCTGCTTAAGCCAGTACATGTCCGGGCCCGTCTGAAGTTTGCTAGAGAGCATCTGGATGATCCAGAAGAGGACTGGGACAATATCATATGGTCAGATCAAACCAAAATGGAACTTTTTGGTAAAAACTCAACTCTGTTTGGAGGAGAAAGAATGCTGAGTTGCATCAAAAGAACACCATACCTACTGTGAAGCATGGGGGTGGAAACATCATGCTTTGGGGCTGTTTTTCTGCAAAGGGACCAGGACGACTGATCCGTGTAAAGGAAAGAATGAATGGGGCCATGTATCGTGAGATTTTGAGTGAAAACCTCCTTCCATCAGCAATGGCATTGAAAATGAAACGTGGCTGAGTCTTTCAGCATGACAATGACCCCAAACACACCGCCCGGGCAACGAAGGAGTGGCTTCGTAAGACGAATTTCAAGGTCCTGGAGTGGCCTAGCCAGTCTCCAGATCTCAACCCCATAGAAAATCTTTGGAGGGAGTTGAAAGTCCGTGTTGCCCAGCGCCTGCCCCAAAACATCACTGCTCTAGAGGAGATCTGCATGGAGGAATGGGCCAAAATACCAGCAACAGTGTGTGAAAACCTTGTGAAGACTTACAGAAAACGTTTGACCTCTGTCATTGCCAACAAAGAGTATATAACAAAGTATTGAGATGAACTTTTGTTATTGACCAAATACTTATTTTCTACCATAATTTGCAAATAAATTCATTAAAAAATCAGACAATATGATTTTCTGGATTTTTTTACTCATTTTGTCTCTGATAGTTGAGGTATACCTATGATGAAAATTACAGGCCACAATTGTTGGCTGACTAAATACTTTTTTTCCGCACTGTATATATATATATATATATATATATCCCTGTACTGTGAATGTTTGATGTTGGTCAGAAGCCAACTCGCTGAACTGCAAGAGTTTTGTAAAGACGAATGGTCCAAGATTCATCCTGATTGTTGAGAGCGTCTTATACGCAACTACAGAAAAGCAGTTATTGCTGCTAAAGAAGGGTCAGTCAGCTATTTAATAGAAGGGATCACTTACTTATTGACATGCTGTTGTCAATGTCTCTGTTTTTTCTGCAAAATATCTTGATAAACTTGGGAATTCATTTTTCTATTTATGACAGTACGTTGTCAAGGCCCTGAGGCAACAAAACAGCCCCACACCATGATTCTCCTGCGCTATACTTCACAGTGGGGATAGGGTTTTGATGTTGGTCCTCTTTCATTTTTCCTCCACACATGACATTGTGTGTTCCTCCCAAACTGCTCAACTTTAGTTTGCAAAAGAGCTCTTGGATTCTCCACAGCACTACTGGACAAATATTCTATGGACTGATTAACCCAAAGTCGAGTTTGGGAGGAACACACAACGTTACATGTGGAGGAAAAATGGAACAGCACATCAACATCTAAACCCTATCCTCACTGTGAAGTATGGTCCTCTTTACAAAACGGTTGCCGTTCAGTGAGATTCAGGTAGTGTACTTACTTATTCCACCCTCTCCTGTGAATGTTTACATGATATTGCCAATAAAATATGATCAAATGTAAATGTTTGGGTGGTATTAGTTGAAGCAGACACTGTTTACTCATTATTATGATTTTGATGAAGATCAGACCATATTTTATGACCAATTTAGGCAGAAATGTGAGAAATTCCCAAGTGTTCACATATTTTCCTCCCACTGTATATCCATATAAAAATTGTCATCAAATTGTTATGCACATTTATGATTATGTTCTTTGAAATAAGTCATTTAATGAGTAATTCTCATTGGAAATGGGAATGAAGTTGTTCATACCTTGTTGTCCTGCAGGTCCACCGCGGCTCCGTAGCGGATCAGCGTCCTCGCCAGAGACAGGTGGTTTACTGAACATGCCCAGTGAAGCGCCGACCTCCCTGAGAGACAGCGAGCGTGAGAGCAGGTGGGACACGAGAAGGAGGAGGGTGCAGGAAAGGATCAAACGCCGGGGAAAGGATCAGACGGCCACAACAACCATCCCATAAGGAAACCCAGAAGAGAAGGGAGCGAATGGTATTGGCTCATTATGCTATTTCCGCTGACCTGTTCTTTCTATAGAGATTATCTTAGACTCACTCTAATAATTACATTTTCTGAGTTCCTGGTAGATGATCTCTCACTGCGTGTTTAATACTCGATGTAGGATGTAAATTCCTAAGCAGATGAATTGTCGAATGTATAAAGGAACTGCAAATATGAAATAATTTGACTATAATCAATTTCTTGTCTATACGCATGTTGATGAGTGACATCACGCCCATGAGATTCTGAACCGCGGCGCCGACCGGAGGGCAAAAGGAAAGCGCCGGCCTTCGTACTCCATAATAAATTAGCTGAAATCTTTTGACAAAAGATCATGCTAAATATAATAAAATTCAATGTAGTGAACACACACGCCCCTGTTAGCAGCACAAACAAACGAAGGAAGGAGAGGAGCATAAAGTTTCATAGATTTAACATTAAGAAAGCAACAGATAACAACGATTAGGAGGAAACTGAATCACCATCCGTGCCATGAGTGAATTTACTCACTTCATTATGCATTATTAGAGGTAAGAAAATAAATACCTACTCCACATGCAGACACAGCATGTTACTACCATCATGTGCCTACATGTGTCTCCTAAAGCCTCGCAGTAGATGTTCACATGCTGAACAGGAGAGGACAGTCCAGTCACATCAGGTTTTTGAAATGAGCACTTTCTAAATGTACAACAGGTCATTTTGTCCAAATTGTGGGGATGCTTTATCTTCTTTTGGTGAGCCTTTGTGATTTTAAGAATATTTAAGTGCTGATTATAATAATAAATTAATAGCCTAAATCTAATTGTTAAACTGGTTTAGATGAAAATGTAGACTTAAGTATTAAGAATAACTTAGACTATAGTTATGTGCACAGAGTATGTTATGTGCACAGAGTTTTTTTATTTTTTTATGACATTTATGTCTGTAGTATTTGGCACGGATGAAATGGGCTTTTCTCTTGCAGCAGTCCGATTAGGGCAGTAGTTTGTGATCCTCGGCACAAAGATGCTCCAAATTAGTTGACTCTTTCAGTTTAAATTTGTTAGATGGTCTGTCAAGCGACTGTACTGCTGGTGGACGTCTTAATGTCCGAGATGTTAACGAGGTTTTGAGTGGGTTGTGTTGATTGCGGAGCATTGTGGAGGCGAGCCTTTTGCCCTCCGGTGTAGTGCGCACGTGCGGGATCAACTGAAAAAGAAAGGAAAGAGTTTTCATATGAGAAAACCAAAACGCCAAATACATGTCCATGATGATGTACATCGTAGCATGTATAACAAACAGCTTTGGTCCCGCAGGCTAAGCTCACTGACACAAAACTGCCCCTTGAGATAGTCAGGATTGTTGTCATAGTTCATTGTTATCTGCCTGCCATTCCTGGAAAACGTCTGCAAAAATAAGTGGATTACTGACATAACTTCTAAGTCTTGAGGTAAATTCAGTGTTACCTAGTTGCGAATAGGGCTTAAGACAATCTCCATACGAAATGAATAAGCAACTTTACGTTAGCGTAACTAGCGTATCCCCCAAGGAGCCAAATCAAGTGGAGAAAAGAAAGCTTAGAGGCGAGATGAGCAGAGGGTAGACAATGGAGGGACAGTGCTTTAGACGCCTTCAGAGTCAGGGCGCGATAAGAGAGGGACAGCTGGAAAGAGCCAGGACACAAGGGGAGTCATGGAGAGACAGGTACAGAGACAAACAGAGGAGGTGGAAACACTAAGTCAGTCCATGTGCCCCATTCACTCCAAATTCAAAACAGGATCCAGAAACTTGCGTTCACATATGGGGAGTTTATTGTTTTGGGGTCGTTCTGTGTGGTTTCACCCACAGCCTCCCAGGTGACCCTCTCAGATTCGGATGAAACTATTTTTTTTTTTGAGTTCCTCCACATGTGTAATGAAGACTTGCAAAGTCATTTGCTCTAACTCTCAATATATATATATATATATATATATATATATATATATATATGACAATTTACAAAACAGGGTGTTATAAAACCACCTTTTCTGCTCCCGGGTGCTTTTTCCGTTTGGCTACAATTTGGTCTGTGTCATGTGTACTAAACATAGTTCCAGGAACAATCATCAAAGATGTGCTAGATTGTACAGTTTTGGATTTATAGGCTGCTAAAATGGCAATTTTGAATTTGTACTGAGTGATCATCTTCATATTCTAGGTTTTGGTTAACTAAGATATAACCTTGCTGCAGTAGAAGCAGGATGTTGATCGGATAAAGCAGTGGTTCCCAAACTTTTTGGAGCCGTGTACGCCCTGAAGCTTGTAATGTCAAAATATATTTGCCATACACATGTTTAACGGCTGAAGTGAATGTCTGTGCTCCAGCGCCAGGGCGTCAGCCTATCATGTCATGACGGTCTGATACGTGCGATCACTGTATAAATATGCCACTGAGTGTGTAAGAGGGCAGAGCGCTGTCAGCCCGTCGTTTTGCTGTCTGTGTTCTCCTTGTGTTTAAGACAATAAATGGCCACTTGATTCAGACTTCAACTCTCTTCTGAATTTTTTCATTACGTTATTATATATACCAAAAATGCTTTTACTAGCTTTAGGTGACAAGTCGCGTACCCCCTAGTTTGATGCGATTGAAAACACTGGGAATATCACATGTAATATTATGTTTATTTCCTCAATTATTACAGTGAACTCAAGCAGGTTTTCCACATTCAATATGTTTTTGCTTGTCTGGGTGATTAAGGCTATTAAGAATATGTAAATACAACAATTTTTTTATGAAAATGCCAGTTTTGGTGTATTTAGGAAACAAGGCTGTTAGTGTGAATGGATAAAGCTGAGTGTTTTGCTTTGTCCCAGTGGACCAGGACTCTGCTGCTTTTGTCACTCATTCTGAACATAAGACTCTGGTTTGGACTCTGCGCTCTGGCCCTGACCCCTCTGCGTCTCCGTCAGTCGTACCGTCAAACCACCGGTACAGACTCAAATGTGCTGGTTTAAGCTTTTGTTAAAGCGGAGATAATGTATACGCAGGACATACCCATCTCTGCACGTGCCACCGCACATCAGCTTGTAAATTTGAATGTATTTGTCAGATACAAAGCCACGGGTTTAGCGGCAGAGGAGGGGACAGCCGCAGACGCTTCTCCTTCTCCGCTCGCTCCTCCCCTCGGATCAGAATGCGAGGAAAACTCCGAAGTCACCGTCAGTCTGACAAGCTCCTGACAGATATTACAGAAAATGCAACTCCATCGAACTTTGGCGCTGCTGTTGTAGCGAGGGCTGACGCAGCCTCAACCACGCTCTCGGCCTCCGCAGAGTTTTATGCGCTCGGGTCCAAAGCGGCTCTTGAGGTTCGGTTCATGTTTAGGTCCAGAACAAGCTCATCCACGTCTGAATATAGAACTCTATAGGGACTCTTTCGCCGGTATAAGCGCATTCCCCGTGCGGCGGTTTTAACGGGTCAGTATCGATCAGATTGTAATACACTTTTATTTTCTTTACGTACCCCCGGCGTACGCGTACCACAGTTTGGGAACCCCTGGGATCTTCGAGTCTTTGGGTTATAGCTCCACAAGAAAGGGTCCTACTTAGAAAAGCTCAAAAATGGCCCTCTAGTCTATGCAGGATTTGACCGTGTAGTCAACTACTGAGTCACTTCAATTTTATTCACAGATAGAACCCATTTCAGTTAGTCTGTAGCCAAAAAAATTGTATTTATCTAAAATGGCTTCATGGTTAAAACATATATGTTGAATGCTACTAGTTTTTTGCAAAAAAAAACAAGTGCATTTCTAACCATCTATTAATTGTTAAAATAAAAAAGACAAGGTTTATAACAACAGAAATGCATATTTATGTACACAGACCAATATGTACATAACGTTTTAGTTTTTGCATGTATATAGATGTGTTTCTTGAGATTACACATTTTTTAACATTTCTGTTATTTTTTTTAAACTCCCCTGTACTGTCTGTCAGTATGGTGGATCATCATAGGTACATCAACAGCACAAAGAACATGGTGAAATGGTCCAACACTAGCCTGGTCTTACCATACCCTCATACTCATTTCGTACAGAGGGTCTGGAACTTCACAATTGAGCTCTGTTTTCGGGTGGGAGGGATGAACTCCTTTGAAACGATTGGATATGTTTTCAAACTACAACCAGCAAATCCGGTGCAAATGCGTAATGTCACCTACAACACCCGCCTCCCCTGCTCGCTGAATGGTAGGTTGGAATTCAACCAATGAAACGCAGCCACTGAGATCAGACCCAGACGTACATACAGTATAGGGAAAAGATAACTGACCGGAGTTCACGGATGGCAAAGGCCAGGCTAGCCCAACATTGGTCTTGGTGGTTTTCTGGGGGCAAGTAAAAAAAAAAAGTATCTTTCTTGTTTCATGAAGTTTACAAATACATCCATTTCTTCACCATTTCTTTGCATTATGTTGCCAATATACCAGTGAGCGTCATAAACACAGGCAACATGTTTTCCAGGCTGGTACTGATCATGGTCAGCTTTAGGTTCTGCTTGAGGAAGTACACACTAGTACACTGCAAGCCAAATGAAGAGGACTTCTGTTGTATATTGTCCTTAGTGAGATCGAAGAAATGTCCTCCTTCGACATTTGCACTTGCCCATTTGTACAATAGCACACTAGTAAATCACATAAGGCAAGCAAAGCCTCAGATTAAAAAATAAATAAAAAGTGTACCTCAGTGATGGAGCTGCTGGCCAATATAAAATCGAATTTATCCGATTGACATCCTGCTTCTACTGCAGCAAGGTCATATCCTAATAAACTCAAACCTGGAATATGAAGATCATCACTCAATACACTTTTTTTGTAGAGCCCCTGACATTTTGGGGGGGAAAATCTGAAATTTAAAAATTGCCATTTTAGCAGCCTATAAATCCAAAACTGTACAATCTAGCACATTTTTGATAATTGTTCCTGGAACTATGTTTAATATACAGTATTAGTATATAGTATCCATTACTGAGCTACAGCTCTTTAAAGGTGCTCACAAACGCAAAAAGCACCCCCTTACAACATCCTTGTTTTTTTTAAATTGTCCAAAAAACAAATTATTGGGAGTTAGAGCAAATCACTTTGCATGTGTTCATTACACATGTGGAGGAACTCAAAAGAAAAAAAGTTTCATCCAAATCTGAGAGGGTCACCTGGGAAGATTCTGTGAATTTGGGTGTTTTGGCACAAAATGACCTTTTGTTGATAAAAATGTATTTTGTGTGCAAAAAACATAAATTTGGTTTGCACATTTGTCATAGAGCCCCATAAATCCTCCATCTCCACTCAGCATGCGTGCACTGAGGCCTCAGATCTCGAGTTGTATCATTGAGCCAGGGGTCTGGTGTGCACACCTTTCAAGGTTAAGGCTCATTCATATGTCAAAAGACGCAAGAACTTCTTGTTCTTGCACCCTGAGCTGCATAACAAAATGATGTCACTTTTGCCTTGTAGCCATGGAAACGTTTTGTAACTGACGACAGTTCAATGGCGACAGGGCAAAAGTGACTTCATTGTGTTCTGCAGCTCAGGGTGCAAGAACAAGAAGTTCTTGCGTCTTGTGAAGTATGAATGAGCCTTTAGTCATAACCTTGCGCAGGTGGTGCCGCATTGACTTCAAAATGGATGAGAGAGTCGTCAATAATTTAAATGTCCACTCATTTATTGACATTGGCAGTCCATGAGAAATCTAGTGAAGATCTAGAGTGTGCCCATGTTGGTGTGTGGGGCAAGAGATTAACTGGGTGACATCAAAGGACTGCAGCATAATGTTCAAGTTGTGTGATAACTGATCAGAATCACAGCAAACATGGATGTTGAAGTCACCACTGATAAATTTGTTGTCAGATGTGGGCATGAATTCAGTCAAAAATCCAGAAAACTCATTGAGAAAGTCCTTTCTCAACTTAGATTATCTGTGATTATTGCACACGAGATGGGATAGTGCAGTGTGAGAGCAAAAGCTTGCTAAAAGCTATCCAGTTGGCGGCACTTCAAGGACTGTCTGTAAGGAGTGGCAATCCCCCCACATGTCTGTGTTGGCGTGCAACTTTTACCCGTGTGGTCCATGTTGGTGTGGACCTCTTACCCGTGTTGCCCATGTTGGTCTGGACCTCTTACCCGTGTTGGTGTGGACCTCTTACCCATGTGGTCCATGTTGGTGTGGACCTCTTACCCGTGTTGGCGTGAACCTATTACCCATATGGTCTATGTTGGTGTGAACCTCTTACCCGTGTTGGTGTGGACCTCTTACCCATGTTGGTGTGGACCTCTTACCCATGTTGGTGTGGACCTCTTACCCGTGTTGGTGTGGACCTCTTACCCGTATGGTCTATGTTGGTGTGGACCTCTTACCTGTGTGGTCCATGTTGGTGTGGACCTCTTACCCATGTTGGTGTGGACCTCTTACCCATGTTCTCCATGTTGGTGTGGACCTCTTACTCATGTTGGTGTGGACCTCTTACCCGTGTTGGTGTGGACCTCTTACCCATGTTCTCCATGTTGGTGTGGACCTCTTACCCATGTTGGTGTGGACCTCTTACCCGTGTTGGTGTGGACCTCTTACCCGTATGGTCTATGTTGGTGTGGACCTCTTACCCATGTTGTCCATGTTGGTGTGGACCTCTTACCCGTGTTGGTGTGGACCTCTTACCCGTATGGTCCATGCTGGTGTGGACCCATGTTGGTGTGGATCTCTTACCCGTGTGGTCCATGCTGGTGTGGATCCATGTTGGTGTGGATCTCTTACCCATGTTGGTGTGGACCTCTTACCCGTGTTGGTGTGGATCTCTTACCCGTGTTGATGTGGACCTCTTACCCATGTTGATGTGGATCTCTTACCCGTGTGGTCTGTGTTGTTGACTGGGACTCCTGCCCTCAGCAGCTCCAGCACCACTCGATCCAGTCCACTCCTGACTGCGCGGATTAGAACCACCGAGCCGTCCGGACCACACCACTCTGCTGACTGACCACAGACACACACATCAAACACACCTGACCACACATACACCTGATACAACAGTTCATTCATACATGTGGAGTGGATTACTTTGTGATACAGCACTACATCTGAAACGGAAAATGTTGCTTTCTGAGAGTGTTTCTGAAGATAAAGAGATTCAAAAGAGTTTTTATTTGTCAAACCATTTGACAAATAAGTGATTTGAAATTATATATTTCTCTCATCCTTGATTGTGGAATGGGGGGGGGGGAGTGAGGGTTGGAGCACAGGGAGAGCAGGGAAGGCAGAGAGTTCAGCTCCCTATTGGCCTAGTGTATTAAACTGTTCTTCAGTCGACTGGAACTGGCCTGTGGATTCCGCAGTCTCCTCTCTGAAGGCATTACCTTGAAGATACTGTGTGATGGGTGCGTAGAGTCCCCTGGTGATTCTGACGGCTTTGCGGGTGAGACGGGTGGAGTACATGTCTTTAATGGAGGGGAGAGGGGCTCTGCAGATCTTCTACTGTACGCTTCTCTCACGATGTGCTGGAGGCTCCTTCGGCAGGAGGCAGTGCTGGCGCCGTGCCCCACAGGGTCAAGATGCACATAACGGAGGCTGGGACTCTGGCTCATCTCAACTTGCGGAGAAATGGAGGGAATGTTGACTTTTGTGCCGGGGTTCTGTTGAGTGCCTCGTAGCGAGCAAATAATTCATTTAGAGTGTTCAGCAGAGAGGTGTCACTGTCACAGGTTTGTCGAGGAGCTTTATATTCTGATGGTCTTTATCCCTTCCCACAGACTCTGCTGTCTCTGAAGTAATCCGTTATCTTTTTAGAGTACTGCTTCTTGGCTTTTTTGATGCTGCGGGACAGGTTGGCCCTAGCTGTCCGCAGTTTCTCCTTGTCACCAGATTTCAAGGCAGCATCCTGGACCTTCATGAGCCTGAGGACGTCACTTGTAATCCAAGGTTTCTGGTTGGACCTGATAATGATGGTCTTAGAGTAACATCACCAGTGCACTTGGTGATGTTACTGTTCTGTAAATGCAGTGTTTCCACGGGGCATCAAATCTCATTCAACAAAAGATGTGCCACAATTAAGGCCTTTACATGTCATTAAAACGAATTAAGACTAGATTATATATTTATTGTCTCCTTACGGAGAAATGTGTCAAACAACAAAACCGAGAAACACATGGGGTAGGGCTGGGTACCGTTAAATGGTGCCTACTTGGTACTGACCGAAAAGCTCCGGTAGGGAGCAGTTTCAAAAAAACTTTTTCAGTGCCAATTTTCGGTACTTTTTGTCTCCAGACAACAATAAATGATCCGCAGTGAGTGAAAAGCAAGCTGAACTCAGCGCAAATGCAGAAGTTTTCTTAAAGCAAAGCAAAGCTACAACTTACTAACTTTAGTCATTATTAGACATGGCAGAGCCGCGGTCTGAGCCAGGACTAAACCACTAAACTGGTTAAAAACCAGGAATAAACCAGGACTGAATAAGAAACTAGAGTTCTTAGAAAAAGAGAAAAGCAGTGACAAGAAACACATTGGCTATTTACCTTGAGCAAAAGACCCATGATGTCGCAGAGCCTGAAGTTACGTGCTATTGTTTACTAAACTCCATGCTGTACCAAATGGCTGCACCGGAGGAGAAGATCAAAGATTGTTTGTGAAAAAGTAAGCGCTCACTCTGCATTAGCCATTTTTGGAACAGTTTTGGTAAATTATTAGACATAGTGAGCAATCTCACAGATCTTTGACGTGTGAAGTGCTTTCACTTTGTCAGACAGTGCAGTGTGTTTAGAAAAGTTTAGCTGAAAGAAAAAGATGTCCTGATGTGGATCTGGTCTGTCCCTGCAGCTCAGGAGGTAATAATGTAATTTTGTAATTTCTCTCTTTTTCTGCTTAAGTGGGAATTCTGCTAAAAAAAAAAAAGAAGGGTAACACTTTATAATAAGGTTACATGAAGTCATGCATGAATAACATGAAATTATGCATGAAATAATGCATGATTTCATGATGTACATGACGATATCATATCTCATCACGAGTTAACATGACTTCATGTTCTTTCATAGGTGAGTTCATGCATGACTTAATTAATTAACTACTGCAATGAATTCATCAGAAAATCTTGTTAATATATCATTATGTTAGAATCATGATTAATTCACCCAAAAAAAATAGATTTGTTTAAACAAAAACATGAACTAATCGTAATTATGAAGTTTATGCACGAATATCATGATTCATTATGATTTTTAAGAAAATCAGTTTGCAAGATGTACCTTAATCTACCACTTACTGCTGTAGTTAACTCATCATTAGCTAACCCTTAGTTTATTCATACATTCATGATGAGTGCATGATGAGTGCAGGTGAAACTCGGAAAATTAGAATATTGTGTAAAAGTTCATTTATTTCTGTAATAACATTTAAAATGTGAAACTAACAAATGAAATCGACTCATGGCATGCAAAGTGACATATATCAAGCGTTTATTTGTTTTAATTTGGGAAATTATGGCTTACAGCTTGTAAAAAAACCCAAAATCAAAATTTCTGAAAATTTGAATATTACATGAAATCAATAAAAAAAATGATGGTGACACTTTATAATAATGGTACATGAGTTCATGCATGATTTCATGAACTTATGCATGAATTAATGCATGATTTAATGATGCATTCATGCATTATAAATCATGACTTCTCAGGAACAAACATGATTACATGTTGGTTCATAGATGACTTCATCCCTGAATTAAACATCTAACTTCTGTAATGAATGTACATGAAAATCTTAATAATTCATCATGATCATGAGGATCACATAAGAATACCATGAATTCACTAAAACAGCAATGAAATGACAATAAAATGATCAACCAATCATGATCATGAGGATGAGCATGGACATCAATGTGGAAAACACAATTTCAAAACTTGATTACAAGTACAGCATAACCAAATAAGATCTCCAGAGCTGGTCTTTAACAGGTTAAAAAGTTTAGGATAATGCACCACTTTAGTTGAGGGGACATAATCATTATGAAATCATGATGTATTAAGGATTAGCAAATGATAAGTTCATGATTGCCATAAATTGTATCCTATAAAGTTATACTTTGTGTTCTTGTCCATCATTTGCAAGTAGATTTCCCCCATATGAGTCATGATGTTTGTTTGTTTGTTTGTTTGTTTGTTTGTTTGTTTGTATACTTTATTGGCCCCGTAGGGAAATTTGTCCTCTGCATTTAACCCATCCTTCGATGCCACTGAGGCAAGCCGTAAGGAGCAGTGGTCGACGGCAGTGCCGCGCCCGGGGACCCATCTCCATGATGTGGAGCCAGGCTGATGGTCAGAATCACCTGGCTGGAGGATTCACCTATTGCACATGTTTTTTAGTGGTAGGGGAAACCGGAGTACCCGGAGGAAACCTACGCAGACACGGGGAGAACATGCAAACTCCACACAGAAAGGCCCCGTGCAGGTGGGAGTCCGTGGTGTCTGAGGAGGGAGCGCGCAGTGGAGCCGCGGTGCCGGTGTGCACTGCGTTAAGACGGCCTCGTGTCTGAAGGGCATGTGACCCGAGCTTTGGACCTAAACCCAGTTGGTCAGACTTTTGTCCAGAGATGAGTCAATTAAAGCACATACAGCGGGATCATTCCTGCTTCCCGTTTAAAAGGCTTCAGCGTCAGTGCACATACGCGCACAGGTACGAGCGTTCACGAGCGTGCACGCATATGCAACAGTATGCAAGTCCTTGTTCACAAATATCGTGTTAAGTTGCTCATTTCATTCTAATCTTTGTAATTTCTGATGAAAATCAAGTTCAAATGAACTATTTCAAAAGTGACCAAACATGACTTCCTCAAACTGTCCTCCCCTCGCTCTTTCCTCGCCTCTCCTCGTCTCTCAGCAGTGTTTCTGAAAAGTGCGTACCTCATACGGCAGCTATATAGTTTGCGTGGAGGAGCGCAATGTTTCACGTTCAGTTTGTTTTCTATAAATACCATCTTTTGCGCAGAGGAGCGGCTACGCAAGGTTTTGGCCTCATTTTGTGCGCAGCAAGCTTGATAAATGAGGCCCCTGGTCTTTCGTTCTTTAGCCCACACAAGACACTTCTGACGTTGTTTGTAGTTCAGGAGTGGCTTAACAAGAGGAATCCGACATCTGAAGCCCATGTCCAGGATCCGTCTGTGTGTGGTGGCTCTTGATGCACTGACTCCAGCCTCAGTCCACTCCTTGTGAAGTTCTCCCACACTTTGAATGGCCTTTTCCTGACAATCCTCTCCAGGCTGCACTCATCCCTGCGGCTTGTGCTTTTTCTTCCACACTTTTTCCTTCGACTATTAATGTGCTTTGATACAGCACTTTGAGAACATCCAACTTATTTTGCTATTACCTTTAGAGCCTTTACCTTCTTATGGAGGGTGTCATTGATGGTTTTCTGCACAGCTGTCAGGTCAGCAGTCTTCCCCATGATGGTGAATTCTACTGAACCACTGAGACCATTTAAAGTCTCAGGGACCCTTTGCAGGTGTTTTGGATTCATTAGCTAACGACAGGGTGACACTTTGAGCTGACAATATAGTCCCTTTTCACAATATTCTAATTTTCTGAAATGTTGATTTTGGGGTTTTTACAAGCTGTGAGCCAAAATCCTCAACATTAAAACAAACAAAGGCTTGACATATATCACTTTGCATGCCATAAGTGTATATCATAGTTGGTTCACATTTTAAGTTGAATTACAGAAATAAATGAACTTTTTCACGATATTCTAATTTTCCAAGTTTCACCTGTATACTAAAGTGATGCACTTTTATGCTTTGGACAAATTTGTGCAAGAGTAAAATAAGTGCTATATTATAACATATTTACATCATGAATAAGTCTTAGTAGATGTTTAAAAAAAGTTAAGCGTACATGTAAGCAATAGACAGTGTTTATGTTGATGTAAGTGAAATTTAATGGACCTCAAAACATTAATTTAATTTAAACCCATAATGTATTGTGGACAGTTATAAATAATAATGTCTATGATAATTGTGTTTGTTTTGTCCTTGATTATTGTCCAAAGCATAAAAGTGCATCACTTTAGTATAGGGGACGCAGTCATCATGAATTTATGAATAAACTAAGGATTAGCTAATGATAATTACAGCAGTAAATGTTGTATTAAGGTAAAACTTGCAAAATAATGTTCTTAATCATGATGAATCAAGATATTCCTGCATAAACCTCATAATTATGATGTCCGATTGATATTATTGATGTTATAAAAGTTTTAGTGAATTCATCGTGATTCTAAGATCATGATATTAACAATATTTTCTCATGAATTCATTACAGTAGTTAATTAATTCATGCATGAAATCATCTATGAAAGAACATGAAGTCATGTTAACTCACGATGAATCATGATATCGTCATGCACGAATACATCATGAAATCATGCATTATTTCATACATAATTTCATGTTATTCATGGATGACTTCATGTAACCTTATTATAAAGTGTTACAAAATGAAGTTACATGTGTCTGTTGTGCTGTTTTAGGATTTTCTCCTGAACTATCCTTTTTTATACACATTATTTTAATTCAATTAAAATAACATAGGTATTGTACATAGGAATTATTGAACCACTTCAGTTCAGCATGTTAGGTTCGGTCACTTGTAAACCGTTTTGGTACAAGTTTGGACTACTTTTTTAATAGAACAAGTTTAAGTGCAGCCAAACAAATGTTTTACTCGTTTTACATCGGTGGTATTATATGGGGGACCAAAACTGCAAAAATAATAAATAAATCTAAAAAATTAATAACTGCAAACACATTGATATATTAATGTTGTTAATGTTAATTTGGGTTAACATTAACAAGACAAGTATTTAGCGAATGTAGTGAGTGAGTGAGTGGTTGGTGGTGGTCAGAGGGGCCGATGGCGCAAACTGGTAGCCTCGCTTCTGTCAGTCTACCCCAGGGCAGCTGTGGCTACAATAGTAGCTTACCACCATCAAGTATGGAGTGAATGAATAGTGCAATGTAAAGTGTCTTTGAGTGTCCAGAAAAGCGCTATATAAAACCGATGCATTATTATTATTATTATTATTATTATTATTATTATTATTATTATTTAATTTCCTTCTGACCCAGTGAAGCGCTCCCACCCTGCTGTATTCTCTAAACTCTTTTTCTGCCCTGCTTTGTGTGAAACATGTCAAAAGGTGGACATACGTGCTGTGGAGGGCTGAGTAGAGGCGGAGGCATGGCGTTCCTTTCCCAGCCTCGAGGTGGAGCTGTTGAGTCAAAGTTAGAGTTATGGATTTGTTGCTTCTACAGCACTCTAAGAAATAAATGTTGGAATTAATTGAAAATGTTGTGTTACTAGTGGTGGGCATAGATTATTATTTTTTTTAAATCTAGATTAATCTCACTGTAATCTTGGAGTTAATATAGATTATTCTACATTAAAATGGCCCATTTGAATTCTGCCGAAGTCATTCAGAATATGTATGCTACCCAAATAATGACTTAAAGTAAGTCTTTGATAATGGGTTTCTCAAACCTGGTGGAGCATTAGACAAAATACATCACAAACTGCTTGAGAAAGCTGTTAAACTATGATAATTGGTGATGAAAATAATTCATGTTCAATAAAATGCACTTGTGTTTACTAACTGTTTATTCAGTTAAACATGAATTTTGAACTGTAGGCCTACATAAGAGGTTGTGATGAACTCTTTATAGTCTGTAGCTTTGTGTCAATCAGTCCAAGCTCTGTTTCTCCTTCTTCCATCAGTCACTCAGGCAGACCAGCAGACATTTTCTGGTGACAAACTAGATCTTCTCTTCTGCACAATATGGCCTGCTAAAGAAAAAATCTCTCGCATAGGACAGTTGTGGTAGGAGTCCTCAAGTATTTACGGGCAAGACAAGAGGAGACAACAGCGTGTCAGACGCACGTGGACACGAGCGCAGCCTTTTACGCATCAGCATCAGTGAACACCGGGATGATGCAGACTCCATCCTCACGCTGCGCGCACCTTTTACCCCGCACTGACCAACTGGACGTACAGCTGAACTACACTCAAACCCACTATTATCTCCTGGTGCAGGTCAATTCAATACTTGTCAAAACCTCCCTCAGTTTTTGGTAAACCATAAACCATTAAAGCTGTTGGAGCAAAATTATAGTTTAAACATTTTTTTATTAAAATTAGATTATTGCCTAATTATGACCATAATTTATGTTAACGAATTATTAAAGTATTTCTATATTTTAGCACGTTTATAGTGGTAGTGGGGGGGTCGAAGGAAACTAGGCCACAGGTAATCAGGTCAAGTAGGGGAGACAGATGTGTGGGAGCACAGAGTTTGGAGGGTGACCGACACGGTCTTTGACCGCACGCACGCACAACGCAGTTTTTGGACTTTGATACAAAAGAAAATAAAAGATTGGAAACTAAATCGACACTGGCAACGTAATTTTTGTTATTAAAAGTGCTTTTTTGTGTGAGTCAAACGGCGGACACCCTAAAGATGGCTGTGTTATTTTTCTTATAGCTAAAGTTAAAATCAGCCATAACAAAAGCCAACGCACACCGAGACCCTTTGGAACGCAGCTTCATCACATTTCTATGATGAGGGGATGCGCGCCGCCGAGGAAAACATAGGCTCTTTACCCTTCTGAAGTGACACAGACGACTCTATGGGCTGTGACAAACAGGAACACTGCTCTAAACTTTGTTGGGAGTTATGAGAGAAGCCATTGTAAGAACTTCACTCTGGGAAGGTCAGCTGTCCGTCACCAACTCGTTTTTAACCTGCTAAAAGAGCCACGTTTGCTCTCTCTGTTACAACACTGACCTACGTTTTGTGTTTTATGTTTTATGTTTGATAAATGGATAAATCGTGTGTTTAAAGCGCTGCACGGTGTGAGGGAAGCCTTTCAAGTGCCGTTACGCAGCTCCAGTGTTGGCACATGGTGCGCTGCGTTCTGGTGCGTGCTCGGCGCTGGTCTTTAAAAAACTCTGTGCCGATAACGGCCCTACACTACTTTTTACGCATGTGTAAAAAGTTGACATTTTCAAATAATTGGTTAGCTGTAGCATTTTGCCAAAAATTATATCACACATTTCTAAGACTTGTCATTGTTATTATGAATAATTGATGTCATTTGTCTATTTTAGATTTAAAACTTAGCTTACCCGGTGGGGCAGCACGGCCCTGACCCGAAGTCCCCCTGTAGCTCCTCTCTGCTGCCCCCCTGTGGTCACACACAAACGCTGCCTCGTGCCGTTTGGGGCAGCGGCCGGTAACGTCCTCCATCGAACTCTGGGTCATGTCTGTGTCACTACCAACGTCCTGCTCCCTCCTCAAAGGCCTGTAGACCAATTAGACAGAACAGTATAGAGACTATGTGTAAATTATTTGTATTTGTATTTTGTATTTATTTATTTAAAAGGGACAATGCATTTCCAAAAAGTACAATATACTTAAAATGCAGGATTATAGCTAAAGCCAATTTCCATCCTCTGTCCCCAACTGGACCAGGCCCGGCCACACACCACACACCACACACCACTCACCCAGCAAAGCGCCATCAGTCGTCAACATCCACTCTGCACATTCAACCAGAGACTGCAGTTCTTGTAGAAGAGTGAAATGATTTCCATCCAAATCGTTTTTTTGCCAAGTGTCACATCTTTTCTTGACACTCTGCACAACACTGACTGACTGAGGGTGCATCCGAGTTCCAAAAACGGTGCACATACATTGTGTAGCAACGAAAAGTGAAGGTGCAAATGTTTGAACATCAGGTTGCAATGCACTCCTTTGTGTGGTCCTAAATTCGAAGTTTAGTTTAGTTTAGTTTATTTGTTTGAGCAGTTAACCTGCTCAAAGGGAGTGGGCCGAAGCCAAAGGCTTATAAGTGCCCACCCCAAAAATAAAAACAATAGCATTTACATTTAAAAGGTAGCAAATCATAAACAAGGAACATAGGGCAAAGTAACAACAAATAATGAGGAACAATAAAAAACAGCAGCAAAATAAAGAAACAACAACACAAGAATGTGCTATAACTCTTATCTAAGAAAGCTACATTAGCACAGACCAACTTACAAACTTACAACATTTGAACTTTTTATATAATTAATTGAAACGAAGCACAACTACAGCAACGATCGTGTTTCATGTACGATGTCTAGTACAAAGCAAGAAATTTTTTATTTCAGATTGTTACCCGTGCATAAAGGTACATTAATACATATTATACTCCGAGATCTTGCTACTTCCCAGTTGTCATTACCATCCTCAATATAATTTTAATTTGGGTTTTATTATTATTATTATTATTATTATTATTATTATTATTATATTTATTTATTTAATTGAGTTATATGTGAAGTGTGATGTAAGCCCTGCATAGTGTAGTGTGTTAAAAATCCAGGGTGTAGAGCGGGCCAGTTGAAGAGGGCAATAAGCTCCCCATCAACAAACCCCCACGCAGCTGCCCTAACAGCTGATTTGGTAGATTATGTTCCTATGCGGTGTGGTGCATTCAAAGATGAGGATTTGAGCCCATTGGGATTGTCCCTCTCAACAGATCCATAACTTGCCTACCCTAATTCTCAATTTGTAAATTTGAGCAATAGAATGACAACCGGCGACAAGGATTAGCTAATGATAATTACAGTGGCGCAGATGGTAGAGCGGGTCGTCTCATGATCGGAAGGTCAGGGGTTCGAATCCCGCCTCCTGAAGGTGCACATTGTCGTTGTGTCCTTGGGCAAGACACTTCACCCACATTGCCTCCAGTGTCTGCATACACTGGTAGCCCCCTAGGAGAGACCAACAGGCCCGGTTTGAACCGTGAGGCCGTCCTTCCGTGGACCCACCACCTGCAGAAGGAGCCATGGGGGCTGGTGCAATGTGACCTGGGCAGCTCCAACGGCTGCCCCCACGACCCGGCAACGGATAAGTGGAAGAAAATGGATGGATGGATGGAGAATGACAACTGTTCCAAGCAACACTCTTCCTTGATTATAGAAGGGAAAAAAACACATAATTGTTCCTACTGCTCCCCTAGTGGCAACGCATTTCTTCTTCTCTGTATATTTCAAAAGTCTTTTGCTTGTATTTATATTTGAACAGGTTGATGTTTGGACATCGTTTCAACTCCATTTCCAGTTTATTCCACAATTGTACACCATAAACTGTTGGACTAAAACTTTTCAAAGTTGAGCTATGTTTCTGAATCCTAAAGTTCAATTCATCACGTAATTCATAACGACCAGTACATTCTTGGAACCTTCTTTGTATTTGGCTTGGTAACAGTTTGTATCTTGCTTTGTATAACATCTGTACACTTTGGAACTCAACAATGTCACAAACTTCATGATCTTTGATTTTAAAAATAATGAGTTTGTGTAGTCCAAAAACCCAACTTTATGAATTACTCGGATAGCTCTTTTTTGCAACAATACTATCGATTTAACTGTGTTTTTATAAGTACTACCCCAAACCACAGTGCAGTAATTTAAATAGGGCAAAATCAGAGAACAGTATAAGATATAAGACACACAGTGAATGCTGTGATGTGTTTTATATCTGTTGGAGGTTGCAGCAAAGTAATTGCCCTTGAGGGATCAATAACATTTTCTGAATCTGAATCTGAATCTGATCTGATATGTAGCGCTTTGATGTTTAAAATGTGCTTTGCTTTTGCTATTACTGAAATGCTTCTAGACATTTTCGTAGATATATATTTAATATGAGCTTTCCAAGTAATTCTGTCATCTATAATAACACCAAGGAATTTGATTTCATGCACTCGCTCTATGACAACAAAGAAGTGTGAAGAAGAGTCTCCAAAAATGTTATCAAAATATCTAATAATGTGAATAAGGAAGCGTGGGGAAGGTGAAATTATTTCCAAAAGGCTTGAGGATGTAGATGAGACATACACATAACCTACAAAAGTCTGTTTTTTATTCCATCATTTACATTTTCCTAATATTATTCTTGTAAAAAAGGCCAGAGCAAAGGTTTGGGTACCTGCAGAATGTATGCCTCATAGACTAAAATATGGCAAGTATTACAGCTTTAAACACTTTTCTAGGCAGCCAAGATTCTTGAAATTCTAGTTTCTTCCTTCCAAAAGTCTTCCAGAACTAAGAGATTTCTGGGCTGTCTGTCACACAGATCTTCAATGATGTTTGTGGATTTTGAGCTGTGTTTACGATCTTTACCCTTTTGTAGAGGCCCTTTGCTTTGTAACTTCACGGTTTTCATAGATGGAGTTACGTTTTCCTCTCCTTAATTTAATCCATTCTTCGTTCCTAAAAAATGTTCCCTGTGAGTGTCCGGGCAGTATGAGTGAGGAGGGGTCAGTGGGTGGTATGCTTCATTTTATTGTTCTTGATTTTAGGCTGAAAGTAACATCTGTCCTGGGTCGGCACATGAAAAATAGCCATGTGGCTAATTCTGGCATATTTACAGAAATGTTCATTAACATGTACTGTATAGAGGACTGTGGCTGCCAAAACAATAAATATATTTATAAATAAATAAATAAAATAATAAAGATAACATTTGGAAAGAAATGCATGCATTTATTATAATAAGTGCATTTATGTATGTATGTAATTATTTATATATTTATTTATATATTTATTTGTGTATGTATGTATATATTTATTTTGTATTAATTTGTTTCTGTATTTATTTATTTATTTCTGTATTTATTTATTTATTATGGGTAGAGCGGGTCGTCTCATGATCGGAAGGTCAGGGGTTTGAATCCCGCCTCCAGCATAAACATCGCCAAACATGAACTCTGCTTTAGTCTAGTATTTTTCCACCTACATTAGGATCCTTGCGCTTTCCACTCACCAATTCACACTCTCATTCATACACCAATGTATGCAGACACTGGGTGCAAGGCAGGTGAAGTGCCTTGCCCAAGGACACAACGACATTCCCCTGCATGAATCGAAGTGCCTATCCTCCGGTCACAAGATGACCTGCTCTACTATCTGTGCCACTGTCAATAGACTGAAGCAGAGCTCATGTTTGGCAGTGTCTATGCTGGACAAGGCGTCTGAAATCAATCTGTGTGCATGGAGAAAGATTAACCAATGACCTTACAGCAGTGAGATCCAGACCCACCCCATGATTTGCATACATTAAAAGAAATACAGAAATAAATACAGAAATAAATGAATACATAAATAAATAAATACTAAAATACATATATTAATAATTACATAAATAAATAAATAAATAAATAAACAAATATTATAATAATAAATGCATGCATTTTTTTTCTTTTTCTTTTATACATATTTATTGTTTTGGCAGCCACGGTCCTCCATAGTACTGTCCCTGAAATAAATAAATACTCAATAATAGAAAAATCTTAATTTGAGAAAACGTGTCCTAAAGATGCACTAAGCTACGTCTTTTTGAATTTTTTTGTCAGTAGGTGTCACTTGTGAACCCTGCTCTGCAACCCCCCCGTCCTCCCCTTACCCGGTTTTCCACCTCATCCACCCCACCCCCTCACTCCCCTCCACACCATAGACCACACGCTGCTCTGATTGCATTCAATGAGATACAGAATCTCATTACCTATAGTAGCCACTTGGTGGCAGTATTTAGACTCCAAAAAGGCCATCAGAATTGTGCACAATGTTTGTTTCAGGGAACATACTAACATGCTATTTTTGAATTCTAACCTTCTAAAATTAGAAGACCTAGTGAAGCTGAAATCATTATTAATATTGTATAAGTGAGGAAAAAACAACTTCCTGGGAATGCATCACTCGAAGAGGTGTGAACCTATGGAATGACTTAAATGATGACTTAAAAAACGCCTCTAACTTACAACAATTTAAAAAACTATGTAAGATAAATATGATTAAGGAATACGCTAAAGAATGTAAAGTCTAAGTCCCATGGGTTCATTCTATCCGAGTGCTTGTTTAACTTGGCTCATAAATGTGATCACATAAAGCTGCAGAAGAACCAACTAGTCAATGTATCCATAAACATAACAGTATTATCAAATTATTACTGACATAACCATTACTCCTTTTAATAGGTTTTGGTCATACTAAATTAAAAATAGAAAGTAAACGATTCAACAATCATGATGCTGCTCTGTTGTTGCCATTAACATGGTCATTACTATTGCCACACACAAGAACCAAGAGAATTTGGGCCGATGGGGTGAATGGACCTGGTGGTTAGAGGGGCCCACTCCCAATGGGCCGTTTGACCCCTGTCTTTTAATGCACCACACAGAAAGGGCTACATACAGACAACTTTATAGGGTAGCCGGGTGGGACCAGTCGGATGGGGGCTACCACCCCCCCTCAACTGGTCCACACCCTGGCTTTTTAATGCTCTACACAGAATAGGGCACATAGACCAACTATGAAATAATGCTTACTCAAATATAGTCATGAAGATGGTAAATGGCAACAAGAAAGCAACAAGGAATAAAAACCAAAACAAACAACAACAACAAAAAACTTTCATAGTAACTAAATCAACTGGCTTAATGGTTAACCAGTAATGATTGGTATTATACAGCATAAGGAAATATTCCATGTTACGAATCACCAAACAGATACTCGCACCATATTGATGTACACTGATGACCTGAATGGTTCAATGCTTCCTTTATGTAATATACAATGTACGGTATAATGTCAATGATGTCAGTCAATATGATCTTGTTGTATTGCTGTAAGAAGAACTAAATGTAATTCATTGGCAAGTGCACGCATGTTACTGTGTGTATACTTGCATATGGAAACTAAATTCTGTATTGTCTTGCTGTTGAAGAAAAAACAAACAAAAAAGCCTAAAAGTTACCACTGAATACACATAAGCTCTGCTTCAGCCTACTCCTTTTGAGCTTTTTTGTGATGAAATGTTTAATTACTGTGAAAATATGAATGTAAACAGCTCAAATAAACAGCTCAATCAATCAATCAATTACTCTTGCGTGGAACACACATTCATCAGCATAAATAAGATATGTAGCAAAGTAAACATTTTCAGACTTTTCAAACATTTATTTGCTCAACTGCAACTTTCATGTAAGTCTCTCTTTTAAATTTTTGCATTTAGAACATAATACTTCCATTTAGAACTAAGTTTATAGTGCATAGCTTTTTTCCCCCGCAACCTCGCCTCGTGCCTACTGGTGCCTGCTTTGCTTTGTGATCATAAGGAGGAAAAAAGAGCTGACGGCTCCCTGTAGATATTGCATTATTAAACAAACAGACATTTGATGAGGATTTCAGCTGCATCAGAGCAGGTCGGTCAGATAAGTTAAGTTAATTATATTTTGTAAACTTTTGTCATACTACTCAACACTGACTGTGTTAACCGCTAACTGTTGCGGCTTCTGCTGCTTCAAACATTTGGAATTTCTACACGTGTTTGTGTTTACACGGTGAGGGGCAGGTAAGGGGTGTGGTGGGGGGTGTCCTGTGAGGTGGTAGAGGTGCAGCGCTGGTCTTCTTTTGCGGTACAAAGTTTGCTGTTGGCAAATGTGGCGCATCTAGTGACACAATGTGGGAATGCAATCATGCCGATCTGTCAAAATGGAGTAGCTTAGAGTAGCTTAAAGTGTAACATCATGCGCATGTATATTTTTCCTGAAATTACCATATTTGAATGACAATGTACTTTAGTTAGTCGTGTGTTGATTGTGCATTGAGTGTGACCTCATGCGGATGGCGTCCTCTCCCAGCGGCTCTCGACGTCGCCTCTTCTCCTCCTCCTTGTTCTTCTTCTTCTTCCTCAGACCCGTCTTGTCCCGGTCCCTCCCAGAGTGGACTCTGTGGTCGTGGACAGGATTGGTGCCGCCCCAGGACAAGGCTTTGGACTTGGAGGGACGGGTGGCGCTTGGGGAGAGGGCGCGACTTCCGTAGGTGGCCCCTTCGAGCGAACGGCGCCTCGCCCTTCTCATCGCCATCAGCACCACGCCAGAAAGCAGCAGCAGCAGCCCGACCGCCACTGCCACAACAGCCCACGTCCACGACGGCAGGGGCACTACGGAAGGTCACGGGTCAGTAGTGAGTGGACTTTTACTAAGATTTACATTAGATTAGACCAAGAAATTAGTCCAGGGTTAGTACTTTTTCCAATGGTTTCGTTCCTAGATTGTGGAGGTTATGGTTAAGGTATACTTTATTGTCCAGTCCACATAGGGAAATTTGTCCTCTGCATTTAACCCATCCTTCAATGCTGCTGGTGCGGAGGAGTAGTGAGCGAGGGCAGTGTGCCAGGGCAGTGTGCCAGGGCAGTGTGCCGGCGACCCATCTCCAGATGTGGAGTCAGGCTAATGGTCAGTATCACCTGGCTTATATTTTTTTAGTTGTAGGAGAAACTGGAGTACCCAGAGGAAACCTATACAGACAAGGGGAGGAGGGCTACACAGAAAGGCCCCATTCAGGTGGGAATTGAACCCAGGACCTTCTTGCTGTGAAGCACAAGCAGCGGTGGAGGTTGTATGTTTGAGGTAGACTGGGGAAGGTGTAATGCTTCGAAAAAAACAACTGGATTTCTACAGTTTATAATTGATTTATAATATTTTTTCATAACCCAACATTAAAGATCTTTAACATTTTCCAGATAACCTGGCAAGAGCCAGATTGATATTCCACTGCCAATCCCATTAGCACTGATATCAATCTGGGATTGCTCTGACTTTTTTCTTTTAATTAGGGCTGTCAAAATTAATTGCAATAATCAAAAACATAATTAATTGCAATTAATTTAATTAATTGCAATTAATCGCATCATATGAAGTAATCTGTAATCTGTCTTCTGTATCTGAGCACACACATGACCTGAAAGACAACGAACTTGCATTACCTATATACTGTATTGTAAGCCAGGAGTCTCCAATCTTTTCACACGATGAGATACTTTTATGATACAAAAGCAACATAGAGCTACTTATGCATCACAAAGGCTTGCCTAATTATCCTATTTCAACAACAAATATGTGTATTTTGTCCTTATATTCTACTTTATGAACCTAAAAGTTTGCAGATTCTGTTCAAAATGTTCAGCCGCAAATAAAATGTATCTAAAATGTGATTTATCAAGGCCTGGGCGAGCAACCAAGAAAGGGCTGATGAGATCCCAGTTATAAGCTGTTGGGCTTTTCCCATAATTATGAAACTGTGAATATTTGGTTAATGAATGTGCCATCATAATCAAATGCTTGAAATGTAAGTGTTTTTTGTTGGACAAGTATTAAAATGAATATAATTATTAAACCGTGATTAATCACTATTAATCTAATTTCACAAGTGTGATTAATCGCGATGAAAAAAAAATCGATTGACAGCCCTACTTTTAATATATTTAATTAGGCTTACATATTTTAATAGCTTATTAACCAGACAAGCCAAAATAGTTTGAATGTGGAAAAACATGCTTGAGTTTGTTAAAACAATGGATAAAAGAGGAGTGTTTTTATCCACTGACAATGTTCAGTCGCATCAAAGTGGGGGTACACGACTGGTCAGGGGTTACATGGCTCCAAGAAGTTTTGGACCTACTACAGTAAATCATCCTTTTTTATAGCCAATGCATCAAAGTTAAGAGTTAGTTTAGAGGTGGTTATTCTTATAAGTGCTCACGTTTAATAGCTTAAAGGAGACATATGCAAAAAATTACCTTTTTAAGCTTTAAACCATGTTCTAACGTTCCCCCTCAAAAACAGACCTGGAGCAGCACTTCACTTCATTCACACAGATTTGAATTAATCTTGTTCATCTTGGGCAACAGCTCTTACCCACTGGCCCACATTTATCAAACTTGTGTACAGCGAGATCAGAGTGGTGTACAAAAAATCACCGCCTCTTTTGGCATTTATCAATCTGAACGTGAGCGTACGGTGCGCTCAAATCCTACACCAAGTCAGGAACTGGTGTACACAGTACGCCAATTTAACTAAACACTAAACAGCGCTGAAAAACAGTTTTTAACAGCATAAATTTCATTACCACATAATGTGGCGTAGCAAGGGTACCAAGGGGCCCCAAGCAAGAATGTCAGTTGGGGGCCCTCTGGTGGCCGATCGGTGTACTGGGCAGTCATTTGGGCAGGAGCGGGTCACCTGAAAACTCCCATAATGCAGTTCTCTGCAGAAGTTTTCCTCAGAACAGAAGGATGAGGTTCTTTAGATCATGAAGAGAGTTACAATAAACTGGTTTCACTATTAGAAATATAATCTGGTGGAGCCATGAGTAAAAAAGTCTGTCCACTGCTCATTAAAAGTTAACATTAGGGATCCATGACTCACTAAAGCATGCAGCAGGATGGGGATAAACAGCGCCACAGAGCGTTGGTGGAGAGATGATGTAACTGCATCACCAAAATCACTAGGAAGGCTGTATATCAAGCGTTTACTGCAGGTATCTGAAAAACGGGTTGGTGCATGGGGGCTCTTCACAGTTGGGGGCCCCAGGCAGCTGCCTGCCTTGCCTTATGGCAAGCTACGCCACATTGCACATAATTAGGGCTGCAACTAACGATTATTTTATAATCGATTAATCTATCAATTATTTTTACGATTAATCGATTAATAACTTGGCTGTAAATGGTGTAGGAAAATTTTATTTTTTCAATTTTTTTATCAGATAAAGCTAAAGTGGCATGACTCTGTCCCTTAAAGTAAGTGTTTGTTGGAGGGCCTTAGCACTAATTCTGCTTCTGATTGGATGAGACACAGACAGATATTCATGAAATTTACAATGTACAAAACACTACATACACTTACTATGAAAACATTTTCATGTTATTTTTGCTCAATTTGAGTCTGTGTGAACCAGAAAAAACAAATCGATTACTAAAATAGTTGTCAACTAATTCAATAATCGATTAGTCGTTGATTAATCGATTTGTTGTTTCAGCCCTATATAATCAGACTGTAGAGGAGCTGAGCGGCTCCTTCAGAGGAGACTGTAGAGGAGCTGAGCCACCCTCAGTGCAATAAGGAGCGCTACTGCAGGTCCCCACCACTGTCCGACTGTACAACACTACTGTAAAGTAAGTCATGTGTAATAGTTTATATGCAATTTAAACTTTTTAAATCATTGTATACGATACCTCTAGTTACTATTACTTTTATTTTTATTGCACATTTTCCTGACTATTTGCACCCCCGAGCTGATGTAACAAGTTCATTTCTCAATTTAGTTGTTGTTTGTTTTTTAGTCTTTAGATTGGGGGTTCGAATCACGGCTTCTGCAGGTGCACACTGCCATTGTGCTCTTGGGCAAGACACTTCACCCACCTAGAGGAGCTGAGTGGCTCCATCAGAGGAGACTGTAGAGGAGCTAAGCGGCTCCTTTAGAGGAGACTGTACAGCAGCTGAGCAGCTTGTTTAAAGGAGACTGTAGAGCAGCTGAGCAGCTTGTTTAGAGGACTGTAGAGGAGCTGAGCCACCCTCAGTGCAATAAGGAGCGCTACTGCAGGACCCCACCACTGTCCGACTGTACAACACTACTGTAAAGTAACTCATGTGTAATAGTTTATATGCAATTTAAAGTTTTTAAATCATTGTATATGCTAGCTATTTGCACCCCGAGTGTTCATTGAGCGCTGATGTAACGAGTTAATTTCTCCAATTTTTTGTTTTTTGCTTTTTAGTCTTTAGATCGGGGTTCGAATCCCGGCTCCCACAGGTGCACCCTGCCATTGTGTCAACCTGACCAGCATGACCTTGGAGGTCAGGGAAACTGTAGCACTCGGAAGAACCTGGCTGTCAGCCCTCTGTCTCTTCTGATCCTCTGAAATGGTGCTGCGCCTCCTGGGTTTGTCCCTGTTTCAGAGCGTGGTGTCCTGCACTGGTCAGTGCAGGACACCACGCGTGTGTCAAGCGTTGTGCAATACGTTGCCGGTGTGTGTGGGGTCTGAGTGGGGACGCGAACGGAGAGGCACTCACGCATTGGGAGTGACAGGGGAAAGGCGGTAGGCCTCTCCTATCCACTTCAGGCAGTAGCTACGCTGCTCCATTTTGGTATGTGGCGGAGTAGGTGGAGCGTGAGTGAGCGCTGTCAGAGCCTGTAGCTGTCACAACGCGTTTATTAATCAGCAAAACAACACCGTCATTTGACTGAGATGCGGGGTCCTACGCAACTTGCGTAGTCTGCGTATAGGAAAAAACAGCTCTGACTGTGTATTTCCCCCTTTAGCATCAATGACAGCTTGGAGTCTTTTGTGGTAGTTGTGGAGAAGGTTCTGTATATAATGTAATGGTAAAGTGGCCCATTCATCTTGGCAAAAAGCCTCTAGTTCCTGTAAATTCCTGGGCTGTCTTGCATGAACTGCACATTTGAGCTCTCCCCAGAGTGGTGCAATGATATTGAGGTCAGGAGACTGAGATGTTGTCAACAAGGCCTATGATGGCCTTTGATGAAAAAAACATGTTTCTGTTTTCACTCATAATATTTGACAAGAGAAACATCATCATTTACAAGAGGCGTAGGTGATGAGCAAATTTGCCTGATGAAGGTCTCAGGACCGAAACGTTGACCTAATCCTAATAAACTATTTTTCAAGGTTGGCAGTGTGCGGGAAGTATTATTTTTGACTTATGTACTCATAATATTTGAGAAATGGCCAAAAAAAATCCATCAGGGTGTGTAAACCTCTTGGCACAACTGTATATAGCACTTTTCTACCTTCATCATGCCCAAAGCTCTTTACAGCAAGGAATCAGTCACCCATTCATTCCACATTCTTGCCCAAGGACACAACAACAGTATACATCTTCGGGAGCTGGGATTCGAACCCTCAACCTTCTGATCATGAGATGAAGCTCCGAGTGCAAGCAGGAATTGAGCATATAGCTATTTATAATAATGCATTTACCATTTGAAAGGGACTATTACAGTATCAGGGTAAATGTGTAAATGAGAGAATGCTGAACGTATAAAATGTGCTCAAATGACTTTGCTGCTGATCCACCTTTGCACTTGCAAAAGTGGATCAGCTTAGAGTGGAACACTTAGTCTACGCCTTTATATATTTTACCCCTGTGAATCTGATGTAACCTGTACCTTTTGTGACCTCCACCTGGACCTTGTCATCGTCTCGGCTGCCGACCTCCTCCCGGAGCCCGCGGAGGCTGAGCACGGCTTGCAGCTCGGGCAGTGAGGCTCTGAGTGTGGGTTGCAGCTGGAGCGCCGCCCGCAAGAAGCTGGCCGCCTCTGTGGCATACGGGAAACATGCGGAGGGCAGCGAGGAGCAGGGCCGGTTATCCACCTGCAGCGCCACGAGCGATCTGCGCAGAAGATCAACATCAGATCAACATCAGATCAACATCAGATCAACATCAGATCAACATCAGATCACATCCAGGTTGATTTAACTATTTCATCGAGGGGATTCTGTCTCTCAGTTAAGCCTGGGGAGGTGATTTGGTTATGTGTGAAAAGTGTGACAGGAGGAAGTTGGATACATATTGCCCTTTAGTTTAGATTAGTTTAGTTTATTAATTTATTTCAACAGGGACAATGTGCAAACACATTAATTAAAGATGCTTTGCACCAGATTTAGCTTGAGCTAGTTTCCATCTGTAGTCCCTGAGCAGGTGAGTTACAAAATGTACAATATAAAATATATTTAACCACTCAAATACAAATATTCATTCATTCACCCGTTACTTCCATCAGTCCACATAGAATCATGCTAAAATTACTATATAAACATCACTAAAAGTCATATTTACATTTACAGTTATCAGTGCTGACATAACTGCTTTTCCAAGCACTTTTTTTGTATTACGAGAGAAATCTTTCAAGTCTAAGGAAAGTTTCAGACTCTGTGGGAGTTTGTTCCATTCTTTGATGCCTTTGAATGAGAAGGATGTCTGCGCAAAGGCTGAGTTACGTTTAGGCAGTCATTGCAACTCGTAGACCTGGAGCTCCTGGTCATCTGCTCAGAACAGAGCTGAACAAAAGTTTCCAGTGGTGGAGGTGCAGTATTATTCAAAATTTTAAAAACTAATCGCACATTTGCGTACACAATTAAATTATCAAAGTTAAACATGCTGTATTTTCCAAGGATCAGACAGTGATGGTATCTCAGTGGCTTTTTGTCTAGCACTTTAACAGCTTGATTATAAAGAGATTTTAGAGGTTTTATTGTTTACATTTTAGACAACATCTGCAAGTGCCACATGATTAAAAACCTCACAAAGCATAAAGTCAACATTGAAATCAGCCGAGGTGGATACGGTCATCAATTAGAGGTTGGGGTCAAATGACATTTTGAAGAGTTTACCACCACCGTGTGTGGAGTGAATGATGTGAAGCGTGAAGAGTGAAAAGGGTTATTTACAAGCACAAATAAGCTTTCATTCCATTTGGTTAATTAAAAAATCTATTTGTTTAATCATTGCCACCACTCAAAAAGTAGCTCTGAAGATTAATACACCAGAGATAGTGTGTCACTCAATAGCGCCCGTGTGAAACGTGTAAAACATTTGTTCTGCTGCAATTAAACTTGCACTACTAAATTAATCAATCAAATTGTACTGAAACAGTTCACAAGAGGACCAAACGGAACACGCTGAACCGAAACAGTTCAATACTTTACGTGTGCCATTGCAACACTGATATAGACAGATTTCAATGCTGACAAACATCAGACACGTGACGTGAACTTAACAGAAACAGAAGCGAAGCACAACTACAACAACACTCTCATTTCATTTGTATTTTTTTTTGTATTTGTATACTTTATTGTCCCCGTAGGGAAATTTGTCCTCTGCATTTAACCCATCCTTCGATGCCGCTGGGCAACCCGTAAGTAGCAGTGGTCGACGGCAGTGCCGACCCATCTCCATGATGTGGAGCCAGGTTGATGGTCAGAATCACCTGGCTGGAGGATTCACCTATTGTACATGTTTTTAGTGGTAGGGGAAACCGGAGTGCCTGGGGGAAACCTACGGAGACACGGGGAGAACATGCAAACTCCACACAGAAAGGCCCCGTCCAGGTGGGAATCGAACCCGGGACCTTCTAGCTGTGAAGCGGAGGCGCTAACCGCTGCGCTACCGTGCCGCCAAGTGTACGCCATGTACGATGTCTGGTACAAAGCAAGTGACAAAAGGTGATCATTACTTAGTTACAGATGGTTATAAATGCCAAACACACTTAACATTCCCGAAAGCCACTAGTTTTTACATATATATTATCCGTGATCTTGCTACTTCCCAGTTGTCATTTCCATCCTTGATATGGTATTAATTAGTGTACAATTTTGCTTGGTTGCTTCCCTTTTTTTAAAATGTACAACGAATGATATAATACCCCTCCTGGAACCGCCACCTTAACGTGGTGGAGGGGTTTGAGCACCCAAATGATCCTGGAGCTCTGTTGTCGGGGGCTTCGTGCCCCTGGTAGGGTCTCCCATGGCACAAACAGGTCCTAGGTGACGGGTCAGACAAAGAGCGGTTCAGAAGCCTCTTATGAGAGACCAACAGGCCCGGTTAGAACCATGAGGCCGTCCTTCTGTGGACCCACCACCTGCAGGAGGATCCATAGGGGCTGGTGCAATGTGATTTGGGCAGTTCAGACGGCTGCCCCCATGACCCGGCAACGGAAAAGTGGAAGAAGATGGATGGATGTGTAACAAGGTTATTTTGTTTGTTTGTATTGAATTTCATCAAAATATATCTGATTATTAAAATCATAATCAGCTTTAACACCCCCTTTTATTTGGAGTGCATTTTACCTGGCAGAGGTGGTTTCCATGGCTACGCACTTTGCTCCTCCCCCTTTGACAACGGTATGTAACTGGTTTGGCTCTGTGATTTTATGATCATTTTGGTAATTTTATGTTTTAAGTGATTATTTGAATTTTTGGGGGATTTATATTGACATTTGGTCAAGTTTAGATGTTGTCAATCTTTGTCAATTAGCTTGTCAGGGGAGTAACCGCCATAGCTCCATAGATACAATGTACAGCTCATACTTTGTAATAATACTTTTGTATCTGGTGTGGTGCGTTTAGGGGCAGAAGACACTGTCAGATCACCTGTAATCACCTGTCCTGTTTATATGTGATTCCAGGTGTGAAATTAATGGGGAGTGTAATATTAGTCATTTTCAGTTATATCAGTTTCATTGTTGTTTTGTGTAAATACTTAAATCACTATACGATCATGCCCCCTTGACTGCTGTGTGATTTGACAACGGGGCAGAAGACACTGTCAGACCACCTGTAATCACCTGTCCTGTTTATGTGTGATTCCAGGTGTGATTCCGGAGCTTCATATAAACCACAAAACCTTCTCGAGTGGTCTCGTGTCATTGCAGCTTGGGTCAAACTTCAAGGGGTTACAGATGGATGAATTATGTAATATGTAAGCCCTGCATAGTGTAGTGCGTTAAAAAGCTGGGGTGTAGAGCGGATCCATTGAAGAGTGCAGTAGCTCCTCATCCCATCCTCAACAAACCCCCACCCAGCTGATTTGGTAGATGATGTTCCTATTCTGTGTAGTGCGTTAAAGACAAGGTATACGAGCCCATTGGGAGGGTCCCTCTCAACAGATTTGGAGCCCTACTCTGATTCTCTATTTGTGATTTTGAGCAATAGAATGACAACTGTTCAGAGCAACAACACTCTTCCTTAATTAATTGAATGCAAATGAATCCTTCTGCTCCCCCTAGTGACAATGCGTTTCTTCTTCTCTGTACTTTTCAAAATTCTTTTGTTTGTATTTATATTTGAACAGGTTGATGTTTGGACATTGTTTCATCTCCATCTCCAAATTATTCCACAATTGTACCCCATTCACTGTCGGGCTAAAACTTTGTGTTGTTTCTGAATCCTAAAGTTCAATTCCTCACGTAATTCATAACGACCAGTACGTTCTTGGAACCTTCTTTGTATTTGGTGTGGTAACAGTTTGTACCTTGATTTGTATGACATCTGTACAGTTTGGAACTCAACAATGTCACAAAACTTCTTGATTTTTTATTTTAAAAATAATGAGTTTGTGTGGTTCAAAAATCCAACTTTATGAATTAATCGAACAGCTCTTTTTGTAGCATTACTATTGGTTTTAATGTGCATTTATACAGTGCCTTGCGAAAATATTAATACACCTTGAACCTTTGCACATTTTGTCATGTTTACAACCCTAAACATAAAGATTTTGTTTTGAATTTTTTACTGAAAGTTCACACACAAGTAACAGACAACTGTGAAGTGAAAGCAACATGATACATGATTCTGTTATTTTACAAAAAATAGAAAAGTGAAAAGTGGGGCATGCATAAGCATTCATACAGCATTTTCGGAGTGCATTAAATTGCCTTTATAACATTCCTAATGACTGCAGAATGTTCACACCTTGCCCTAACCATTAAATAGAGGCCCCCTGTGCGTAATCTACTCTCAGTATAATTCCAGCTGTTCTGTGAGGGCCTCAGAGCTATGGTCAGAGTGTATTGGTCACTAAACAACATCATGAAGGCCAAGGAGCACACCAGAGAGGTCAGGGATAAAGCTGTGGAGAAGTTTAGAGCAGCGTTAAGTTATACAAAGATTTCCCAAGATTTGAACATCTCACGGAGCACTGTTCAATCCATCATTCGGAAATGGAAAGAGTATAGCACCACTGCGAACTTACCAAGACACGGGCGTCCACCTAAACTAACAGACCGAACAAGGAGAGCACTGGTCAGAAATGCAACCAAGTGCCCTAAGATAACTCTGGAGGAGCTGCGACGTACTGCCGCTGAGCTGGGGGAATCTGTACATGGGACAACTATAAGTCGTACTCTACACAAATCTGGCCTTCATGGACGAGCAAGAAGAAAGCCATTATTGAAAGGAGGCCATTGTCAAATATGGTGGGGGGAGCATCATTTACCTCAGCGGGGACTGGGAAGATTGTAAGAATAGTTGGGAAGATGGATGGAGCCAAATACAGAGACATTTTGGAGGAAAACCTGCTGGAATCAGCAAAAGAATTGAGGCTGGGGCGGAGATTCACCTTCCAGCAGGACAATGACCCTAAACACAAAGCTAAATCTACAAAGGAATGGTTTAAAAACAAACATATTAATGAGTTAGAATGGCCCAGTCAAAGTCCTGACCTAAATCCTATTGAACATCTGTGGAAAGACCTGAAAACTGCTGTTCACAAACGCTCTCCTTCTAATTTGACAGAGCTTGAGTTGTTTTGTAAAGAGGAATGGGCTAAAATGTCAGTCTCTAGATGTGCAAACCTTGTAGTCATACCCCAGAAGACTTGCTGCTGTTATTGCAGCAATAGGGGGTTCCACAAAGTATTAAGTCATGCTGTATGGATACTTATGCACGTCCCACTTTTCACTTTTCTATTTTTTGAAAAATAACAGAATCATGTATCATATTGCTTTCACTTCACAGTTGTCTGTTACTTGTGTGTGAACTTTCAGTAAAAAATTCAAAATAAAATCTTTACGTTTAGGGTTATAAACATGACAAAATGTGCAAAATTTCAAGGTGTATTAGTACTTTCGCAAGGCACTGTAAGTACTACCCCAAACCACAGTGCAATAATTTAAATAGGGCAGTATAAGAGAACAGTATAAGATATGTAGAGCTTTGATATTTAAAATTTGCTTTTGCTATTACTGCAATGATTCTAGAAATTTTAGTAGTTATATATTTAATGTGAGATTTCCAAGTAATTCTATCATCTATAATAACTCCAAGGAATTTAATATCATGCACCCGCTTGATAACAACACCCTCTATCTGAATAGCTTCCTGAGCATTGGAATTACAGTTGCCAAATATCATCATTTTGCTTTTACTCAGATTTAAAGATAGTTTGTTTTGTTTGAACCACTTATTGACACTTTTGAGTTCCAAGTTAACAATCTGACAGTTGTTGTAAATCGTCTCCTGATGCAAAAATATTTGTATCATCTGCAAACAAGATGAATCTAAGTATTGGAGAAGTTTTACAAATGTCGTTAATGTACATATTAAACAATGTTGGGCCCAGAATGGACCCTTGAGGTAAACCACACACAATTTCTTGACAACTCGACTGATAATGACCTATTTTCACACATTGTTTTCTATTTTTTAAATAACTGATAACCCACTGTAGTGCTACCCCCCAGGGTCAGGACAGTGGCTAATGAACATCATCACAACCTCAGTGCTGGGGTCCTCCACATATTTACCACGTCTCCTGAGGCACTCATCCACAGCATCAATAGATTTATTCAAACGAATCCAATAGTCCATTGCATCCTCACCAGCTCCAGGTACAGTACTGTAAAAGTCTCTCATTGGCATGTTGGAGCATGTAAGTTCACTAAAGTGACGTTTCAGGATGTCAAATACGGCAGTATTCAACTCACTTCCACTCAGGTCAGGACGGCAGCGGAGCGACACCTTCACCACATCACGAGCCTTGCCTGTCAGTCTGGACATGATCAGCTCATATTTTTCCCCAGCTGTCTCACAGTTAGCTCTTGACAGGTAACACCTCATCATCCCCTCCCACTCTTGAATGGAGAAAGTGTCACTGTGGTCGCCTTTGAAAAACGGTGGGGCTTTAGCCTCAGACTGCACCACTACTTTCAGCTGGGAAGACTCCAGGGGACTTGGGGACACACCGTTAGTAGCAGATGGCTGGGTTTGGTAGAGCTGATGTTGTTGCATGGTTTTCAGACTGTCAGTAACACTCTCCCCTATTTGTTTTGCAAAATCAGTTAAGATACCACTGAGTGCATCATGTGTTACAACACGTGTGGGGTTAGCGTGCACATTAGCAACAGCATAACAGTACCACCGACATTCAAGGCCATGCCCCTCCCATTACAAGGTGGATTCTTGGGGTTAAACATTTTGAGTAAGACACAAATAAAAGCAGTTTATTTTTCTTTTCTTTTTTTCTTTTTAATTAATTAATTTATTTTTAGTTTTCTTTTTTTCTGATTTCTCTACCCCCCAATGCCATAATGTTCTAGCTTATTAATTAATATGTCATAATTTATCGTGTCAAATGCTCTACTTAGGTCAATAAATAACCCTATTGCATATTTCTTGTTATCTACAGCATTAGTTATTTCATCAATTATATCAAAGATCGAGTGTGAAGTTTAGTGATTATTCCTAAAACCAAACTGATTAGAGAGTAAGTTATTTCTTTCAATAAAGCTGTCAGGTCTAGAGTTGAAAACCTTCTCTAAGAATTTAGAGAATTGCGGTAAAAGGGAAACAGGCCTGTAGTTTGTAAAGAGATGTTTATCTCCTGCCTTGAACAGAGGAATCACTTTTGCTACTTTCATACTATCAGGAAATTGTCCAGTTTGCAACGATAGGTTACAGATGTATGTTAATGGCTTAGAGATACTTTCAATAAGACTTTTTAAAGTTTTCATATCCATGTCATGGTAATCTGTCGAGGTTTTATTTTTACACCCTCTAACAATGTCCAGTATCTCCTTTTCCCCAGCAGGATTGAGTATTTGTGTCTATGAACTCACAATTATGTTTTTTAACGCTTGAAATTTTTGCAGCAAGGTTCGGGCCAACATCTACGAGGAATGTATTAAATGTTTCGACCGCTTCATTCATATTATTAAGAGTTTTATCCTCATCTTTGAAATATTAATATAATTCCATCCATCCATCCATCTTCTTCCACTTTTCCGTTGCCGGGTCGTGGGGGCAGCTGTTGGAGCTGCCCAAATCACATTGCACCAGCCCCTATGGCTCCTCCTGCAGGTGGTGGGTCCACAGAAGGACAGCCTCACGATTAAATGGGCCTGTTGGTTTCTCATGAGGGGCTTCTGAACCGCTCTTTGTCTGACCCGTCACTTAGGACCTGTTTGCCATGGGAGACCCTACCAGGGGCACGAAGCCCCCGACAACAGAGCTCCCAGAATCATTCGGGTGCTCAAACCCCTCCACCACGTTAAGGTGGCGGCTCCAGGAGGGGATATTAATATAATTGATCATTCTAATTAAACTATTTAAAATATTCCATAAGCCTTTAATATTATTCTTATTGCTATCTAATAATTTACTGTTTACATTTTCTAATGACACCTGTCAATTTATTTTTATATTTTTCATATTTATCCTCAACTTCTTTTGTTCTGTTATTTATAAAGTTTTTGTAAAGATTTTTTTTCTTGCATGCATTAGCAAACCCTTAGACATCCATGGGTTTTCTTTACACTTTCTGTTTTTACAATATTTCTTAATTGGGCAATGTTTGTCATATACTTTTTGAAATTTTCGCATAAAGTCATCATATGCCTTATTAGTGTCATTCTCTCTGTATACAATACTCCAGTCTTGAACTAATAGTTCCTTTTTAAATGCATCAATAGTTTTCTCTGTTTTTAAACATGTATTTCTAAACCAATACATGTTTTCTTGTTCATTTCTTTGATGATTATATTTATATATTATACAAAAATTGGAAGGTGATCACTGATATCCTTTATCATTAGTCCGCTGACTGTATTACTTTCTATTTCATTAGAAAAATATTATCAATTAAAGTGGCACTGTGGGTTGTAATTCTACTTGGTTTAGTTATTAGAGGATACAAGCCTATACTGAATAAAGCATTTATAAATTCGTCCCTCTTTTTATGTTTATTTGGATTTAACAGGTCGATATTAAGATCTCTCCCCACAAACATGACTTTCTGATTTTAACTTTAAAAGTGCTCCTCCATCCAATTTGAAAATAACTATGTCAGAGCCAGGAGCTCTATAAATACAACTTACAATAATATTTTTAGTTTTTTCCCTTGTAATTTCAACAGTAAGGCATTCAAGTATATCATCCACCACCATAGTCTTATTTTCTATCACTTTATAAGTATAATTTGAGTCTATGAACATGGCTACACCCCACCCTGCTTGTTTTTTTCTGTTCATGCTTATAAACTCATAACCTTCAATAGAGAACTCACTTTCTCTGTCAATATGAATCCATGTTTCTGTTAATTACATTTCTGTTAATTACTATTAAAATTACATTGAATGGTTTTGAAATTGTTTTAAGTAGCTCTTAATGTGATCAAAATTTGCATAAAGGCTTTGACTGTTGAAGTGGATAATAGAGAATGCGTTAACGTTTTAGAATTTGCAATTATGGAGATCCTCTGTGTAATACATTACACATTACATGACTGTAGTCATTAGTTCTAGTAAAAAAGTTGTTTTCAGGGTCGATGTCGTTCTCAGTGTTCTGTAATTCATATTGCGGGTATTTAAAGTCCAGTTCTAATGCTTCAGTAATTATCCTTATTGTGAGTGTTCTAAATCGGAACTTCCAATGATAGATGTGTTAGAGGCCATTTGAAATGAAGTGCTTCAACATACCAGAATTGTGCAATTGTCCTAATGATGAATCGGTGCTCCAAGGGTGAATGATGAGTTTATCGTAGCGCAGGAAGGCAATGTCCCCTCTCAAGCCCGCCGCTTTCAAATCTGGCAGCAGATCTCTCCTTTTCCTTCGGACAGCGTCTGTGTAGTCTTCGTTTATGTAGATATTTGATCCTTTCAGTGCTTTTGCGCGTTGGAGTATGGCGACTCGGTCCTTGTGGTGCAGCAGCTTAACCAGGGTGTCTGGACTGTCCTTCAAGGTATTCCATTTTATCCAACATTTCAGCTTTTGCCGATTTGGGTGGCATATTGGCGCTGTGTCCAGAGAGGAGGGTAAGCAGTTAAGATCGCAGATAAAATCCAATAAAATGTCACCATAAAATGCTGGATAAAAACAATAAAATGTGAATTAAAAATAATTATTATGCGGCCCTTCCCTACAGTTCAGCTTCCCGATGGCCTTGTGTATGAAACTGTTCTTAAGTCGACTGGACCTGGGCCGTAGATTGCACAGTGTCCTCCCTGAAGGCATTACTTGAAGAGACTGTGTGACGGGTGCGTAGGGTCCCTGGTGATTCTGATGGCTTTGTGGGTGAGACGGGTGGAGTATATGTCCTTAATGGAGGGGAGAGGGGCTCCACAGATCTTCTCCGCTGCTCTCACGATGCGCTTGGAGGCTCCTTCGACAGGAGGTGGTGCTGGCGCCGTGCCACACAGTGATGGAGCTGGTCAGGATGCTCTCTATAGTCCCTCTGTAGAAGAACCACACAGTGATGGAGCTGGTCAGGATGCTCTCTATAGTCCCTCTGTAGAAGTGCCACACAGTGATGGAGCTGGTCAGAATACTCTCTATAGTCCCTCTGTAGAATTACCACACAGTGATGGAGCTGGTCAGGATGCTCTCTATAGTCCCTCTGTAGAAGAGCCACACAGTGATGGAGCTGGTCAGGATGCTCTCTATAGTCCCTCTGTAGAAGAACCACACAGTGATGGAGCTGGTCAGGATGCTCTCTATAGTCCCTCTGTAGAAGTGCCACACAGTGATGGAGCTGGTCAGAATACTCTCTATAGTCCCTCTGTAGAATTACCACACAGTGATGGAGCTGGTCAGGATGCTCTCTATAGACCCTCTGTAGAAATTGCACATAATTGAGGCTGGGACTCTAGCTCTTCTTAACGTGCGGAGACGCTGATTACTTTTCTTAACCAGTGATGTAGTGTGCATGGTCCAGGAAAGGTTCTCTGCACACCCAGGAACTTAGTGCTGGTCACCCTCTCCACTGCAGCACCGTTGATTGTTAGAGGAGCATGCTGGACCCGCGCTCTTCGAAAGTCCACAACAATCTCTTTTGTCTTCTCCACATTTAGAGAGAGATTGTTCTGTGTGCACCACATGGCCAGACTGCTCACCTCACTCCTGTAGTGTGACTCTGTTGCTGATGAGACCCACCACTGTTGTGTCGTCTGCAAACTTGAGAACAAGAACTATCCAACGAAGGATAAAGGACTATTGACACTACAGCAAACAGACAGGTCTCCAACTCAAAGAAACCTTATGATCTCTTCCTTAAATGCAACAGCACAGCCTTGTGGACCAGTCGTGCTCTTGTACTGCCCGGTAAGCACTCTCTTACTTTTGCAGTATTTCTAAAAATGTCTCCGGTCCATTTCTCCATGCGCTAAAGTTAGCTAAGGCTAGCTAAACCTACAGGTGCCACAATGACAATCAGCTACAACCAGTTGTAAGGACCGTGAAAAAAAATACACAGTACTTTTATCAGAAAGGGAGGCAAAAACACGTCAGACTGTAGGCTTGTAAAAGTTCACCACTGCAGTTAAATTTACAGCTCCAGTGCCAGTTTGTGTAACATTATGTGACTGTCAGTAGCTACGATGTTAGCATGCTATGGTGTTAGCCTAGCTATAGGCTCTTGCCTTACCTTAGAGCAGACGTTTGCTTGTTTATTTTGGAGACATTAAGCTGGGCGTAGGCCGTCCACATTGTTTGATCCATTGTAGGCAGTGCTCAGGTTGTGTTTTCGCTTTGGGAAGGGAAATAACTGGACTCCCCCTGACACACTCCTGTGGTACCTAGTGTCTGATTTACATCCTCCATAGGCAGATCGCTTCACCATTTTGCTTCTTCTTCTTTGTCTGGTGGGTTTTTGGTGGTTAGCAGAGCTCAGTGCTCACTGCTGGTATGTCCCATTGTTTTGCATGGAGATCTGCGGCATGACGGACCTAGCTTCATAGTAACGGTTGCTAGGATGTCTGATTGGACAATTACCGTTTTGGGGCGTGGTTTTGCGAAAGGTCAATTCCGTGCTCTTGAAGATGAAGGTAGAGTTGCTGTGCGCCATGAACATGATAAAGACTTTACACCAGTTTAGAGAACAAAACGATGATATACCAAGCTCAGCGATAGAGGAACAACAAAGATTGAGAAGAGAGATAGAGCAGCTGAAATTGGTGGTACAACAGAAAGAAACTGAAATAAGAAAGAAAGCTAAAATGAAAACCGATATGACAAAATACAATGATAACATGCCAGCTTACACTGCAGACAGTTTATTCATCTTATGATTCTGATGAAAATAAGACCACATTTAATGACCAATTTAGGCAGGAATGTGAAAAATTCCAAAGCGTTCACATACTTTTTCACAGGACTTTCAGCCATGAGAACAGTAGTTTCTCTTCGTCAGCTCTATCAGCTTCTCTCGTCTCTCTCAACAAAGTTTACTGTCAGGTGTCAGACCCGACTGTGTTACTGCAGAAGTGCAAAAAACATATTTTCCTCACCGCGTCTGGATTCAGCAGATCCGAATCGTGGCGCGGGTGCTGTCTTGATCTCAACTTCAGACCATTTGTCTCTCGTTTCACTCTCATAACCATAAGTCCCGTCTATTCTTCTGAAAAGGGTGCACACCTGCCTATATGTTATATCTGGATTGTTGGTACTTCTATTTGTGCAATCAACAACGCAATACAATGACATTGTGTTGTTTTTATACAAAAACAAAACCGTGTCAATCGCGTGGTGGTGCTACTACAATATTCAGTTGTTTTGCACCATGCACTATGCGCAACACGTGCATGCACCAAATTTAGTCACAGCAAATCAAGTTCCTTAGATTAAACTGAAAGCTTTGTGTCTATTTTACCTACTTGTTTTCAGGACATTACATTACATTACATTATTACATTAGGAGGTGCACTGGGGCACGGGGCTACAGTATGAGGCGTACTGAAATACTGTGGCACTGCAGTATTTACCATTACATGTTTTCATGCTTTTACCTACTAAACTTGACCGCAGGATTACTATTGCAACAACACATCATCAGTAAGGTAAAACTAACCTGTCTCACGACGGTCTAAACCCAGCTCACGTTCCCTATTAGTGGGTGAACAATCCAACGCTTGGTGAATTCTGCTTCACAATGATAGGACGAGCCGACACTGCCGCCTTACGCCACTGCTTGTTTGACTAGCAATTTTGCAATCAGTCATGATTAACTTTGGATATTGGTAATAATTTATCCTGATTTTTGTCATTTGTTGTCTTTATCGTATTTTATATTTTTATTTTAATCTTCTTCATGCATGTTCTCATAGCCTCATACTTTTATAGCTCATTTGATGTAAACTCTATGTTTCATGTTGCATGATAGTATCGAAAAAATAATCCTAGTTTGTGAACCTGTTCTCAAACACTGCCAATAAAAACTATTCTGATTCTGATTTAAAAAACTACTGGTTTGCAATTAATCAGTTAAATTGATCGACCAATTTACAGCCTTGATAAATTATACTCTTTCTCTCAGCCCCCAACAGTTTTGCGTTTTAGCAGCAGCCAAGTTATTTTTCATAACATTTATAATTATGCCAAACAATGCAGCTCGTGCTTGTATGGCTTGGGTTCTTTTGAATTGAAGATTCTTGAGTTTTATTATTGATCCGTTGCCCCAGTAACAGCCCTGACTTACAGAGGTGCACATACCCGTTAGCGTCTGCGGCGGACACCTGCGCGAGGAGTTCCTCCAGCTGCCCGGGGCCATACTGGAACAGGTCTCTGCCGGGGCTAAATGGAGCGGCCCCCCTCAGCCTCAGGGGGGACTGCAGGACCACGCTGAGGGCCCACAGCATGGATGAGTTCACAAAGGTCCCGTGGCTGAGCGGGATGCGAGTGTGGACCAGCAGCGTCCCTTTGGCCCACTGCGGCGTCTGCTGCAGCACGCAGTCACCCCCGTCCCACCCGCAGGGGGCGTTGTCACAGCCGTGGTCGCAGTGGGAGTTGCCGTAGTGGTTGCGACAGTACTGGATGTGGCCTGGACTGAGGGAAGTGAGATAATGAGGATCAGAGAGAAGAAAATGCTGCACATGAGCAGGTAGGGGAGACTGGTGCTGGTCTTCACACTTTTTTCTCTGAAAGACGTTCTATTCTGTGGAGATTCCACTGAATATAACGTCTTTCAGGGATTTGATTATAGTCATTTAATATATTATATATGTTGTTGTGAACTTAATCTCATGTCTCATCTTGTGAGATAATGTCTCAGCCCGTCCCTGTGCAGCACACTTAAAATTGCAAACTATTGTGAAGAATCAGTGTCAAAATACATACAGTATCCACACCGTTTTGAATTGCTCACATTTTAACACGTTCATTTCGATTAATGAATTACAAAGATTTTAAAGCATTTTTTTCAATGCAATTTTCAAAAAGTCCATAGCCGGAACCTTTCTATTTGCGTGTTTCTGGTACGCCTGTAGATCTGACGCACACACTACATCCGTGATGGAGGCTGATTCCGAAACCCTTAAATTGTAGCCTCTAAGTATTAACACTAGCAACTAATCCTTAACCTTTCATGGGGTCAACTGTTAGATCTCTATGCAGTTAGTGAACTTTTGCCAATTCAACTGTCCTTACCCAGGGGGAAGGGGAAGTGACATCACCAACAGCTGCTTTTCTTCGTCTTTAATGTTATTGGCAGGCAAATAAAAGTGCATACCGCCATACTGTATTGCATATGCAACAACATAGTGTCCAAATAAAGCCATTTAAGGAGAAAAAAAAAAGAAGAAAAATCCAAATGAACCATCACATTTCCCTTTAGCCTTATTTGATCTCAACAGCTGTTTCATAAAGCTTACAGTATGCAAATTAACCATGTGGCTTAAGTTTCTACTAAATAAAAGCAAAAGCACAAACTGCCTTTTAAGCCATTTACTGAGGCAGCTCTTTAAAACACTGACATGTGACTGTGCTGTGATGACTCTAACATGTATTTAGTCACTTTTATAAAGTTTGGCTTGTGCAGAATCTTTTATGTATTTGTAGAAGATACGTAAAACAACAGTGGTTGCGCATGAAGAATCACTCGAGAGTGGGGGCGAGGGGGAGCGGACATGCGGCGCAGTGGCTTATTGGATGGCACATGGCTCCTAATCACCAGTGAGGTAGCATCAGAGGTCCCTATGCTAAAGTAGCTATGATAGTTAGCATTGAGGCTCCTTTCACTAACTCCTTCCTAACTGACAGCCCAATTCAGACGCTTCTTATCATGGCGGATGCTGACGCACATCCGGTTTGGTGTAAGACCTCTTACCAATTTAACAGTTTCGGAATCAGCCTAGGTACCTTGCCTTGGCCTGGTGTTGAAGGCAGTGCCTCCAAACTCACTTCCTTCCAGTCATGTGTCCTGCCTTGGTCCAAAAAGAGCTGCTAATGGAACACACTTCAGAGGTAAAGGAAGTGAAATCACGAAATAAAAAAGGAAGATGTGTTTCATCCAGGGGAGGGTCTGCTGATTCTGAAGGGCTGGTGGGATGGAAGTAATGACTACAAATTAATAAATAAAAAGCAGTCAAAGATGATGAAACCTATCTGAAAATACAAAATAAAACTCTAAAGTGCCTGATGTTAATTAAATTCAATGTCCAAGTCCTTTGCTCCATGAAGCAGTGACATTTCTTATGTTTGAATCAAATAATATACATTACAAATTTGCAAAACAAATCATAGATTTAGTTTTTGTATTATTGACTAAAAAAGACAAAAAACTCAAATTCATTATTGACCAAATCTTGGCATAAACTTTAGTTTTTTTTACAACTGAAATGAACACTGGCCATAACGCCTTTGCTATGCCCGATCCCGTCAGACCTCAGAAACTAAGCAGGGAAGGGCGTGGCAGGACTTGGATGGGAGACCGTTTGGGAACACCAGGAAACCTGACAATGTAGTAACCAGTCACACACACAGTGTATGTGTGACTGGTTGCCTCGCTTATCATCGCCAAGTATGGAGTGAATGAATAATGCACCAAATTGTAAAAGCGACTTTGAGCGTCTAGAAAAGCGCTATATAAGACTAATGATTTTGATTGATTTTTTATTTCGAGCTACTCAACACACAACACAGGCACAAAAGCCAGAAAAAATATAATAAAAGAAAAAATAATTAACATTCTAGCTCAAAAAGGAGTGGGAAGAAGACAAGCTTATTGACTCCCACCCCTGTTCATAAACTTAAATAATAATGTGGTTGCTACAATAACACTGTTTAGTTGTTATTATCTTACAAAACAATTAACAATTAAGTTGGTTACATATTAACAGATGCAACAATGCAATATATTAAGTCAACATTCATAGTATGTTACACTTTATAACAATTGAATAATTTTGTTTCCTATACCTATTTTATTACCATGTTGGTATTACTGTTATTCACCATCATCATTACAGCCCATATAGCATTACTCTGTATCAAAGTGTTTGAATGATACATGACATACTCCACATTTATTCATGAAAGGTACAATAATCGCAGACTGATTGATGTTCATGATAACAAGATTAGTCTTAATGATGTGCGTTAAAAAGGATTCGGGGTTCTTCTTTTTCCTTTTCTGTGACTGGACCTGCTACCAGAGGGGAGCCTTAACGTGGTGGAGGGGTTTGAGCGCTAGAATGATCCTGGAGCTCTGTTGTCGGGGGCTTGGTGCCCCTGGTAGGGTCTCCCATGGCAAACAGGTCCTAGGTGACGGGTCAGACAAAGAGCGGTTCAGAAGCCTCTTATGAGAGACCAACAGGCCCGGTTAGAACCATGAGGCCGTACTTCCGTGGACCCACCACCTGCAGGAGGAGCCATAGGGGCTGGTGCAATGTGATTTGGGCAACTCCAACAGCTGCCCCCACGACCCGGCAACGGACAAGTGGAAGAAAATGGATGGATTGGATGGATGGCCTTGCGAAAGTACTAATACACCTTGAACTTTTGCACATTTTGTCATGTTAAACATAAACATAAAGATTGTATTTTGAATTTTTTTACTGAAAGTTCACACACAGGTAACAGACAACTGTGAAGTGAAAGCAAAATGATACATGATTCAGTTATTTTTCAAAAAATAGAAAAGTGAAAAGTGAGGTGTGCATAAGTATTCATACAGCATTTTCGGAGTGCATTAAATTGCCTTTATAACATTCCTAATGACTGCAGAATGTTCACACCTTGCCCTAACCATTAAATAGAGGCCACCTGTGTGTAATCTACTCTCAGTATAATTCCAGCTGTTCTGTGAGGGCCTCAGAGCTATGGTCAGAGTGTATTGGTCACTAAACAACATCATGAAGGCCAAGGAGCACACCAGAGAGGTCAGGGATAAAGCTGTGGAGAAGTTTAAAGCAGCGTTAAGTTATACAAAGATTTCCCAAAATTTGAACATCTCACGGAGCACTGTTCAATCCATCATTTGGAAATGGAAAGAGTATAGCACCACTGCGAACTTACCAAGACACGGGCGTCCACTTAAACTAACAGACCGGACAAGGAGAGCACTGGTCAGAAATGTAACCAAGTGCCCCAAGATAACTCTGGAGGAGCTGTGACGTACTGCCGCTGAGCTGGGGGAATCTGTACATGGGACAACTATAAGTCGTACTCTACACAAATATGGCCTTCATGGACAAGTGGCAAGAAGAAAGCCATTATTGAAAGGAGGCCATAAGAAATCCCGTTTGAAGTTTGCTAGAAGTCATATGGAGGACACAGCTACCATGTGGAAGAAGGTGCTTTGGTCAGATGAGACAAAAATTGAACTTTTTGACCCAAATGCAAAACGTTATGTATGGCACCAACATAACACTGCAAGAAGAATAAAACAATCCGCACAACTGCGTTTTAGCTCCCAAGAATAGTTTTTTTTAATGTGTACTCACACCACTGTAACGTTTCGGACTACAAGTCCTTCATCAGACTGATGAGTCTGTCTGATGAAGGACTTGTAGTCCGAAACGTTACAGTGGTGTGAGTACACATTAAAAAAAGCTATTCTTTGGAGCTAAAACGCAGTTGTGCGGATTGTTTTATTCTTGCATTTGTTACCTCTTTTTGATCCAGCACACTGCTCAGTTAGGGATGTGCGCGTTTTTTTGATTGTGCTACAAACATAACACTGCTCATCGTCCTGCACCATCCCCAGTGTCAAATATGGTGGGGGGAGCATCATGCTATGGGGCTGCTTTATCTCAGCGGGGACTGGGAAGATTGTAACAATAGTTGGGAAGATGGATGGAGCCAAATACAGAGACATTTTGGAGGAAAACCTGCTGGAGTCAGCAAGAGAATTGAGGCTGGGGCGGAGATTCACCTTCCAGCAGGACAATGACCCTAAACACAAAGCTAAATCTACAATGGAATGGTTTAAAAACAAACATATTAATGTGTTAGAATGGCCCAGTAAAAGACCTGACCAAAATCCTATGGAAAATCTGTGGAAAGACCTGAAAACTGCTGTTCACAAACGCTCTCCTTCTAATTTGACAGAGCTTGAGTTGTTTTGTAAAGAGGAATGGGCTAAAATGTCAGTCTCTAGATGTGCACATCTTGTAGAGTCATACCCTTTTCTATTTTTTGAAAAATAACAGAATCATGTATCATTTTGCTTTCACTTCACAGTTGTCTGTTACTTGTGTGTGATCTTTCAGTAAAAAATTCTAAATAAAATTGTTACGTTTAGGGTTGTAAACCGGGCGACAGTGGCGCAGATGGTAGAGCGGGTCGTCTCATGATCGGAAGGTCGTGGGTTCGAATCCCGCCTCCTGACTGTGCACATTGTCGTTGTGTCCTTGGGCAAGGCACTTCACCCACATTGCCTCCAGTGTCTGCCTACACTGGTAGCCCCCTAGGAGAGACCAACAGGCCCGGTTTGAACCGTGAGGCCGTCCTTCCGTGGACCCACCACCTGCAGAAGGAGCCATGGGGGGCTGGTGCAATGTGATATGGGCAGCTCCGGCGGCTGCCCCCACGACCCGGCAACGGACAAGTGGAAGAAAATGGATGGATGGAGGGTTGTAAACATGACAAAAGTTCAAGGTGTATTAGTACTTTTGCAAGGCACTGTACTTGTAGTTGGTAAAAATACAGTATAATTACTTCCACTCAACCAGCCCTTCAGAATCCCGCCTCCGCAGCAGACCCTCCCCTGGATGAAACACATCTTCCTTTTTTATTTTGTGATTTCACTTCCTTTACCTCTGAAGTTTGTTCCATTAGCAGCTCTTTTTGGACCAAGGCAGGACACTTGCCTTGGACTGGAAGGAAGTGAGTTTGAAGGTACTGCCTTCAACGCCAAGGCAAGGCAAGGTACCTAGGACATCAACAAAGTGGACAAACAGAGGAAGGATCCTCGCAATTGAGAAACAGCCAGCGACTCTAGTCTGACCCCTCATTCACTTTATAGTAGTGCTCAGGTTTGGTTGGGGTTTCGGACAAGAAGCCCACTCCTTGCTCTCACCATGTGTCGTCTCGTGCGGTGTGTTCCAGTGCCTGGAACGCTAGCAGAATGAGTGCACTACTTCTTACTAAACACAATACATAACAATGTATTGTATTTCTGCGATCAAGACCGAGCAAATTCAAAAGACTGTGGAATACAGGTGAAACTCGTAAAATTTGAATTTCATTCATTTATTTCTGTAATACAACTTAAAATGTGAAACTAATAAATGATATAGACTGTTGGCATGCAAGTGACATATGTCAAGCCTTTGTTTGTTTTAATTTTGAAAATTTTAGAAACCCCAAAATGAAAATTTTAGAACATTTTAATATTACATGAAATCAATAAAAAAAATATTTTAAACAAAGAAATCTGGGTCCTCTGAAAATTATAATCATGCATATGTACTTAGTACTTAGTTTGGGCCTTTTACTTGAATGACTGCCTTAATCCGGTTGCGTGACATGGATGCTATCAGCCTGTGGCACTGCTGAGGTGTTATGGAAGTCCAGGATGCTTCAGCCAGAGGAATCTGACATCTGAAGCCCATGTCCAGGATCCGTCTGTGTGTGGTGGCTCTTGATGCACTGACTCCAGCCTCAGTGAATGCTTGGGAAGGTCCCCCACACTTTTCAATGGCCTTTTCCTGACAATCATTTCCAGACTGAGATTTTTCTGAGATGTGTTATTTGGGTTTTTTACAAGCTGTGAGCCATAATTATCAAAATTATTACAAATAAAGGCTTGATATATCTCACTTTGCATGATGATTTTGGCTTACAGCTCGTAAAAAACACAAAATCAAAATCTCAACAATTAGAATATTGTGAAAAGGGACATAATTGTAGCTCAAAGTGTCTCCTTTCATCAACTAATTCATCCAAAACACCTACAAAGGGTCCCTGAAACTTTAAATGGTCTCTCAGTGTGTTCCCGGGCTCTTGTGTCTTGTACTTTGTAACATGCTCCCTGTACTAGTGTGATTTGATCAATTGTTTTTATTTCAATGATGTCGGGGGTGGGCGCTTATAAGCTTTTGCTTCAGCCCACTCCTTTTGAGCAGAATTTTTAACTGCTCAAATAAACTAATAAACTAATAAACTAAACTAAACTAAACTAAATCAGTGATTCAGTAGAATTCACCATCATGGAGAAGACTGCTGACCTGACAGTTGTGCAGAACACCATCATTGACACCCTCCATAAGAAGGGAAAGGCTCAAAAGGAAATTGCAAAAGAAGTTGAATGTTGTCAAAGTGTTGTATCAAAGCAGAAAGTTAAGTGGAAGGGAAAAGTGTGGAAGAAAAAGGTGAAACATGTACAATAGGCCAGGATGAATGTGAGTGTGTGTGAGAGTGCACATGGGGGACGACGGATGGAAATTTGCCCAAGGCTACAATCTTTGAATTGTGGTCTATATTGACCCGTCTACTGACCCATCGCTGCTCATGGGAAATGTTGAATGAGCTATGGTTGAGTGCACTGAGGCATGACCACGATATATTGCACTATACACTACACACCACTGTGTACAGCAAATGTTAAACTCTCGAAGGCAATACTTAAAAAAAAAAGTATACTATAAAAACTGTTTAGATACTGTTTACAAATTACATGAATGATCAAAGTTCCTAAAACACTTGAAGCTACAGATTAACAACACTAAATATATGTGAAGTTAAGCTCATGCCTCTATATATTCAATTCTATTCAATAATTTAGTTACAAAAAGGGTTTTTTAATAGAAAAGTTTTTGGTTTGCGATTAAAATGCATTTCATTTCAATGATTTTTTCCCCCCTAATGCCACTCATGAATGTAAAATACATAATACAGACTAATAAGTCTCTTTTATAGATGAGTGCTCTGCCCCATCTAATGGCCAAAATGTGCATATGTGACCCGCCGTGGGAACCAGGGACACAAGTCGGCAGCCCGTGTCTCGAGAAAAATGTACACAAAGTATTATTTTTTTTGAAAATTGGTGATTTTCACTTTTTTACAGATTCGTTCAGTTGAAGTCACGAAGAAGCCTCTTCATGTTTAAGCTGCCAGTATTGGTATATTTAAACTTTAACTTAAAACAACTTTAAGGTTCAAACCGACTAGTTTCGGAGCTTGCAGTAGGGGCGTGACTTTGTCTGTGTGTGGCTTCATGACTGCAACGCATGTCAGAAGCTGCCACTACTTACGCTGGAAAATGGATTTACCACGAGCTTGCTGAGCAGAAGGCACACAAAGGTTACTTCAGACGGGTGAGTGAAAGTTTGTTTTTATATCGCTGGTGGCTGCTGTGTTAATGGTTGTTTGATGGGGCTATTGTTCTGTTAGCTAACGTGGTGTGTTAGCATGGGTCATGCATAGTCATGTAGTTACGAGGAATGAACCTGCTATTTACACAAAATCAAGATCTCTACCAACTTAAACTACTCCATAAATGTAGTCAGCGCATCCCTAGCTGACGCTCCGTCCTTCCTGCCGCCTCTCATATTCAGCCCCAGGCTGAGGCTCCGTCCTCCCGGCCGCCTCTCCCACTCAGCCCCGGGTGAAGCTCCGTCCTCCCTGCCGCCTCTCTCTCAGCCCCGGGCCTGACTGCCAGTGGTGTGCAGTCAGGGTAGGCAGGGTAGGCACTGCCTACCCAAGGCAGACAGGCATTATTAAATAATTCCATTTCAATAATTAGGTTTTGTAATTTTTTCTATAGTTTTAAAGAATTATTTATCACATATAATTTTTCAAATATAATTTCCAAAAGCTTGTAGTACTAATCGTTGAAAGCGAGGCATTTTAGGGTTTTTCATAGTTCAATAAAAATTACTCAATGCCGCCTCCTACTGGTCAGATAGAGTTACTCACACTTGCGGTCCATTCCATGGTCAAGGCAACATCCTAAAGGCACAGGGCGGCTCTGCCTCTCATATCATCGCAAATATGTGTGTTCGCGCATGCGCAGTCAGTTTACCCATCAAAAATCATCATAAAAAGGCAGCGTAGCAATCTGCCATTTCACATAATTGTGCTCCGCCAACATACACCAATCGTCTACTTACGTTAATGTCAAATTAGTGAATAGCTAAGTGGTACGCTACCGGCAGGATGATTGACAGCCAAGAGAGATGTTAAATTTTTTTAGTTGTCTTTCTTTTGAAGAAAAATCTAAAATTTTGAATGATGGGAGACCAACACCCGAGCTACCAGAACTTCATCAAAGGAAGGGACAGAAAATCATTCGTACTTTTCAGAGTGAATGGTACAAAAGGAAGGATTGGCTGTGTGGATGTGCGACGGTGAACCGGCTGTTCTGCTTCCCATGTTTGCTTTTCGGCGGCACCACTGACAAGGTCTGGACCAATGCTGGATATTGTGATTTGAACAACTTGCCCTGTGCTATAGCTAAACATGAAAAATCAATGATCCACATTCAGAGCGAGATTGCTCTGAAAACATTTGGCCGCAGCAGAATCGACCTGGCTTTGGACAAGCAAAGGCGTTAGATGAGACTGTAAGCAAGAACAGAGAAATCCCCACAAGTCTTATTGATGTTGTGTGTTTCCTCGGTAAACAAGAGCTGTCTTTCTGCGGGAACGACGAAACTCAAAGTTCATCAAATCGGGGAAATTACATTGAACTACTGCACCTGCTAGGCAGCAAGGATGCAAATCTTACCGCCCACTTGGCAACATCTACAGTGTTTTCTGGCACTTCAAACAGAATTCAGAATGACTTGATTGAGGCGATTGCAGATGTTCTGAGGGACAACATTAAAGAAGAACTGAGTTTGGCGCAGTTTGTTGCTGTGGAGGTTGACGAAACAACAGACATCACAAATAAGACTCAACTCTCTGTTATTCTACGTGTCTGGCAGTTAGGTGAAGGAGGCTTTTCTAGGCTTTGATAATTTCAGCGATGACAGGAGAGCGACCGCAATAGCTAACTATGTCTTGGGTGTACTGGACAAGTTAAACTGTGCGCACAAATTGGTAGCGCAAACATATGATGGCGCATCAGTTATGGCATCGCAGCTAAACGGAGTGCAGGCAGAGAAAAAGTACCGAAAGCATTGTTTACTCACTGTTACGGGCACAAACTGAACCTCGTCCTCTCGCAGTCTGCACAGATGATAGCGGAATGTAAAGTATTTTTTAAGACTCTGGAAGGCCTTGCAGCTTATTTCAGCAAGTCCACAAAGCGCAGCAATCTGCTTGATGAAGTGGTGAAAAAGCGCATCCCACGCACATTAGCAACCCGATGGAACTCAAATTCCAGGCTTGTTCAGACCGTCATGTTCCACTATGCAGAGCTTCGTGAGGTGTTCAACCTCATTAAAAAAAAATCCAGATGACTGGAATGGACAAGCTCTGACCACGGCCTCTGGATTTAGTCTCTGGCTCTATAAAGCATCTACCTGCTTTTTTCTCATGGTGTACAGCGCAGTTTTCACAGAGACAGACGCATTGTTCCGTGAAAGCCTTGAGGAAGCAGCGCGAGTCCTTTGACTCATTTTATGAAATGTTTCAGCAGCGGTGCAAAGCGCTGAACTTGGTGGCAGCACGCGCAGCAAGCACCTGGCTGCAGACGAGAGACGTCAGCTGTTTCACAAGATCCTGGACAACATCGACTTGCAAATGGAGGCAAGATTCAAGAACCTGGGAGAACTTGATTTTCTGACTTGATGACGCAAAACTGCAAAGCCTCACTAAATATGGCAAGCATTTTGATTTTGTTAGACTAAAGGCCGACCTCATTGGATTGTATAGCTCACAGATGACCAAAAACAAATCACCTCATGAACTGCTTGCTTTCGTGGTTGAAAATGACCTTGAACACACTTTTCCAGAGGCGACAAAACTCCTGAAGTTGGCACTGACCATTCCAGCCACCACAGCATCGGTGGAGAGGTCTTTTTCTGCCTTGAAACGCATCAAAACCTACAGCCACAACAGGACAGAGCAAGGAAGACTTTCATCTTTGGCTCTGATATCTATTGAGAAGGAGAGGCTTATCAAACTGAAGGCCAAGAGGGATGAGTTTTACAACGCTGTGATAAACAACTTTGTCAAGAAGGACAGGCGCATGGACTTCATCTTCAAATAAAGTAAGTCTAAACTCTCTCTCTCTCTCTCGATGGCGGTGTTTGTTGTATTGTGTTAGCAATGCGGTAATTTTGGTCAAACATCGTGTTGTTTGTTGTTTATGGATTTGAAATGCTTGTTCTTAAAAATTGTTATCAATCTGATAACTGCGTGGATGGCTTGAATTAGGAGCAAGAGGAGCTGCACATGCGCGCAGTAGAGCGTTACACATAAGCCTATTTGTTGTTTCTGGTTGCTGCTTTCAGGTATTCTTTAATTTAATGTGTGTGAACCCTGGAGAGCGACGTCTTTAGCGCCGCGGACAGCTCCGCATCCAAGTTGTCATTGTCTTCAGACAGAAACGAGGAATGCGCTGTGTTGTCACGACATGTAAAAGTAATTGGAAGAGTCTGGGGACTGCTATTTAAATCATTGTTTTAATTTGAATGGTGTCTTGTGATCTTAATTTTGTTAGATTAAGCGGGCACTTACCTGCCTACACTACAATCAGAATCGGAATCAGAATTACTTTATTAATCCCGGGGGGGAAATTCTTTTTGTTACAGTTTAGAGTATAATCATTTGATTTGATGCTGACAGGCAGGAATGATTTCCGTGTCTCTCAGTGGTGCATCTTGGGATTAGGAGTCTATTGCTTAAAGAGCTCCTTTAAAAAAATAAAAGGTCATTGATCTGTTTGTTGCAATTTGCGACAGCCTGCCTACCTAACCCTGGAGCTCACTGCACGTGTGTAGGAACCGATAATGTAATAACGGCCGATAATGTAATAACGACCCATAACGTAATAAATAAATTAGTTTCAAATGTAATAAGCCGATAACGTAATAACGCGCCGATAACGTAATAACAGTGGTGAGCCGATAACGTAATAACGATTGACCGATAACGTAATAAGTTATTACGTTATTGGCTTGTTATTACGTTATCGGCCTTGCAATGAGAAAATCCTTTGAAAATGTAATAACTACAGCCAATAACGTAATAACCAGCCAATAACGTAATAACAACATTAATCAAGTTATTTGATGTATCAACACAATGTGGCTACTTTTTCATGTCTTCTTTTGGGTTTGTGCAATATGATACAGACTTGTTTTCTTTAAAAGCATTTAATTATAACATCATGCAAGAATGGAAAAAAATATATGGCTATGTAGAACTCACACATTTATGTCAGTGTTATTGAGTGGTTAGGCTGAACAATTTTAAACACACCTCCTGTGAGCATTAATTGTTGAAATGCAAAGTAATAACACACACACACAGGAGGTCTCCTGCAATGCCTTCGAGCCATCGGGTGCGGGGTTTGCCTCGTGGTCGTCTCCAGCCTGCGGCCCGCGGGTCAAACTGGAGAATGGCTCTAGTAGGATGGTGAGGAGGGAGGCGGAGAACATGGCCGAACCAGCAGGTGCGACGTTGCGCAGCCAGGCAGGATGCCCTGGGCTGGCACGTGCGGGCTCTAAGCACCTCGTTGGAAACCTGCTGGGGCCACATGATGTTCTCGATGGTTCTGAGAGCCCTGCTATCAAAGCCATCTATTCTTGTAGCCAGAGTCTTGTTTAAAGGCCAAGTCTCCGAGCCATATAGCATGATGGAGAGTACTGCAGATTTGTACATCCGGAGCTCCGTCTTGCGTGAGATGGTCTGGTGCCGCCAGAGTGGTTTCCAGAGAGACTGCAGAGCTGATGCAGCCAGGGCTCTTCTGCGGATGATCTCTGGTTTTAGGTCCCCGTCTGTCACGGATCCCAGATACACAAAGTTCTTGACAGGCAATGTCATTACCAAGCCGCAGGGGAGGTGGATCCGGTCCAACACTGACATACTTGGTTTTCATCCAGCTCACTTGGAGGCCAAGCTTCTCTGCCTCTTCACTGTAGGTGCCCAGAGTGTCTCTTAGCTGGCTATAGGATGTGCTGAGCAGGATGGTGTTGTCAGCGTACTCCAGGTCAGTCAGGTGGTAGCTGCCAAAGGACACTCCGGGGACCAATTCACAAACCGTGGACATCAGATGGTCAGTGATGCAGCTGAAGAGGTCAAGAGCAGCCACACAGCCCTGGCGAACGCCACTGAAGATGGGAAACCAGTCGGAGTCTCTGCCGTTGATACAGACAAAGCTCTGTGCGTTGCTGTAAAGCAGCTTGAACAGGATAACGATCTTAGGTGGTGCTCCAAGGGCCGGTAGGATACTCCACAGTGAGGCGTGGCAGACGGTGTCAAAGGCAGCCTTCAGATCTATGAACCTGATGTAGAGATGGCGGTCTTTACGGAATTCCTAGGTCTTCTCTATCAGCATACGAACGCCGGGGATGTGGTCTGTTGTGGAGCAGTTAGGCATGAAGCCAGCCTGCTGCGTCTGCTTCTGATGGCTGGGAAAGTGCGGGTGAGCAAGATCTTGATGAAGAGCTTGCCGCGGATGGAGAGAAGGGAGATGCCTCTGTGTTTGCCGCAGACTAGCCTGTCACCCTTACGTTTCCAGAAGGGCAGGATGACCCCTCTGGTCCAGTCACTGGGAAGCCTCTCTGTCTCCCACACCTGATTGAATATGTGGGCAACCCACTCGACGATGCTATCACCGCCTGATTTCAGCATCTCAGCGGTTATTGCACAGATGCCGGGGGCTTTCCTGTTGTTAGGTTTTTCAGAGCGGCTCTGACTTCCTCGGGTGTGACAGGGTCTGTACAGCAGACATCACTAGGGGCTGCAGCATTAGCGGCCGATAAGATGGTGGGATCAGCCTGGGTGGTACCGTGCTGCAGAAGGAGGCCAAAGTGCTCTTTTCAGCGTTCGAGGCAGTTTGCTTCAGTTGTTATGCGGTTGCCATCAGAGTCTTTCACCAGGGCTGTCTTGATGCGTGGGCCATTACGGGCTTGGCGCAGCAGGCTGAAGACACAGCTCATGTTGTTGTTAATGGCCGCGGACTCTAGGTGTTTAGCTTCCGCTTGCTAAAACTTTTTCCTATCCTCAGCTATAGCCACGTTGCGCTGGCGGTTCAGTCGATACCCCGTGAGGTCGCCTCGGAGCCAGGCCTTACGCCGCCGGTCGAGGATGTCGAGTGTCCTCTCCGATATCCAAGGCTTTTCCGGGGAGGGTCGAGAGCATCCAACGACATTGTGAGCTGACTGGATGAGACTGTCCTTGAAGGTCTGCCCGTTCACTTTGTCAGTAGCCAGGTTATCGAAGGTGCAGCGGATGGCGCAACTGAAGTCTGTGGCGATGTTGCGATCGCTGAGTAGGGAGGAGTCCAAGCGGGGCTGAGTCTTGGTGTGCTGGTTGGCTCGCAGCTCTAGCTTGAGCTGGGCCACCAGCAGCCGATGGTCTGTGTTGCCAAGCTCTGCACCTCGGTACACACGGCAATTGGTGACAAAACGACTTCCAGTGTCGAGAAATAAGGATGTGGTCCAGCGCTTTCCTGGTTCTGCCATCTGGGCTGTACCAGTGATGGATTACTTTCCAAGGAAACCAGGTATCAGCGACGCAGAGATTGTTGTGGTGACAGAGAAGGAGAAGGTGGTTACCGCTGTATTGTCAGCAAAAGTTGTGCCGACAGGTGAGCCTGTGGACCGATCACTGCTGGACGAGTGGCGTTGGCATCGGTGAGGATGATGGTGATGTTGTGTGGTGGAGCTTAGCCGAGGAGTTGGTCCTCGGCTAATGATGGAGTTGGTCATAGAAGGCATCCTTCGCATCCTCATCAGCAACATCAGTGGGGGCATAAGCAACGATTACTGTCATCTTGCCGTGTTGGTGGAGAAAGCGGGCCGACAGTAATCTGTCGCTCAGAGGTGTCCAGCTGATGTGTCCATCGCCTTTGCAATGGCGAGTGCCACGCCATAAAGGCCTGTCCGTCTCTCAGGGCCACTCCAGATGTAGCAATGGTCGCCTGCTGTTGTTTCGCCATTGCCTTGCCATCGAACTTCACAGAACCCTGCCAGGGTGATGTTATAGCGGCAGAGCTCTTGGGACAGCAGGGTGGCAGCTCCAGGGCGAAGGAGTGTCTGGATGTTCGATGTAGCGACACGGGTTGATCCGTACTCGTTGGTCGGGACAGGCCGGAGTCCGTTACCGTGTTGGGCAGTCTGACTTCTCTTTCTGATAGGTTTCGTAACAAAAGGGGTTTCTCCTGGGTGGGTTGTTAGCCCTCCGCAGGATGGGGCTGCCACCTCACAGCGTACCGACACGCTGGGGTCTGTTTGTCTGGAACCTACCCTATATATACAATGGCGAGAAAAAGTGAGTACACCGTTTGAAATTTCTCACATTTCTGCCTAAATTGGTCACTAAATGTGGTCTGATCATCTTCATCAAAATCACATGAATGAGTAAACAGTGTCTGCTTAAACTAATACCACCCAAACATTTACATTTCATCATATTTTTATTGGCCATAATATTATGGCCAATAAATATTATGGCCCTGTCCTGTGAATGTTTACATATGTAAACATTCACAGGACAGGGAGGAATAAGTAAGTACACCACCTGAATCTCACTGAACTGCAGCAGTTTTGTAAAGAGGTTCAAGATTCATCTTGATCGTTGTGAGCGTCTAATCTGCAACTACAGAAAAAGCAATTTAATACAAGGGTGTACTCACTTATTCCATGCATGTTGTGAATGTCTCAGGTCTTTCTGCAAAATATCTTGATAAACTTGTGAATTATTTTTTCTATTGATGATAACACGTTGTCCAGTCCCTGAGGCAACAAAACAGCCCCACACCATGATTCTCCTGCACCATAGGATAGGGTGAGGATAGGGTTTTGATGTTGATGTGCTGTTCCATATTTTTTTCACACATGATGTTGTGTGTTCCACTCAAACTATTCAACTTTGGTTTAATTAGTCCACTGAATATTTTTCCAGTAATGCTGTGGAGCATCCAAGAGCTCTTTCGCAAACCAAAGCTGAACAGTTTGGGAGGAACACACAACATCATGTGAGGAGGACAAATGTCACTGTGAAGTATGGGGCAGGGGGAATCATGGTGTGGGGCTGTTTTGTTGCCTCAGGGCCTGGACAACGTGATATCATCAATAGAAAAATTAATTCACAAGTTTATCAAGATATTTTGCAGAAAAACCTGAGACATTCACAACACGCATGGAATAAGTAAGTACACCCTTGTATTAAATATCTGGCTGATCCTTCTTTTGTAGCAATAACTGCTTTTCTGTAGTTGCAGATTAGATGCTCAAACGATCAGGATTAATCTTGGACTATTCCTCTTTACAAAACTGTTAGAGATTCAGGCGGTGTACTTACTTATCCCACGCTCTCCTGTGAATGTTTACATGTTATGGCCAATAAAAATATGATCAAATGTAAATGTTTGGTGGTATTAGTTTAAGCAGACACTGTTTTAAAATCACAGGAATGAGTATTCCTGTGATTTTGATGAAGATCAGACCACATTTAGTGACCAATTTAGGGAGAAATGTGAGAAATTCCACATGGTGTACTTACTTTTTCTCGCCACTGTATACAGTGCCTTGCGAAAGTACTACAGTAACACAGGCGTTTTTCTCAAGACACGGGCTGCCGACTTGTGTCTTTGGCGGGTCACATTTTGTCATGTTTACAACCCTAAACGTAAAGATTTTATTTAGAATTTGTTATTGAAAGTTCACACACAAGTAACAGACAACTGTGAAGTGAAAGCAAAATGATACATGATTCTGTTATTTTACAAAAAGTAGAAAAGTGGGGCGTACATAAGTATTCATACAGCATTTTTCTGAGTGCATTAAATTGCCTTTATAACATTCCTAATGACTGCAGAATGTTCACACCTTGCCCTAACCATTAATATTCATAACGACCAGTACGTTCTTGGAACCTTCTTTGTATTTGGTGTGGTAACAGTTTGTACCTTGATTTGTATGACATCTGTACAGTTTGGAACTCAACAATGTCACAAAACTTCTTGATTTTTATTTTAAAAATAATGAGTTTGTGTGGTTCAAAAATCCAACTTTATGAATTAATCGAACAGCTCTTTTTGTAGCATTACTATTGGTTTTAATGTGCATTTATACAGTGCCTTGCGAAAATACTAATACACCTTGAACTTTTGCACATTTTGTCATGTTTACAACCCTAAACATAAAGATTTTGTTTTGAATTTTTTACTGAAAGTTCACACACAAGTAACAGACAACTGTGAAGTGAAAGCAAAATGATACATGATTCTGTTATTTTACAAAAAATAGAAAAGTGAAAAGTGAGGTGTGCATAAGTATTCATACAGCATTAAATAGTGCATTAAATTGCCTTTATAACATTCCTAATGACTGCAGAATGTTCACACCTTGCCCTAACCATTAAATAGAGGCCACCTGTGCATAATCTACTCTCAGTATAATTCCAGCTGTTCTGTGAGGGCCTCAGAGCTATGGTCAGAGTGTATTGGTCACTAAACAACATCATGAAGGCCAAGGAGCACACCAGAGAGGTCAGGGATAAAGTTGTGGAGAAGTTTAAAGCAGCGTTAAGTTATACAAAGATTTCACAAGATTTGAACATCTCACGGAGCACTGTTCAATCCATCATTTGGAAATGGAAAGAGTATAGCACCACTGCGAACTTACCAAGACACGGGCGTCCACTTAAACTAACAGACCGAACAAGGAGAGCACTGGTCAGAAATGCAACCAAGTGCCCCAAGATAACTCTGGAGGAGCTGCGACGTACTGCCGCTGAGCTGGGGGAATCTGTACATGGGACAACTATAAGTCGTACTCTACACAAATATGGCCTTCATGGACGAGTGGCAAGAAGAAAGCCATTATTAAAAGGAGGCCATAAGAAATCCCGTTTGAAGTTTGCTAGAAGTCATATGGAGGACACAGCTACCATGTGGAAGAAGGTTCTTTGGTCAGATGAGACAAAATTGAACTTTTGGCCCAAATGCAAAACGTTATGTATGGAGCAAACCTAACACTGCTCATCGTCCTGAATGCACCATCCCCAGTGTCAAATATGGTGGGAGGAGCATCATGCTATGGGGCTGCTTTTCTTCAGCGGGGACTGGGAAGATTGTAAGAATAGTTGGGAAGATGGAGCCAAATACAGGGACATTTTGGAGGAAAACCTGCTGGAGTCAGCAAGAGAATTGAGGCTGGGGCGGACCAGCAGGACAGTGACCCTAAACACAAAGCTAACTCTACAATGAATCGTAGATTGTGTTAGAATGGCCCAGTCAAAGTCCTGACCTAAATCCTATTGAAAATCCTTTGAAAGACCTGAAAACTGCTTTTCACAAACGCTCCTTCTAATTTGACAGAGCTTGAGTTGTTTTGTAAAGAGGAATGGGCTAAAATGTCAGTCTCTAGATGTACAAACCTTGTAGTCATACCCCAGAAGACTTGCTGCTGTTATTGCAGCAAAAGGGGGTTCCACAAAGTATTAAGTCATGCTGTATGAATATTTGTGCACGCCCCACTTTTCACTTTTCTACTTTTTGAAAAATAACAGAATCATGTATCATTTTGCTTTCACTTCACAGTTGTCTGTTACTTGTGTGTGAACTTTCAGTAAAAAATTCAAAATAAAATCTGTACGTTTAGGGTTGTAAACATGACAAAATGTGCAAAAGTTCAAGGTGTATTAGTACTTTCGCAAGGCACTGTATATACACGCACAGAACTTTGTTATGTAAATTGTTGGCTTTGTTGAACAATGTTAAACAGCATGGAACAGTTGAACATTGGTATAGGCTACCAAGGAATATCCAGTCGTGGTCCAGTCCGGTCCTAACCGTATGTCACAGCACCAATGTGACGGATGTGGTTTCACCTTTACTCTGCGTTGTGTCTAACTCAAATTAAATTCACTCTCTGACTCAGGTTCTCTTTGGAGACGACCAAACTCCATTTATTATATACAGGACAATTTAAGAGGCTCAGTCCCTTACTCCTCGTGGTGGTAGCTGCTCTCGCTCAGACACGGCTGTCTCCTTCGACCTCCCGAGCCCGTCTGCCTCCCACGAGGAAACTGGTACAAACGCACATGTGCGTCGCCGGTGAGGCCACAGTGACCCCTGGCGGCGCAGCGGTAGCATCACACACACCCAACAGCAGGGATTTACCATTGGTCCATATTAACCCTGTTACATATGCATACGATCACATTGCTAAGATGATGAGATGATTTTCTCTGCAAGATTGGGTTCTATATTTACAAAGTAATTATTAAATCATTAAATCTTCTATTTTTTCATCATCATCATTATGCATAATGTAATCTATAGGGCAGTTTATGATTACTCTTTTTTTTAATTTGACTATTTAATACTTTCCATATTTCTGTAATCTTGGGGCGACGGTGGCGCAGGTGGTAGAGCGGGTCGTCTCGTGATCGGAACGTCATGGGATCGAATCCCAGCTCCCGCAAATGCACACTGTCGTTGTGTCCTTGGGCAAGACACTTCACCCTAGTTGCCTCCAGTGTCTGCGTACACTGGTGTGTGTGAATGGATCCTTGCTGTAAAGCGCTTTGAGAGCCTAATGTAGGTGGAAAAGCGCTATATAAGTTGATTTACCATTTGTTTGTATTGCTTTCAAGCAGATTTGTATAATAATCTTTCTTGCTAGCTCTTAATAGTTACCATTTCATTTTTAGATGATCTATTTCTTAAGAATTGTCTATACAGTTGTTTACACTATGTCCATTATCTACATCACTATGGCCAACACATAGCAACAACATACAAATAACATGACATGAGAGTGGGGAGCTTTACGGGGGTGTGGCTTATATAAATGAGATGTAAATGAGCCCTATTGTTATTCTCAACAGCAGAGAGAGGTGAGAACTGCCCAAAACTTCAGAGGGGTTTTTCAGCCCTTTGGCCTTTTTGGAATTGTTAACTTCAAATCGCTGCTACGTCTCCAAATATTATCAAATGTGTTACACATTGTTGGAAAGCTTGGAGACTACACTTTAACAATCTGTGAACATCTCAAATGCACCAGAAACGACTTGTGTCCCTGGTTCTAGTGACAAATGCAAAGATGTTTTGATACTGCAGAGCACAGTGATGTCAGGCTTTACCCTAAAGGCACTTGAAATGCAAACCTGCGGGGCTGCGCCTCCCTAAATGAACCGGTTTCAAGTGAACTAAACTGGTCCACTCCTATGGAAAGGGGGCTTTTCATGTATTATATATATAATATAATACATATTATATATCTGTGCAAAACACAGCGCCCTCTAGTGTGGCTATAATAAGGATGTGACAGCCAGTCTAGTGCTCCATCCGAAACCAGTAAATTGGTAAGAGGTCTTACGCCAAACCGGATGTGCGTCAGCGTCCGCCATGATAAGAAGCGTCCGAATTGGGCTTTCAGTTAGGAAGGAGTTAGGGAAAGTGGCCTGTATGCTAGCTATCATAGCCACTTTAGCATAGGGATCTCTGATGCTAACTCACTGGCGATTAGTAGCTATGTGCCATCCCATAAGCCACTGCGCCAATCTCCCCCACCCCACTCGCCCCCACCCTCGAGTGATTCTTCATGCGCAACCACTGTTGATTGACAGGTGCACATTTAATAATAATAATTAATAAATAAAAAGATTCTGCACAAGCCAAACTTTATAAAAGTGACAAAATACATGTTAGAGTCATCACACAGTCACATGTCAGGTTTTAAAGAGCCTCCTCAGTAAATGGCCTAAATGAAGGCAGTTTGTGCTTTTGCTTTCTTTTAGTAGAAACTTAAGCCACATGGCTAATTTGCATACTGTAGCTTTATGAAACAGCTGTTGAAATAAAATAAAGGGAAATGTGAAGGATCATTTGGATGTTTCTCTTTTTTTCCACCTTAAATGTCTTTATTTGGACACTATGTTGTTGTTGGACAATATACAGTAGGTGGCGGTATGCGCTTTTGTTTGCCTGCCAATGACCTTAAAGAAGAAGAACAGCAGCTGTTGGTGATGTCACTTCCCCTTCCCCTGGGTAAGGACGGTGGAATTGGGCAAATGCTGCTGAAGCAGAAGTTCACTAACTGAATAGAGATCTAACAGTTGACCCCATGAAAGGTTAAGGATTATTTGCTAGTGTTAGTACTTAGAGGCTATAATTTGATGGTTTCGGATGCAGCATAGGTCTCCCCTAAATGATCGAAGTCACACACTCACTTGCAGATGGCGCGCTCAGGCTCGCAGTCGAAGCCGTCCCTCAGACACTCAGCCTCCTTACACTCCCGGTCACATGCTCCGTCCCCAAACTTGTCCTTGCACCTCCGGCTGACAGGACACTGGCCCCAGGGGTCACTAGACACGGCTGTGGGAGAACAGATGGGCACTTCAAGGGAATGTCATTTCAGATACATCACCTGCATACGTTTCCAGCAGTGCTGTTCTGTTCCGGGGGTGGGGCGTGGGTTTCTCAAAAAACATCTAAAACCCGCCCACATGTGGCACAAACATAATTTCCAATGTGTATTATTTAGCCTCTGTGCTCCTTCAAGTGTGCAGGCATCACTTACCCTTTCTATCACTGTGTGTGAATCTAAAATATCTCTACAAAAACCCACAGACAGTTTTTTTCCCACCCATAGAAACCCTAAAAAAAAAGAAACAAGTGTCCAAAACTTGAAAAGGACTGACTATACAAGCTTAGTAACCTTCATCGTGTCGACTTGTGTTACTAGTGTAACTTTCAAGGTTCATTTGGTCAGACACTAGGATTATAGATGTTACATTACATGTTTTAGCCGCCATCTGCAGGCCATCATCAGAACGGCCTGACAGCCTGCTCCCTGTCTACAGGGACAGATACAAAACATCAACAAACTGTAAGAGGTCTGATGTCTGCATCATAGTGCTTATAGCAGAAGCTCATTTGCAGCACTTGTCCCTCGATGGGCTTTTACAAAAACAGTTAAAAGTACAAAACATGTTAAAAATGGTGAGATGTCAATAGGGGTGGGCGATATTGACAAAAATTAATATCTCGATATTTTTTTTCAATATCTCGATATCGATATATCAGACGATATTTTTGCGATCCTTCACAGTAATGTGTGCAAACTGGCAAAGAAGGTTCAGTTGGTCTTTTGACTTGCTGTATCTGACCTATTATTGTATAGAATTACTAGTACATAAAGATGTGACACATTATTGATTTAAACATTAGGGCAGGGGGAACAAAATGTATATCACGGTATAAAAAGAAATATCACAATAACGATGTATTTGGCGATATAATTTACACCTGACAAAATACTTCAAAATCAAAGCCGTTAGACCATAGGGCAAATTCATTTAAAGCTATTTTATTCTATTTATTCATCTAAAGCTCTACCTTCATCTGGAAGAACCATACTGTCAATGGGAAGAACACGGAAGATAAGATAAATTATTTTGCTACAATATTTGCAACTTCATCTCCATCACAGTGAAATGCTCCTGTAAGTTCACCTGCCTCTGGGCAGTTTACTTGTGTTTTATTGTAAGGAGACTGGGGATAGACCTGTGAGTATTAACGCGTTTGGGAAGTGAGTCTTAATGCATTTTTCAAAGGATCCAGTTTTTCCCTATTTCTCCTTTTCGTGTCTCTCCCGATGCACGCGGGGGGGCGGGGCAGACGCACAGATACACACAGCAGGGAAAGAGACAGAGAGGGAGACACGTTTGTCCTGGAACTTACGTGATCTGAAGAAAACAGGTGAGGAGGATATTATTAGCCTTTAACCGCGTTTGCATTGTGGTTTTCTTCACCGTGTTGTTAGTTAGCGCGAGGCTAAAAGTTAGGAAAGTTAGCTAGCTAGCAAGCCAGTGCTACAACTTGTCTTGAGCCCTTTCCTCGCAAATATGAGCGACTCAAGTGACAAACTTCATTCATATCATTAGATTCTTCATATCTGTAATCGCACCACGCTGCCATGTTGTTGTTTTGAATGTGTACGCAGCGGAGGGGGCGGCTGGCGCGCTACGGTAACCCACAAGGACAACGCGACAAAGTCCGAAAAAAAAACAAAAAAAAAACATGTTTCGGGGGTCGGATTGTACAAATTATAAATATCTCGATATCCAATTTTGCATATCGTCCAGACAACAATTTCGATATTATCGTCTAAACGATATATCTCCCACCTCTACTGCTCACCCCTCGTGGACTTTATGATCATTGTCAAACTTTCTACCTGCCCAGGGAATTTACTGTTGTACTGTTTGTGGCTGTCTACATCCCGCCCACTTCCAACATCAAAAACAGGAAAGAGGCACTGAATGAACTGTTCCAGAGTGTCAGTGACCAACAGACAGCCCACCCAAATGCCTTTCTCACCTTAGCAGGGGATTTCAACCACACAGACCCAAAGAGCGTTTTCCCCAAAGTCTATCAACACACTGACTTTCCAACAAGGGGAAACAACATCCAGGATCTGGTTTATACCACCAAAAAAGGAGCATACAAGGCACACACCCTCCCCCATCTCAGTGCCTCGGACCACATAACTATTCTGTTACTGCCAGCATACAGGCCACTGGTTAAAGTCACTAAACCAGTTCGGAAACATATTCATGTGTGGGGGAAAGACTCCTTGGAGAAACTTAAGGACTGTTTTCACACAACGGATTAGAGTATGTTCAAGCAGGCTGCCACTCACAACAATATCACTGATCTCCAGGGAGTATACAGAGACTGTCAGTGCCTACATCACCAAGTGCAGTGAGGATGTTACAGACTCGAAGACCATCATTATCAGGTCCTTAGATTACAAGTGAAGTCCTCAGGCTCATGAGGGTCTGGGATGCTGCCTTCACATCTGGTGACGAGGAGAAACTGCGAACAGCTAGCGCCAACCTAGCCAAAAAGCCAAGAAGCAGTACTCCAAAAAAATAACGGATCACTTCAGAGACAGCAGAGACACTCGGAGTCTGTGGGAAGGGATAAAGACCATCAGAATATAAACCTCCTCGACAAACCTGTGACAGTGACACCTCTCTGTTGAATGCTCTGAATGAATTCTTTGCTCGCTACGAGGCACTCAACAATACCCTAGCACAAAAGTCACCCCCTCCAGAAGACCAGATGCTGCAGCTATCTCCAGAGAGTGTGTGTAGATCTCTGAGCAGGATCAACATACGCAAAGCACCGGGTCCAGACAACATACCAGGTCGTGTACTGATGAACTCACTGAAGTCTTCACAGACATTTTGAACACATCTCTGCAGCAGGTTGTGGTCCCAACGTGCCTCAAAGCAACTACCATCATTCCGGTGCCAAAGAAGTCACCACCCTCCTGCTTTAATGACTACCGCCCAGTAGCACTCACTCCATTTCTTATGAAGTGCTTCAAGCGGCTCGTCATGGAACACGTCAAGTCTGTTCTCCCTCCCACTCTGGACCCATACCAGTTTGTGTACCGGTCCAATCGCTCAACTGAAGATGCCATCTCTACTGCGCTTCATTCAGCCCTCACTCACCTTGAAACAAAGGACTCCTACGTTAGAATGCTGTTTTTACACTTTAGCTCAGCATTCAACACTATAATCCCACAGCAGCTAATACACAAACTGCTCCACCTGGGGATCAACACATCACTGTGCAACTGTGCAAGTGTGATGGTTCTGAACCATCACACTGAACACTCCTGTGCCTCCAGCGCATCGTGAGAGCAGCGGAGAAGATCTGCGGAGCCCCATCCCTCCATTAAGGACATGTACTCCACCCGTCTCACCCACAAAGCCTTCAGAATCACCAGGGACCCTACACACCCATCACACAGTCTCTTCAAGGTAATGCCTTCAGGGAGGAGACTGCGGAATCTACGGGCCAGGTCCAGTTGACTTAAGAACAGTTTCATACACCAGGCCATCAACAAGCTGAACTCCCTGAACTCCCTGCACACTTCACTCTACCTGCCTCCAGTGTCTGCGTACATTCCTTACTGTAAAGCGCTTTGGTGCTATATAAGTTGAGTCCATTTACCATTTACCATGAATGTATCATGCAAACATGCATTAATGCATGCATAAGTTCATGAAAATCATGCATGAACTCTATTCATAACACTATTATAAAGTGTTACCAAAACGACTTCTTGAGTTTTTTTTTTTCCATTGACAGTGTGGTGGTGATCAATTTTAAAGTTAGATTTTTAAGTCATTTCTTACAGCTGCTGTTTATCCAATTTATGTTAAAATCCCAAGCACAAATAACATCATTGTTGGGCTTAACACACCCTCTAACACCCGATGAGGAAGCAATCTTTTTGCCTTTAACAGAGCGCTACTGAGTTGAACCACCACACTTCCTGCTTCATGAAGAAGAGCATTATTTGTATTGCGCCTTTCACAGACATGTTCAGAAATCACTTTACATGAGAGAATTTTACATTCATTCCATACTGCACACATCTGTGCCAACGGTCCTTCTGACCACCATCATTCACTCATAAACACACATTATTCACCTTGGCCTATTCTACATGATTTTAGTGGTAGGGGAAACCTACACACGGGGAGAACACGCAAACTCCACACAGAAAGGCCTCGTCCAGGTGGGAAATAAACCCAGGACCTTCTTAAGTTAAGTTATCCTTTATTAATCTCTGTAGAGAAATCTCTTTAGAGAAATTTATTCTCTGCATTTGACCCATCCTCAATGTCGCTGGGGCAATCTGTAGGAGCAGTGAGCTGCTGGCATGGGCCAGCACTCAGGGGGGGGGGGCAAGTAGGGTGAAGTGTCTTCCCCAAGGACACAACGTCAGTGTTTTTGCAGGAGCTGGGATTCGAACCCCAACCTTACTATCACGAGACGACCCGCTCTACCAACTGCGCCACTGTCGCCCTTTTGCTGTGAAGCAAGAGCACCAACCGCTGCGCTACCGTGCTGCCCAGGCTTTGATGATGTCACTAACCCATGCTCTGAGCCACGCTTCACGTGCTGATTACTCTTCACACACTTCGAATCCTGGAGACTCACTGGCATCACTATCTCAATACAACCGCTGTCAACTGTAAAGTCAGTCTAACTTTCAAGACGCATTTGGTCAGACACCATACTATATGTCACCTGGCTAAAGACACCATATGTCTTTAGCCAGGTGTACACGGCACGGTTTTGGCCGTCTGCGACGAACGATCACTCGTGGGGAAAATCTTAGGTCGTAGCTGAAAGTCGTAGGTCGTACAGTGAGACAGGGACAAAGATTTAAAATAGAATTGTCGTACCATGATCAAAGACGAGCCCTGACCAGCATCAGGTTGAGTCTAATATTTTGGAAAGCTAGTTGCAAAGTGAGCCATAATAATAATAATAATAATAATGCCTTACACTTGTATTGCGCTTTACAAGCCTGTTTCTCAAAGCTACTATTATAGCCACAGCTACCCTGGGGTAGACTGACAGCAGACCAATATTTATGGACCTGACTGTATATTTGGGGTTCAAATCTACTGTAAGAAAGCTTTTGTGAATACGTTTTATCAGTCAATGTTTGAAAAACTAAGGCCAGTGTTGTTTTGTGTATCGGCACTGTTGGGTGAACACTTCAGTGCCTCATGAAGCTTCATGTCACCATCACTAATATTAAAGTTGTTTTGCAGGTATTTGGTAATAATCTCAAACACATCTTTATCACTGTCTCACTTGTTGGTTAGAATGCAAAATGATCCGAAACAGAAGAAGTTAAATCTCCAGTAGTTTCACTTCCTGATTTTCAAACGATCTCACCATAGGCCCCTCCCAACTGCCCCCCTTCTCTAGCTATGCCTGGCCAGCCATCCACTCCTGCTTTTTGTATCTGTTCAAAAGCAGGACCGTCTGGAACTTTGCTAACAAACAAATCTCCAAAAGTTGTCACGACAGGAAAATGGAATTAACTACTCGTCAAATATTTTCTTAAATGCACTTAACAAGAATATACCTGCTTCATCTTCTCGAAGAGGATTTTCTTCTAACTGCCAACTATAAAAAGTGTTTTCGTCCCGTTCGGAAACGTACATTGATTGAAACAGCTGTTACACATTCATGTTGAATTCTCCAACGTTTAAAATCTGAACCGAGTTGCTAATGACTCCTTGTATCTTTCAGTTTTTGAAGCAAAACATAGTACATCATTCACATTAGTCTCCACTCCTCTGGCCGATGCCATTATAAAAGTATTAACTTCCTTGTTTACAAGATGTGTCATATCCAGCTTTTCTGCTTGATAATCACTTCCATCCGGAATTTGTAAAGAATAGGAAAAGTGGTTGGCTGGTTTGTTGAGATAAAAAATGAGACTGCTGACCTGTGTGGCTATAATACACTGTGTTAAAAAATTATTATGTATTGCAAATTGTATTTCAGTGTCATAAAGGCAAAAAATAATTAATTAATTAATGAACCTCATGGATGGTATTGTGTCTCAGGGCTCTTTGAATCACTGACATCAATCTCAGACGCCTGTGATGATTAGTTGTCAGATAAGCCCAGTTAAGGGAAAAACTACTGAAAAAGGATGTTCACCATTATTAAAGTGATAGTCTGGATGTTGTCAGAAAAAGAGCGAGAGGGACTCTTTTTGAAAAAAAAACGGCCCAAGCTCCCTCCCCCTCCCTTTCTGATTTGTCTTGGAAGCCACACCTGTTTTCCCGTGCACACGCGAAGTTCAATGGGCCAAAAAGTGACAAGGAGAGACATTACGGTGACAGTGTCAACAATGGAGTTATCCGAGGTAACGATGCATTTATGGTACAAAATCTTTGTGTTTTTTTGGGATAACACGTTTATGCAGCTAACTCTGTACTAAAATTTCAATTAAACGGGCATATCCAGTGAACATGTAGTTTTGACATCGTTTGGCATAGTTTATAGCATGCAACATGGTTTACTTTTATGATATGCTAACAGTTACTAAGTTAGCGTACGATTTACTGTCCGGTCCTGTCTGTCATCTTTTTTGTGTTTTAAACCACTTTAGATTTGGGCCTTATTGCTTATGTTTTGTTTTTTCTAATTATTTTTTATCTTTTTTTGTCTTCAAAACTCTGTGAGAGACTCCGATGATAAATAAACCCCACCTGCAGCATCAAGCAAACGATCTCCAAAAGCATCTGTGGCCAGAGGCAGCTGGAGACCCAGCTTAGACTTTAGTGAAGAGGATTCAGCCCGTGTTCATGATCTAAGAATGCAGAGACTACACTTCGAACGTCAGTCCCTTCAGACATCTGCATAACCATTTACACCACATTGATTGTAATTTACATTTCAATTGAAGTCACTTTGCTTTGTTTTATGAGAATAAAGAATGCAATATAATAAAGTCTTGTCATTTCAAAGCACAACTAACATTGCCTAAAAAAAGCTCTTGCACAGAAATAGCATCTCTTAACTTGTCAGGAAAACATTTGTTTACAGATATAAACAAACAATGGTCAACTATTTTTCAACAAAAACTTTATTTACAATTAAAATTACAAATTCTTGATATTTCTGTGGCAATTGTTGACCTGTAAAAAAGCCAAGGATAAAGAATGTGTCATGGATGTATGCAATTTCTGTATTCAATATTGTGATAAGAATAAATGAGTCCATACCATCTCCTCGGGTGTGCTGGTGTTGGAGTAACTCCTGGGTTGTTGGGGCAGGGACAGCTAAAAGCAAACCCAGTTGTCTGAGGATCTCAGTTTTGCAGTGCGCGGGAGTCCTTTTTTGCTGTTCAACCGTGCAGCAACAATCATTGTCTGGAGCTCTAGAATATATGAATAGTCCTTCACTGTATAAATCCTGCAGCACGTAGACTTATTATTGAATACTTTAAAAGGTATCTGAAAGAGAGACAAAATAACGCCAAAAAAGTAAATAATAGAAAAGCAATGAAGATACATAGTTTACAAAATGATAAAAAATAAAGTCTCAGTATCTGGGATGATAATGGATGCTTGTGGAACTGTGGCAGAGGGGTTAGTCGTGCCTTTTCTAAAACCGCGTCCTCGTCCTTTTCCTACACACCAACACTCGAAATGTGCAGTCCCTTGAAGGAAAGGTGTGTCCTTAACAGACTATGCAGCAGCAGAAGTGGCTTATAAGCATGAATGCAGACTCACAGGTGTGTGTTACACCAGAGAGCAGCCCCATGAGCAACACGCAACAAACTATTTCAGTTCCATGTTTTAGAAAAGTCAATTTTTACAGCCATATAGATATTTGATAATGAAAAAGGAACCAGAAATTAGACCTAATATCATTTAATCAGCAGGCTTGAAGAAGCTAAAATATAATGTAAATGTGAGAAATCTGAATCTGAAACTAAGTGCAAATTAATGTTCAGTTCAAAGTATTATCAGTCAAACATGTGATTCTTGTAACATTAATGGGCAGTGCTGTCACTGTAAAGGGACGTGTCTGTTCTGTGGGATGAGGGAGAGTCTGAAAGCCACAGCTCCAAGTCTCTACTGAAGGACCTTCTGAAGGAGTCTTCTCTGAGGAATTAGTGGAAGTGTGAAGCAAAAAAGGAGGAGGAAGCAGCGGTCAAATGCCACAGACACACTTTTTTTTCTAGGCCCAAGTTACAATTTGATGAAAGAAAAAAATAATAATAATAATTATCTGAAATACATTTATGCCCATGTTGCACTCTCCAACAGACCAGGCACAAACTTAGAAGTTTAGCAACTTTATTAAGTCCAGTTCAACAGACATAGAGGCACGCTAGGACCAGCGTCAGCATAGCGCGCACACACAAGCCTCACTAACTACGCTGAGTAGGCGTGGGCAACTCACTTTTGTGAATGAGCCCCACTACAGGACTCCACCCATCGCTGGGTACTTGATCGTATAGTGGATTATTATTTAAACACTTTTTACCAATAATAACTTAACAGTGATATATCTACATTAGTTTTAGCAAAAGATAAAATAGATGGGCTACACCCTCCCCCACTGAAAAGAGAAGTGCTCTCCATACTTTTTCTTTTTTTTTCCTTTTATACCAAAGTGTAAAAGACTATACAAATAAGGCATTACATTTCGAGAGTAATGGGTATCAAGGTAAGTTCGGCAGTCCATTTCCTATATAGTTTACGATTCAACTAGTCATAAAATGTCTTTTTCTCAAAGTTCAACTTTTTATGGCAACAACACACACTCTTCATTAAGTCCATATGCATCAGCGGGTGCATCGTCCAAGGAAGTATCGGTGGGCCCCCAATCTTCCATAATGGGACAAGGAAAATACTTGCTTCACCCAAAGCATGTTATCACATGACTATACCATTGTACTTTAACTTAGCATTAGATCAGATACGTTACAACTAATACTTTTTAGAATAGTATCAAATTTCTATGCCACTTATACCAATTTCTTTACCGACTACTTAACGTTTTAGGAGTCAAATAACCCATCTTTCACTATTTACAATAGTGACTAATAATGCGAAAAAGGATACATAATGGGTCCCACGATGTAGTCAGTGTGGACCTCATCTGCACCTCTAGCACCAATGGGACAGGTCTGCAGCTCTTTCACGGTAGGTTCACCCAGCTGGTCATAGGTGTACAGACGACGAGGCTGTTTTGCTCTGACAGGCCTCCATGGTGGAACTGCAGCTTCCCTCTGTTCTTCTTCAGACTCACTGGCGGAGGCTGGGGAATCCTCTTGGTTTTCAGGCTCCCCTTCAGGACTCCCAGGAGCTACCACTTGAGGCTGCACCGCAGTTTCTTCACGTCTCTCCTCTTGCATGGGCCTTCTGACAGGTGCTGTGGTAAGTGGATGCAGTGGTTTCCCAGCTGTCCAGAGGCCAAACTCCTCCTCACTGGAACTTCCTGTATCCAATGGTTGCAGCTCTCGTCGACCTCTTTGGTGTCTTCCCCTCGTCTGAGGTGGGTGGTGGTTTAAACCGGACTGAGGAATGTCCCTGGGGGGCTCTTCTACCAGGTAAGGACAGGGCAACAACAGGTTGCGGTGTAACACTCTTCTCCTCCCTGTACCTTGCAGTGGCTCCACTGTGTATACTGGACTGTCAGGGCCTCTCCTCTCTCTCACCACATAGATGGTTTCCTCCCAATAGCTCCGCAGCTTCCCTGGACCACCTCTGGGGGTAAGATTCCGTACCAGAACGTGGTCACCAAGTTGTAGAGTAGAGCTCCATGCACGCTGGTTGTAGCACTTCTGCCCCCTTCTGGCCGACTTCCACATGTTCTCCATGGCTATAGCATAGGCCTGCTGCATAGCTTCTCTCCATTTCTCTGCATACCCTACTAGAGACTGCCGCTCTTCTTCATGCTTTTTGCGAGGGATGAGCAGATCAATGGGTAAAGTAGGTTCACGGCCGAAGAGGAGGAAAAATGGAGAATACCCTGTAGCTTCATGGACTGTGGAGTTATAGGCATGGATAACTTTACTGAGATGTTCTTTCCAGCGCGACTTCTCCGTTTCTGCCAGTGTCCTCAGCATACCGAGCAAAGTCCGGTTGAAGCGCTCTGCAGGGTTTGACTGTGGATGGTAGGGTAAAGTCCGGGAGTGTCGCACACCAGAATAGCTCTCTAGTTTGCGGAAAAGCTGATTTTCAAACTCCCTTCCCTGGTCATGATGGATTCTGGCGGGGAAACCAAAACGCAGAATGAAATCATCAAAGAGCTTTCTGGCCACTGTCTTACCAGACTTGTCCCTCGTAGCCTGTGCCTGTGCATATTTGGTGAAGTGATCCACCAATACCAGGATGTACTCCTCTCCTCCACTGCTCTTCTCCAGGTGCACGAAGTCAATAGAGATCATCTCAAATGGAGCTGATGTTTCAATACTTTGAATTGGCGTTCGAGTGATTCTATTTGGCTTTTTCCTCTTGAGACAGCTGCAGACAGAGGTGACATAATGCTCAATTTCTTGTCTCATCTTGGGCCAGAAAAAGCGCTCACGTGCCAGAGCTATGACTCTGTCCGTTCCCAAGTGTCCCATATCTTCATGAAGATGCTTGTAGATCAGAGCTTTCATGGGCTCTGGGACAACCAACTGTGTTCTACAGGATGTTTCCCTCCAGAGGATACCATCTTCATCCGTCTGCAAGCGAGACCACTCTCTCAGGAGCCTCTGCACTGGTGCACTCTCTGTCACTTTTTCTTTGTATATTTTTGTTTCAGGAACAAAAATATACAACTCTGATGTCTTTAGCTGCCAAGGGCTGGACAGGTGGAGCAATGCTGACCTCTTGTGGCAGAGCATCAATGTTACAGGTAACTGCCGAGATCCAATTGATCTCTCCTCTGCTTTCCTCCTGCATGCATATGCCAATGCTTTCAATGTCCTCTTGATGGAACTGTTCAGTGCACTCCCTGATGATGTTGTGAATAGGCTTGTGTCGTGACAGGAAGTTGGCGTCCCTATTAGCAGTCCCGGCCGGTACTTGATGGTAAACCGGTAATCCGCCAACTCTGCTATCCACCGGTGCCCCGTCGCATTCAGCTTGGCAGATTTTGTGACATAGGTCAGTGGATTGTTGTCACTGTATAGTTAGACTGTAAAGTGAGGTGCATGGAAGAGATAGTCCCGAAAACGCTCAGTAATTGCCCATTTTAGAGCCAAAAACTCCAGTTTTCTAGAGTGGAGTTTGTAGTTCTTCTCAGTAGCGGAAAGGGTCCTGGAGCCATATCCAATAACTCTGAGGGTTCCTCTTGCCTTTGATAGAGGACAGCACCAAGTCCCTCTTCTGAAGCATCCACATGCAGAATGAAAGGCTTCTCTAGGTCGGGATAGGCCATCACCGGAGGGTTAGTCAGCTGACCTACCAGCTTCTGCAGTGCTTCTTGGTGAATAGTAGTCCATTGCACTGGGTAGGATGGAGCAAGCTGAGCTGACTGACGACTTGAGACCTTCTTCTGCTGGCTTTTCTCTGCAGCTTTGGGTTTAGTTAGCAGATCGTACAGGGGTTTTGCTGTTCTCGAGAAGTCTTGAATGTAGGACCTGTAGTAGGTGAGGAATCCCATCAACTTTCTCACTTCTCATGTCTCATGTTGGAGGGCTTGGACTGCTTCCATTTCCTTGGGATTTCCTCAGCTGAGATGATCCGCCCCACATAACATACCTCAGGTTTGAAGAAATCACACTTTGTTGGTCTCAGTTTAATACCAGCTTGTTTTTGTCTTTGCAGCACTTGCCTCACATTTTGTACATGCTGATCAAAACTTTGGCTAAAGACCAGGACATCGTCAAGGTAAGGGACACACACTTCATCTCTTAAATCCCCAAGACAGCTTTCCATGTAGCGCTGGAATGTAGCAGGAGCATTTGCGAGTCCAAATGGGATCCGTACCCATTCATACAGGCCCCAGGGTGTAATAAAGGCTGTAGATGGGCGACTCTTCTCACTCACAAAGCCCTGATGGTATGCCTTTCCTTGATCCAGGACAGTAAACCACAAGTTGCCTCCCAGATTCTCCAGAATCTCCTGAATACGAGGGATGGGGTGGCGATCAGGCAAAGTTTTTTGGTTCAACAGCCTGTAATCCACACAGAGACGAAGACTTCCATCTTTCTTCCTGATACAGACAATAGGTGAGGAATATGAGGAGTAGGATTTCTGGATCCATCCTCTGCTCAGCAGATCTTGAATGTGTGTCTTTACTTCCTGATAAAGATGACGTGGGATTGAATTGTAAATCCTTTGCACTGGGATATTATCTTTGAGCTGAATATTCATTTCCAGTCCTTTAATACATCCCGTATCCCACTCATCCTTAGCAAATACTTGACTCTCTTCCCTCAGCATTTGGCGTACCTTCTGTTGTTGTTCTGGTGAGAGATGGCTCAAGTCCACAGGAGGATCCCACAGCTCATCCAGTGGCACTTGAGTCGACTGCTCTTCTTCAAGTGTGGTGCTGCCCTCTGGCAGAGAAAGTGATTGCTTGGGCACCAGGGGACACACACTATCAACACTATGCAGCCAACCAAGGGTGGTGCGGCCACACAATGTAATGTCTCTGTCAGTGTTATTCTCCACAGCCACAGTGACACGTGTATTGTCTTGGGGGATAACTACAAGCTGCTCTCTCACTTTTAATCCACTTGGCCATGGAAACTCCGGGTTGGGAGGAACACAGCATAGGATCCACCCCCGTGGGCCAGTCCACAATACACGTTCATGATACTGTTTTTGGGAATTGTCATGGGGCGTCGGCTGAGGCGGGCGATGTGAGGGCTGTCCTCTGGCTTATGCTGCTTCAACACAGACAGGACAGCATGAGCAGTTCTGCGGCCAACCTCTAGTGCTGAGGAAAGTCTCTGGGCCATGTGACCCACTGGATTGCAGTTCTCCGAGTTGTCACTGGGTTCCTCTATGACATTGAAGCCAATAATTGGACGCTCCAAGTCACTGCTGGCCACCAGGACAGGTACAAGCACGGACTGCTCACTCATTCCTGGGACAGCCTTGTGAGTGAGAGTGAACTTCACCTCCATCCATCCTTTGTAGGGAATCTAGGGAATTAGCTGCAGACAGGCTAAATTCCCCATCCTCTAGGAGCTCCACGACAGGCCTCACCGGGACATCTGGTAAGTATTTATTTTTCCAGTCCGCTCCAACAATCGACACCTGTGAGCCACTGTCCCATAACACTGTTGTATCCACATGATTGAGGAAGGCTCTGACCAGGCATCTTCGCCCCACTAGTTTAGCTGTTTGTCTTTGCTTACTAGTGAGAGGTGTCGTCTGGTTGAACTGGGTCTGGTGACTGGTGAATCGGTCTTACCAAGATATACCTTAGTCTCAATCTTATTGGACGAGGCTGAGACATGAATGCCCTTGCGACAGCCAATGGCCCAGTGGTCAGAACTCCCACATTTATAACAGTGGTTACACTTTCCGTCGGGGTTGGTGTCCTGGCAGTGTTGACACCTCCCGGCCCTATGCGGTCGCTGTTGTGGCCTGAACCTCCTGTTGAAATGTCTGTTGGGCCCCTCAGGACGTGGGGGTTCTGGAACTGGAGCTTGATGGAGGGTAGAGAGCTGGGTTGTGAGATGTTGTATAGCCTCACAGATGGCTTTATTGCCCTGGTCCACCTTATCCAGGAGTGTTTCACGTTTAGGTGGCTCACGGGGCTTGTTGGCATCGGTGGTGGACATCAGGGTGGAGCTCTCTCTGCTGTAAGTATAATCCTCCCCCACTGCTGCTACTCTCGCGCCTCGTGATTTTGACATGGAGGCAAACTTGTTTTTCCTTTCGACTTCTAGAGTATATGCATCAGTGACTTTCTCCAGGAGAGTTTTAGCAAAAGATAAAATAGATGGGCTACACCAACTCAATAAATCCCTATACATCTAAATACATGACTTGATTATAAGACGGTGATGCACAGATTACAGATTACATTTACCTGTAATCTGAGGCTTTTTTATTGATGATCTTTAGAAGAGTGCTCATCAGAATAATTCCTCTGTTGTCCAAAGTCCTTTAGACAATCACAGAAGAGCTTGAATGTGGCCACAGATGGCAGGATTCTCCCACTGTAAAAATACAGACAAAGCACATTTTAAGTTTTTTAACGGAAAGTACACAGTCAAGAATCAAAGCAATATCTGAGGAGCCAAAAGAACAGACACTGAGACACAGCTTAGATTAATATGATCATATTTATTAGCGTCAGATAGTCTTCAAAATGTGTTAAGAATATTGCTATTAAAAGACCTCTAGATAAGTGTTGGATAGCAGTTTGCAAATGTTTACATTTTGCAATGTGAATCCAGTTGTTCCGAGCCCTGGAGGGTTCATTCTGAATTTCCCATGAATACATACCTCACTCTTTTAATGTTGAGTCTTTAAATGAAGCGAGTCTATGCTTCACAGCACCAGGCCTCCACCACAACATGTTCTCATCACGTAGTTGTCCTGGAAAATGAAATAAGCAGACAACAGAAAATAACTAGTAGGCCTATGTATCATGTAAAAGTAACTGTACTGATATTCTACATTTTATGAATCATGGACTTTATTGGACTTTTGAGTGGAATAAGAGACCGAAAGGGCCAGTGACACCAACTCACACCGAAGATACTTATTCCACCACCAATTACATATAAACCTCAGCTTAGTGCTGTGAACCATGGACTAAAAATAATAGTGGCACTCTTATATTTACTTTTTCGATTGGTTTGTGCTTTATTATAGCAACAACATTGCTAACTTTGATACATATAAATGTCTTCATGATTAACCACATATTTGGTGTGGCTAACTGGTAAAGTTAGTTTGATATCATCATTCCTAAAGCAAATCAGACAAATGGGGAACTACCCCAGAATCAGAACAAACTACGAATTTTCTTCGGGTCAAATGTGCAACATGAAACACCAAAACTTGAGGCACAACACGTGTGTAGCTCCCTCTCTACTGAGCTTTATCATTATTTGTATTGACATTAGGCTACACAATAAATAAGAATGTACTCACGAGTAAGACAGCCACCTTGGCTGCTGTTTTAGAAGTCTTTGCCTGGCATAGATCTGTCGATGTCTTTGAAGAGTTTGCGGGAAGTTTCCAGTTCATTGTACTCGCTGTCCAGGGATTATAACAGGTCTATGGGCGATATCCACTCGTTTGCGATCTTCATGAATGTTGCTCACGCTGCTCTAGTTGCAGAAATCTAAAGTTTGCCCTCAGAAAGCAGGATTTTCATTACGATAGTTGCTAACAGCTGCGATGTCTGTGAAGGCTCTCGTCTGGTTTGCGTTGTTTACTTCCGGGTCCCGGGGTCAACGCGATGTGCTGATTGGTCAGAACTAGGTCAGGTGACCCTAAAATCATACGCGCCAGAAGAAAATAGTTCCCATTTCACACTAGAATTTCTCAAAAACTGCAGGGTTTTTGCGTGTGGAAACTTTATTTGACTCCTTTGGTATGATACAGTTTCAGAATATGTAAAGAAATTGTATTTCTGATTTCCTGGAACAAAACTTCACGCTAGAAAAGGTACTACACTTATACACACCAACCCTGAACCTGACCCTAACGGTAGTAAAGTACTAAAGACTACTTAATAAGATTCAATGAAATAAATGTTACTCCACTACCCACGTGTCTCTCCATCAGCTGCATTCAAATCCTCTTGGAGGGCCTGGCGCTGGACGGAGGTGAACAGAGGAGCCTGCAACCGAATGGAGTGGGGTAGAAGAGAACACAGCTGGAGTCAACCATAAAGGAAATTAAGGAAGGACTAGGTGTTTGGGCTGGGACAAAATATCAGATCAGATCACAATACTTTGTGCTGCAATACCAAGTATCCATACTTTATCAAGTATCGCAATACTTCCAGTACTTGTGTTTGGAGCATTTTTATCATCACTCCTTTGTTTTCCAGTAACAGTAACACAACACTTTGTTATATTTTGAGTTAATGCACTTTTACATCTTAACACTTCAATAAATATCAAATGGCATTTGGTTTATAAACTTTGGAGACATAGCTTTTTACATACTTTAAGATAAACATGTTACTTATTATAATTACTTACTGTATCACAATATATTGTCCCCTGAGTACTGTGATACATATCGGATTGTGACAAAAGTGGATCATCCTAGCCTTACTAGGAGTTGCCTTGAGAGTGAGGGTCAGTTGAATCTTTCTTTTCTACCATTTCCCCCTCCTTCAAATGCCTTTTTCCACTCAGTAAAAGTTTCTGTGGCTGTGTAATTTATTCTTCTTTTCTACTCCATTGTGTGGTGTAAGACACATCCACAGTTTGAAAGGACACCTGTGCTAGAGAAGAAGAGGGAAGTAGGCAAGGCCCGAGAGATGTCCGTGCAGCAGACTTGCAGCAGAGGCTGGGTAGTGATGAGGAGAGTGCTTTGGACGGGGAGCAGAGGCTGGACGAGAGGAGCAGTAGAGGGCGTGGGGTTGGTACAGTGCGCTGGTTTGGCTGTAGAGTCTGGGCGGTGGGCGGCAAGCTGGGTGCAAGAAAGTAGGGTGTAAGTAGAAGCCATAACTATACAACTTTAACGTAATAATTAATACTTAAGTTATACCGTTTTGTGCTCTCCACACCAGGTGCAACATCTTTTTTTGTTGCCCTGAATGTACCCTTTGGGAGGCTGTCCTGATATCGTCTGGGATATTTTGTTTTGTCAAAATCAGACAATCGCTCCCAAAGGGTAATAATGTGGGCAGACTCCTCCCTCGTCAAAGCCAGGCTGTGAATCCCTCCACATTGTCAGGTCCCACAGAGTCCTAAAAAGCACATAAAAAATCAACAGCATTCCATTTCAATCTACTCTAACTATTTAATCTTAACCTTGTTATTTAAGAACCAAATACAGTAAATACATTGAGATTATTGTTATTATTAACAAATTATGAATGCTCACGGTGTTCATGTTGGAGAGCACAGGTCAATGGAGCAGAATTGTAGCTGGTGGATGACTGCTTGGCGGGAGCAAAGGAGGGAGCAGACCTGCAGAACCAAATTTTGGGACCACAACAAATCAGCAAACATTAAAATATAGAAAGAAGGTGACAGTGCTCACATACAACCAAGAAATCAGAAAATAACAAGAACAGATAGGTCTGCACTTTGAAATATGTGATAAATGAGAATCAAAACACCGTGGCATTCATGCTTCAGCCTATATAAAGGTTACAATAGGCAGGAGTGTAGGACAGTAAAATCATTGCGTTTTAAACTCATAGATCAGCCATTCCCAAAGTCCGGGACATCGCGGCCCCCTTATTGATCAGAAAATCTCTCGGGGCCCCCAAATCATAATAATTGACTCCATTCAAAATAATTTGTTATAATTTTACAGCTGACATTAAAAGTAACATCTAGCTATGACAGTAGGCTAAATACTGGTTTAAACTGGTGCATTTGTCCAGATAAATGTATTTTTCCTTTCAAAATGAACTCTTTTCATTTGACTTGTTTTGCAGACAAGCTTTGGGGCCCCCCTGTAGTGCCTCTGAGGACCCCCAGCGGACCCCGGACCCCCCTTTGGGAACCACTGGTCTATCTGATAAGCACCATTCACTGTGCTGTGTGACTGGGAGCGAGGGCGTACACACACGTGCGTTAGCGCGCCTGCCTCAGCTGGGCAGGTAAATAACAACAGAAAATACACACAGGACTGCTTTTGCAATAAAAATCATATTTAACATAAATTATATGTTGTCTGTGTTACAACATAAAACAAACCGTTGCTGTTTTCTTTTAACCTGTATAATTGCCGTCCCCCCGATCAGGGGTTAGGGTTAGGTTTAGGGTTAGGACCGGCAGATATCATGTAAGTTGTGTTTCACTAACACAGATCTTACACATAGTTTTAGAAACTAGAAGGTCTTGGCTTTAAATGAGGTTTTACACTGGCATATAGCTGTAACCTCTCCTATCAATATGCTTTGAGATTTGGATATGCATAATTGCTAACACTAAACCTAACCCTAAGGTGGCAGGTATAAAGGGTTAAAGCAATGAAACAAAACAGTAAACAAGACAATGTAAAGTTCAGGTAAACACATTCCAAATAAGCGTCGGCAGCAGGTGGTGATAAGCCACGTGGGTGTCCCCTGTCCTTAGACTCTAAGACATGGCATGGAAAAACTCAAAAACCCAGTGGGAGAAAAAAGAAACCTCGGGGAGAACCACAGAAGGAGAGATCCACTCCGATGGACGGACAGGCTATAGACCCAGAGTCGATGGGAGTCCCTCAGCAGACGGGCCAAGATTGCAGAACGTCCAGTCTTTGTTCTTCTTGTCCAGGCCCTGTAGGTGGAGTTCTTCCGTTCCTCCGTGGACAGGGCTGAAGACCGCGACACCAACGACCCTCCAACTGAAACAGACACTCCCAATGGGGAATGGAACAGGAGACACCATGTGAATAGTAATGAACAGAACTACCTCTGCTCTAGTCAGTATTTACATGCTCCTACATGTCAAACCAGTCCCAAAGTGAGGCTGGTGTTCTCTGTTGTTTAATGCAGCCTCCATCCACCACTGGTAAATGTATATATAAGCCTAAAATATTCTTAAACTTTTTTATTGATTAATAAAGCTGTACACTATTAACGTGTCTCGCATCCAGAGATGTTTGACCTCGGCCTATGGGGACTCCGAGGTAAAAATCCCCAGTTGGTCCAACATCTTGGTGGCTGCATTTTTGTTTGCCTCCTCTTTGTTCGACCCGGTTCCTTCCGATGACAGCCTTCCCAGAGTGACCTTCATGACAAAGTGCCATCCCGTTGGCATGTGCCACTGCTGAACGAGGCTGTACTCGGGGTATCCCACCCAACAGGCCACCAACTCTGAAAGATACGAACAGGGGTCTGAGTCCACGGTAAATGGCCTCAGCCGCTCCTGTTCAGCCTGAAGGTTCTCAGGCAGGGTCAGATGTTTCTTCAGTTGCCGCAGAATGTATGAGGCTGCCCCAGCCTTTGCCTCTCTTCTGCTGTGGCCTTGTCCAAATGCGAAGAACTGGCCCACATGAAGTTTTAACTGGAAGGTCCCGCAACGAGAGTCCAGGTCCTCAAACATCATTTTCATTTTATTCTTTTGGGCCAGTTTGATCACCTGTGAAGAGAGACAAGATGGTTATTTGAAAGAAGTACATTTTAAGCTGTAGTTTTAAATTGTACAGTACTAAACAGTAAGTTAACTAAACCCCTAAAATGTGTCTAAAGTTGAGCTACACCAGGCCTAAACAAAATGTAAACATGTCTTTTGGGAGATATTAAACAGCAGTGTGATAGATGTGTCAAAATGTTCACGTATTTAAGTTATATTTTACACAAAAGGATGTACATACCTGAGTTAAGTCGTCGTCCTCCGCCTCTGTTTCTGGGGTCCTGGAGGTTTGGACCACAGCCTCTGGTTCTGGTGTCCTGGAGGTTTGGCCCTCCGCCTCTGGTTCTGGGGTCTTGGAGGTTTGGACCACAGCCTCTGGTTCTGGGGTCCTGGAGGTTTGGACCACAGCCTCTGGTTCTGGTGTCCTGGAGGTTTGGCCCTCCGCCTCTGGTTCTGGGGTCTTGGAGGTTTGGCCCTCTGCCTCTGGTTCTGGTGTCCTGGAGCTTTGATCCTCCGCCTCTGGTTCTGGGGTCTTGGAGGTTTGGCCCTCTGCCTCTGGTTCTGGTGTCCTGGAGGTTTGGACCACAGCCTCTGGTTCTGGGGTCTTGGACTGAATTGGGCTGCACTCAGGGTACCTCATCCACTGGGCCTCCGCCCCTCAGAAAGGTATGAACAGGGGTTCGAATCAATGTTACATGGTTTACGCCGCCCCTGTTCAACCTGGGGACAGGTTGTGGCATTGGCGATGTTTGCTTTGTGAACTGTCAGGGGAGGGAGACTGTAGATGGTTCTCACGCTGGAGCAGATGACTTTTCAGTTCACGCAGCACATATGTGGCCGCCTTAGTCCTTGCCTCTCTTTTGCTGCGGCCATGTCCAAATGCGCAGAACTGGCCAACATGAAGTTTTACCTGGAAGGTTCCGCGACGAGAGTCCAGGTCCTCAACATAATTTTCAATTTATGTTTTAGGGCCAGTTTGATCACCTGTGAAGAGAGACAAGATGGTTATTTGAAAGGAATACATTTTGAGCTGTAGATTTTAATTGTTCCAAACAGTGAGTTAACTAAACCCCTAAAATGTGTTTAAGGTTGAGCTACGCCAGGCTTAAACAAAATGTAGCCATGTCTTTTGGTGAATATTAAACAGCAGTGTGATAGATGTGTCAAAATGTCAGAGTACTGAAGTTATATTTTACACAAAGGGATGTACAAACCTGAGTTAAGTTGTCCTCAGCCTCTGGTTCTGGGGTCTCGGAGGTTTGGACCACAGCCTCTGGTTCTGGGGTCTTGGACTGAATCGGGTAGCTCCTCCACCGTGCCGCCACTCCCTCGGAAAGGTATGAACAGGGGTCCGAGTCGACATTACATGGTTTATGCCGCCCCTGTTGAGCCCCTGTTGTGGCATTGGGGTTGTTTGCTTTGTGAACTGTCAGGGAGGGAGACTGTTGATGGTTCTCTGGCTGGGGCAGATGTCTTTTCAGTTCACGCAGCACATATGTGGCAGCCTTAGCCATTGCCTCTCTTTTGCTGCGGCCATGTCCAAATGCGAAGAACTGGCCCACACAGAGTTTTGTCCTAAAGGTCCCACGGCGAGAGTCCTCCTGGTCCTCAAACATAATTTTCAAGTTATGTTTTTGGGCCAGTGCGTTCACCTGTGGAGAGAGACAAGATTGTTATTTGAAAGGAAAATACATTTTGAGCTGTTCATTTTAATTGTACTAAACAGGGAGTTAACTAAACCCCCTCTTAACCAGGTTTATCAATAGGATGGACTGCATTTTGGACTATTTTAAACAGTAGTGCGATAGATGAGTCAACAGTTTCAAGTTAAAGTTTTCAAGAGTTCATTTCAGTTGATACAAAGTCTAATCTTATGCTGGGTTTAGACATAACGACAAGTCACAAATGCCACGAATCCACATTCGTGGCCGAGGTAGTGGAATTTTATGATTGTCACAAGCTGTTGCGCTCTGTTATGAATCCCATTAAGAAGTCATGTTACGAACGTCACACATGACGGAAAAATGCCATTCGTAACACATCGTGCCCATGTGTAAACCAAGCATTACACAAACAGATGTACATACCTGAGTTAGGTCATCCATGGATGGTGTTTTGGTAGTAGACATCTTCAAAACGTCAAAAAAAAAGGTGGATAAATGTGTGTGTTCTCTTGTGAAGGCAGATGAGAAATGCCGATCTTTGCAGCATCACTTACATCTGCAACATTCTAAAACACACAGCATTCTTTTCCGTTACCGAGGACGTCTACGGAATGGTGACATGTTACATTCAAATTCAAACTTGTATTTGATTTGTGCTAAAGTTGTATTCAGCTTGAACCCAGCTGAATACAACAAAACGGCTAATGCAACGGCTAATAAGATCCTCATTATATCATTCTCCACACTAGTCATCAGTTATCCAAGAGGGAGGTCGAATTTCCTAGTTACCAATTGCCTGGTGGAATGCCCAAATGATGCGTTCGTGAAACACATTTTCATGTCTGATGAAGGGCATTGTGGAACGAAACGTCCTAAATTTGCACACACACAAAAAAACTATGTGCAATAATGTCTCTATCTACGTCACTTTATCTTCGTCACTTTATCAACCATTTGCACTGACTGTAAACCTGCACTGCTAATACTGTCCAGATAAATGTATTTTTCCTTTCAAAATGAACTTTTTTCATTTTACTTGTTTTGCAGACAAGCGTTGGGGCCCCCCTGTAGTGCCTCTGAGGACCCCCAGGGGGCCCCGGACCCCACTTTGGGAACCACTGTCATAGATGATACTCAGTCTTTTGCTTTCACTGTAATGGTCAAATATAATGGGCTGAACCATTAAGATACGTGTGAAATGTGCGCATTTATATTTCGTAAAAAACTCAAAAAAGCACAATAATATCTCGCCTACAACAAAACTACATTTGTGTTGTATATTTTTGTTTGTGTTGAGTGTATGGACCTCGAGTCTGATAAATAAAGATGACGATGAAACGTGGGATAAAGACAATGTTATTAGATATTTCAAACGCTTCGTTCAATTTACCGATCTATCTATGTTGTCAAATAGTACAGCAGACAACCTAAAAATGAACACTTACCACAAAACAGCGCTGTCCAGTGAAGAGTTGACACGATAACTGTGATCAAATGGCCTCTGGCTTTTTTACGTGCCAGAGTAATGCTGGATGTGCCGGAGTCAGAAGTTTGCGTGTGACTTCTGATTGGACAAATGTTGGGAGGGGCGGGCATAAGTGCCGCAATCTTGGTAACGAAACGTCTGGTGATTGGTCGAATCTTCGTAATTCTTGGGATTCAATGCCATGTTGATTGGCTGGTTTGTGACGCTCAAACACTACTGACAAGCGCCCTCAGGCGCCACCATGCCTCCCAGCTCTCAGGAGGGATCCCACTGTTCTTACATCTTTGAAACGCAGCTTTTGCCCGCCCATTTTATTGGCGGAGGCATTTCCGGTTGCACATCCTTAGAGCGGGATTTCCATTGTTGTCAATCAAAGAGAGTGAAGAAAATAAAATGAGAATAATTTAGCGTCACAGCAGGTGAAAAAGTGCCGTAATGTTGTTTGCAATAAAAGTTGCAAACATGTTGTCACTCAACATTCATGGTTTGGCTGTGAGGATCTAATGGTCCGAAGCCGACCATTACACTTACACAGCGGTATGTCAGAAATGTTACAATTTATGTTAGACCTGCAGTTTGGCCATGAACACAAGATGGTGCTGCACAACCCGAGCTCCTGAATGAGGTGAATAGGTCGACTAGTAAGAGTAAGAGTAAAACAACATTCTGAATTTTGATTTCTGACGTCCAGCGGAGTGTGGGCTGGCGTTTTGGACAAAAGCTCAAAAAGTCAACTCAGCACGACACACGTTAACAGTGAGGTTAGATGCAGCCCGACCATCACAGCAAGTGGAGGGAGGACGAGGGGAAGTGGGTCGCACACAAACAGGAAGTGTCCGGCAGAAGTGAATAGTCACAGGAAATGGAGTGGGCGGGGGCAGGCTTACAGTCTGGAGTGGGCGGGATAGCAATGGAGCAGGACAATCACTTTGGCAGGTGTGAGGCTCAAGGACGAACAAGAATACAAGTGTAGTCTGGGAATGTTCTCAAGCTGATGGAAAACTCCTGCACGACTGAGACACTGTAGCAAAACAATTATTATTTTTTGTGGCCATTTGCTCTGAACAATAAACTTTTACCAGGAAACAAATGATTAATAATAATAATAATAATAATAATAATAATAATAATAATAATAATAATAATAATAATAATAATAATTATTATTATTATTATTATTATTATTATTATAATGCATCGTTTTTTCTGAACACTCAAAGACGCTTTACATTGCATTATTCATTCACTCCATACTTTGTGGTGGTAAGCTACTATTGTAGCCACAGCTGCCCTGGGGTAGACTGATGGAAGTGAGGCGACCAGTCTGCACCATCGGCCCCTCCGACCACCACCAACCACTCACTCTGGTAAAACAGCTGCAAACTGTGGCGGTGTGATTTCAAAACGCATGTCTGTCATTGAATGTTAAAAGGACCGTGTCTGTTTGCTTTGCTTCAAGATCCAAGTCCATATCTGTAAAACTAAATTTACAGATAAATGGGCGCATGTACAAATGTTTGAATCAGCAAGCCCCACAGGTCTTGAGTGAGTGCATAGTTCCTCTCATCCTCTCAAGGACGAGAGGAGCTCAGAACGGGAACTGTCAAATACCGAAACGAAACACTTCATTTGGATCAGCTTTCTCTGTACAAGGCACTAAAGCCTGGAACTGTTTACCCACTGAACTGAATCGAGAGTCAAACTGGGTCCTTTTCAAACACAAACTTAAAGACTCTTTAATCAGAGAACAGAAATGTGACCACTGACCGTCCACTGTGTTTTCATTGTGTTGTACTGCATTATTATGTTTGTTTTAACTATGTATTGTTTAATTTGTATGTAAAGGCCCACTAGTGACGGCTTTGGGTAAAATGCTGTAGTATGTAACATGAGTTTATGTAACATCTTGTCCCTATTCAAATCATCTTAAACTAAACTAAAAACTCACACTTACTCTACATTCACTCTGGTGTTCCCAAACGGTCCAAGTACCAACCAGGCTCTACCTGCTTAGTTTCCGAGGTCCAGAGGTGGGTCACCAAAATATTTACTCAAGTGTAAGAGTAACATTACTTTGAAATAATTTTACTCAAGTAAAGTAAAAAGTAGTGGCCCAAACAATTACTCAAGTAAAAGTAAAAAAGTACTTTGAAAAAAAATGTTACTTGAGTACTGTGAGTAACTGAGCGAAAAAGGCCGATTTATTTTCAGTGAGGCCATAAACTGTGTGAAACAAAACATAACGATTTTGGGGGTGGGCGCTTATAAGCTCTTGCTTCGGCCCACTCCTTTTGAGCAGAGTGTTTGCTGCTCAAATAAACAAATAAACTAAACTAAACTAAACATAAAATAATGTGGAAACCGTGATATTTCCAAAGAAAATTCCAAGAAAATGGCAGAAAATACAGAAAAACTAAATGATTCTAAAGAACAAGGTGCACAAGACGAACTACGTCTATTTTAGTGATCAACTCAATATTTGCTCACAGTGGAAAACGTAGCAATTGTTTTTTACTCAAGTAAGAGTACAGATAATTTTACTCAAGTAGTAGTAAAAAGTACCATATGATAAAACTACTCTAAGAAGTACAACTACTTCAAAAAGTTACTGTAACTGACTACTACCTGCCTCTGCCAAGGTCTGACGGGATCGGGCCAAAATAATGTTCTAATCTTCACAATAAGGGGTTCATTTTTGCACCAATTCAATTTTGTTCAGTGTTTATTTGGGAAATTGTATTATTCAAAAGCCCTATTTTTCCAAATGCACTTTTCTCACACTGTTGGAACAACATCTCCACTTTAGTAGCTCCTACAGACTCCAAACTTTACAGTCTCGGACTGAACAACATTTTGCCTGCCTGAGCTTTGAATCCCCAAAAAAAGGAAAAATTTGAATTTTTACCAATTTTTTCCCTTAATACTAGTTTATTCAGCAAGATCCAAAATCCTTCTGATCAAATCTTTGTAACTAATACACTAGATTATAGAACATTTCAAAAGATCCACATGCAAAGGTGATATATTGATAATTAAAGTGACTGGAATAAAGAATATTTTACAGTAATTCTGATTGTCAGAATCACTCAATGAAGAAAACTTCAAGTTAAATTACAGTTATTATATTTCTTTAAATATACCTGTTTTTTGTTTTGTTTTTTGGTATAACAAACTTTGAAAGAGGTTCACTGAAATGCTGACAAACTCGCCTGCAAATTGATGAAATTGATTATATTAGCTTACATTATACTAAGGGAGGAAAAAACAAATGCTGTTCCACTACAAGAGAAATACAGGTGTGGTGCCTTTAAGTTGTTTTGTTTTTTGTTTTAAGTACAGGAATACTTGTTCCAGATTTGACTTCCTGCTCAAAATAAATTAATATTCTTATTTCAAGAAAGTTACCTACTTGATACAGTATAGGCTCAAAGTTAGATTATGTTATAAACATAGTTTGATCTTACCATGGCCTGTGCAGCTCAGCCCCAGCAGAACCACCATCCACAGGGTCCACTCCGCCGCCATCCCTGCCCGAGTCTGGAGCTTCTTTTCCAGGCTACAGCTATCGCAGCAGGAGGGTCTGCCCTCCTCACTGTGCGCCTCCCCCCCGGAGCACAGGATACTGGACGACTTCCTGCAACTGTGCGCACAAGAATAGAAGGTCACTCAGTGAGGTCATTTTAAAATACAGACTAACTGCATGGAATGAGTTTGGTCTTTGAAAAGGTTTGGCTTATAGACACAATTCAGTGGAATGTATTTTAAACACCTTTTTTAACTGGGAAATTCCAAGTGAGGTTCAGAATCCTCTATTGTACATGTTTTTTGTGTGATGAGGAAACAGGAGCAGACCACAGTCACACTCCGCACAGAGAGGCCTGGGAATCGCACGGCCAAATCTACAGTGGAACTAGTTTTGTTGCACTTTTTATTATTTTAAAGGAATAGACATTCCTTTAAGTGTAACATACTTTTTATTATTTGTTACTTGGCAAGTCAGAATTACTCAAACTAAGGTCAAATATTCTTTGCCATTTGAACTTAAAGATTGCACTTTTTTTTGCCGTAAACTCAGGACCAAATTGCTGTGAACCAAGTAATAACAGCCAACAATGTAAGAACGATTGATGTGGAGGTCTGTCCAACATTAAAGCCACACTGCGTAACATTTCACAAAGCAATTATACAAGCTCTAAAGCCCCTGTACCCTTTTTTTCCCCCCATTTGAAGACTACATTTTGTTTTGTCGTATTTTGTAAAAGCAGACAATTTGTCCAAAACACAACTTAGCAAACTCTGCAAAGGGAGGTGCACATAAAGTTTAATCCATCCATAGACATACTTGTGTACTGTATGTACGTAACCTACCCATATACTTACAGTGGACCAAACACATCAAATGTTTTTCTCCACTGAAGTAGAAGTAAAAAGTAATGTGTGAGAAATCTACTCTTCAAATAGTTCCTGTCCATCTGGGCGCCTCCTGCAGTTTCAAAACGTAAAGGAAACATAGGAAACAGTCACGGGTTCAAAGTCTGGGAGCCGCAGTGGTTGTCCAAAGTCAGAACAAGTTAAAAATAGACTCTTCAAAGACACTCAGAACATCAAAAAGGTGTTGACGGACCAAAGAGAAACATTAAGTCTCTGAGCCTCCACCCTGAGACTTGTTCTGCAACAAATAATAACATTGTTCACACTTTCCTGCTGTTTTTTTTTTTTTCCCGGGACTGAAATGTCTGATGCTCTCTTGGATCAGAAGGGGCCTGCTGCAGTTTGGGGGTTACTGCCCCGAGTGGCACCAGTGACTACATTTACATGCAGTCAATAACCCTTTCATAACCAGAATATTAGCAATAACCAGGCTGCGCACAGTCATGTAAACACTGGTTTGTTTGAGTAATGAGCATATTTCTATTTGTATATTTCAATGGACAATGCATTTACAGAAAGTACAATACACTTAAAAATGTTGGATTGTAGCTAAAGCTAATTTCTGTCCTCTGTCCCCAACCAGAACAGGGCCAACTACGCACCACACACTCATGCACTTTTGTGACCTGAGCTGCCCCTCTACAGCTGGACCCTGGGAACCTCCGCAGATGCTCCAGAAGCTCCACTACAGCCGGTCTCTACAGCTATTGAATGAAATATTGTGGTAATATTAAGTTCAAAGCATAAATCTGATTACAACTTGCATTAAATCTATGTTTCTTTGGAAATCGTCATATGGTCTGTTTTTTATGTCATAAATTTATTGATAATTTAAATCAATCAGCTGTTTTGTATAGCCCAATATAGGAGTTGCCTCTGAGGGCTTAGACGTTAGGTTGAAAATTACAATAAATGGTATGTCAGTTTCCCACTCAAAATGTCCCTTTGTGTCCAATTTGCTTTTAAATTTCCACATTTTCCTTTATGCCTCCATTTTACTGGAAAGGATTCAAATCTTTAGAAATGATAAATGCATTGGTTTCTTGCTTTTGAAGCATGAAAGGTGTTGTGTTAACGCATTCAAACGTTTCATATTTGACTTGGTGTGGCCTGACTGTACAAGATTTATTGATCTCACAATGGGATGGATCTCAGCCAGGGGTGGAAATAGTCCGGAAAATGATGAAATGATCAAAGAACAAGGCAACATGCAAAGATGTAATAGTAAATCATTTTATTATGTACAATTAATTGAGAAGAAGTTATGAGAAACGGATACAAAGTTAGATAAGAATGGTACTGTCAGGCAAAATGAGCCATTTAAGGTGGGAGCACCTTGGCTCATTAAATATTCACTCCCATTCCCTCATTTGTGGCCTCATCTTTCCTAAAACAACAAACAAACAAAAAACAACAACAAAAACAACGTTTGAAAACTATAAGGTTTGAAACTCAAGAACAAATTAACATACATAACAAAAATATATGTCGTGCATGATTCCATGCACGACATATATTTTTGTTATGTATATATGTATGTCTTTACCCATAAAATTATTTCTGTGTGTTCAGCTGCCTTATAAATAAGTAACAAAAACATTGTTATTTTTTTAATGTTCAATAAAGATAGATTTATAAAAAATATTAACATACTGTAAGTCCAGAGACTTGGACTTGACTTGGACTTGCAGTCAGAGACTTAGACTTGAATTGGACTTGTGGGTCAATGACTTGGACTTGAATTGGACTTGTGGGTCAATGACTTGGACTTGACTTGGACTTGTGGGTCAATGACTTGGACTTGAATTGGACTTGCGGGGTCACAGACTCGGACTTGACTTGGACTTGTGGGTCAATGACTTGGACTTGAATTGGACTTGCGGGGTCACAGACTCGGACTTGACTTGGACTTGTGGGTCAATGACTTGGACTTGAATTGGACTTGCAGGGTCACAGACTCGGACTTGACTTGGACTTGTGGGTCAATGACTTGGACTTGAATTGGACTTGCAGGTCAGGGCATCTCTGGCACGCACAGACTGTGTCCTCCAAAACTTTAGCAGTTCAGCAACATGGCAGAGTTTTCAGCATGTGTGTTCACGTCGTAGAAATACTCACATTATTTTGAACTTATTGGCGAAACGGACAAAACAAAGCGAAAGAGGAAAACCACGATGGAGCTAGCCCTCCCAAACAATGCTTAGCTTTTGGCAGGATCGGTCCTTCCTACTCGTAGCTGGTTATGTGGTTGAGGAAACCTAAACAATTAATCTAAATCAATCGAGTATGTTGTATGTTTATATTTAGCAATTCGATGCACTTTGTAATGCATATGCTTATAAGAGCACCCATTACAGATGTTCTTTTTGTTGAAAACCTGCCGCAGTTTCTGACAGAGCCAAACTGTTCACATAAAGCAAACAAAGCTAAGCTTTAATGCTCATTATTGTTGCCTTTTGCTGTAATTTCTCCCCATACAAAATAAAGCTTAGTGAAGCGAATTTATTGTGCTTATAACGCTTTACTTTCATAAAGTAGTGCAGTAACATAAGGAACTATTTTTCCAGAGGAGAAACGAGCTTAAAGCTGGGGTACCTGATTTGTTGGTGTTGTACAATACATTTATACATTTATTGTAGCTGTCCATGTTCACGCAGAAGAATGTGACACTACACCGTCCTGATTGATTGATTGATTGATTGATTGATTGATTGATTGATTGTGCCTTTATACAAACCCGTGTGTGCTCTGAATCAGCCACAAATCTCAGTACAATGATTATGCTTCATCTTTCATGAAATATCGAAGGTTTTCATACCTAGTCAAAGGCATTTAACTATTTCACACTTTACATCAGCAGAGATCCTTTTTCTTTCCCTTATTGCTTGAAAATGGTGGTTTGCTTAATAATGTGGAACGTCCTTTTTCAGTAGTTTTTCCCTTAAAGAGCAACTAAACACCAAATCAAGTTTTTTTTTTACTGATAAACTGTCTCGATGGGTGTCTCATAGTGTTGTCTACTGGTCCCTGACATTATTCTGACATTATAGCGCAAACATGTGTTAAATCCTAACTTTGGCCTGAAAACGAATGGGTTGCGCCCCCTTCAGGGTAAACTCTGCTACTAAATTAGAATTTCCTGATTGGCTGGAGAGTGTCCACGGCCTCGACAGAACGTCATAAGCCGCACCAGCTCCACACATCGTCATCAGGTGCTGCCAATTATCCTGCCCACTGTCCTGCCCCTGTACCTGTGGTATATAACCAAGTCCCTCCCACGTAATCTGTCTGCTGTAATTGTGCCAATGCAAATGTCGAGGTCCACACACCGCCCCCACACTCACCCCCCGCACCCCCAAACTTCAGAGACCGCCTCTTTCGTGGCAATTTTTGACTTTTGTTTGTGGCTGGGGAAAGGCTTTGGCACACCCGTTTAGGTACTCTTTAACTGGACTTACCTGACAACTAATCATCACAGCTGTCTGAGATTGATGTCAGTGATTCAAATGCTCCATCCGAAACCAGTAAATTGGTAAGAGGTCTTACGCCAAACCGGATGTACATCAGCGTCCGCCATGATAAGAAGCGTCCAAACTGGGTTGTCGGTTAAGAAGGAGTTAGGGAAAGTGGCCTGTATGCTAGCTATCATAGCCACTTTAGCATAAGGACCTCTGATGCTAACTCACTGGCGATTAGGAGCTATGTGCCATCCCATAAGCCACTGCGCCAATCTCCCCACCCCCTTCGCCCCCACCCTCGAGTGATTCATGTGCAACCACTGTTGATTGACAGGTGCACATTTAATAATTAAAAAAAAAGATTCTCCACAAGCCAAACTTCATAAAAGTGACAAAATACATAAAGTCACCACAGCACAGTCACATAGTTTTAAAGAGCCTCCTCAGTAAATGGCCTAAATTAAAGCAGTTTCTGCTTTTGTTTTCATTTAGTAGCCACATGGCTAATTTGCATACTGTAGCTTTATGAAACCGCTGTTGAGATAAAATAAAGGGAAATGTGAAGGATCATTTGGATGTTTCTTTTTTTTTTTCACCTTAAATGTCTTTATTTGGACACTATGTTGTTGTTGGACAATATACAGTAGGTGGCAGTATGCGTTTTTGTTTGGTCTGCACTGAACTTTAAAGAAGAAAAACAACTGTTGGTGATGTCACTTCCCCTTCCCCTGGGTAAGGGCTGATTCCGAAACCCTTAAATTGTAGCCTCTAATGCTCCATCCGAAACCAGTAAATTGGTAAGAGGTCTTACGCCAAACCGGATGTGTGTCAGCGTCCGCCATGATAAGATGCGTCCGAATTGGGCTTTCAGTTAGGAAGGAGTGAGGGAAAGTGGCCTGTATGCTAACTATCATAGCCACTTTAGCATAGGGACCTCTGATGCTAAGGCTGCATCCGAAACCATTAAATTGTAGCCTCTAAGTACTAACACTAGCTACTAATCCTTAACCTTTCATGGGGTCAACTGTTAGATCTATATGCAGTTAGTGAACTAGAGCTTCAGCAGCATTTGCCCAATTCGACCGTCCTTACCCAGGGGAAGGGGAAGTGACATCACCAACAGCTGTTCTTCTTCTTTAAAGTTCAGTGCAAGCCAAACAAAAGCGCATACCGCCACCTACTGTATATTGTCCAACAACAACATACAGTAGTGTCCAAATAAAGACATTTAAGGAGAAAAAAAAAGAAAAGAAAGAAAGAGAAACATCCAAATGATCCTTCACATTTCCCTTTATTTTATCTCAACAGCTGTTTCATAAAGCTACAGTATGCAAATTAACCATGTGGCTTAAGTTTCTACTAAATGAAAACAAAAGCACAAACTACTTACTTACTTACTGAGAAGGCTCTTTAAAACCATGTGACTGTGCTGTGGTGACTCTAACATGTATTTTGTCACTTTTATAAAGTTTGGCTTGTGCAGAATCTTATTTTTTATTTTTATTTTTTATCAAATGTGCACCTGTCAATCAACAGTGGTTGCGCATGAATCACTCGAGGGTGGGGGCGAGGGGGGTGGGGAGATTGCCGCAGTGGCTTATGGGATGGCACATAGCTCCTAATCGCCAGTAAGTTAGCATCAGAGGTCCCTATGCTAAAGTGGCTATGATAGCTAGCATACAGGCCACTTCCCCTAACTCCTTACTAACTGGCAGACCAATTCGGACGCATCTTATCATGGCGGACGCTGACGCACATCCGGTTTGGCGTAAGACCTCTTACCAATTTAGTGGTTTCGGATGCAGTATAACTTACTGGCGATTAGGAGCTATGTGCCATCCCATAAGCCACTGCGCCAATCTCCCCACCCCCTCGCCCCCACCCTCGAGTGATTCATGCGGAACCACTGTTGATTGACAGGTGCACATTTAATAATAATAATTAAAAAAAAAAAAGATTCTGCACAAGACAATCTTTATAAAAGTGACAAAATACATGTTAGAGTCATCACAGCACAGTCACAGTCTCAGTAAATGGCCTAAATGAAGGCAGTTTGTGCTTTTGCTTTTATTTAGTAGAAACTTAAACCACATGGCTAATTTGCATACTGTAGCGTTATGAAACTGCTGTTGAGATAAAATAAAGGGAAATGTGAAGGATCATGTGGATGTTTCTCTTTTTTTTCCCTTAAATGTCTTTATTTGGACACTATGTTGTTGTTGGACAATATACAGTAGGGGGCGGTATGCGCTTTTGTTTGGCCTGCACTGAACTTTAAAGAAGAAGAAACACAGCTTTGATGATGTCACTTCCCCTTCCCCTGGGTAAGGACGGTCAAATTGGGCAAATGCTGCTGAAGCAGAAGTTCACTAACTGCATAGAGATCTAACAGTTGACCCCATGAAAGGTTAAGGATTAGTTGCTAGTGTTAGTACTTAGAGGCTACAATTTAGTGGTTTCGGATGGGGCCTAAGTCCTAACACTAGCCACTAATCCTTAACCTTTCATGGGGTCAACTGTTAGATCTCTATGCAGTTAGTGAACTTCTGCTTCAGCAGCATTTGCCCAATTCGACCGTCCTTACCCAGGGGAAGGGGAAGTGACATCACCAACAGCTGTTCTTCTTCTTCTTTAACGATATTGGCAGGCAAACAAAAGCGCATGCCGCCACCTACTGTAGTGCATATGCAACATCATGGTGTCCAAATAAAGATATTTAAGGAGAAAAAAAATAAATCCAAATGATCCATCACATTTTCATTTTCATTTTATCTCAACAGCTGTTTCATAAAGCTACAGTATGCAAATTAGCCATGTGGCTTAAGTTTCTACTAAATAAAAGCAAAAGCACAAACTGCTTCATTTAGGCCATTTACTGAGACTGTGACTGTGCCGTGATGACTCTAACATGTATTGTGTCACTTTCATAAAGTTTGGCTTGTGCAGAATCTCTTATATATATTTTTTTAATTAATTGTGCACCTGTCAATCAAAGCATGAAGAATCACTCGAGGGTGGGGCGAGCATGCGGCACAGTGGCTTATGGGATGGCACATGGCTCCTTCTGGCATCAGAAGCTCCTATGCTAAAGTGGCTATGATAGTTAGCATTGAGGCTCCTTTCCCTAACTCCTTCCTAACTGACAGACCAATTCGGAGGCTACTTATCATGGCGGACGCTGACGCACATCCGGTTTGGCGTTAGACCACTTACCAATTTCACGGTTTTGGAATCAGCCAAGGATTAGTTGATAGTGTTAGTAAAATGGCGCAAGTCAAAGCTCCAGGTTCATTTTGAGATATACAAAGAAGTGCTTTGTGAGTTCAACCAGATTTTGCGTGGAGAAAGGGACTTCTCTAAAATCATCGCAAACTGCAGAAACAATTCTCGTGTTCTGTTTTCCACAGTAAACAGATTAACTAACCCTCCAGTTTCACTGCCCTTAGAACTAATCTCTACATATAAGTGCAATGAGTTTGCAATATGTTTTTAAGTCCAAGGCATTAAAAATGCCATAATGTCCACAACACAAATGGCAACCCTGCCACCTTAAGCTGACACATTTCACACCTATTACTGACAAAACAATCGAAGAGGTTATCTCCGGTCTGAGTTCATGTACATGCTGCCTTGATGAATTACCCACTAGATTTCTGAAGTCTGTGCTGACCAGCTTGTTACCACAACTTGCTCCTGATACAACTTAATTTTTCACCTTTTTCTGCGACCTGCATTTGTGGTTTATGTGTTCCACATTGTTTTTCTGGATACTTTTGTACGTCTTTTCAGAGTTTTTTGTGGGGGTTTGGTGTATTTGTTTACTTTGAGAGTCCAAAATGGTCCTGAAGAAAGCAGCTTTTTAAAGGTAAATAAAATGCTAGCTTTTCAGCTAAACCCATTTGAGACCTACAAATGTCTTCTTCTGAGACACTCAAGAGGCACCAAGAGCCCCCCATGCAGCACAGAGGAGGTGTCACAAGAGGATCTACAGGAAATGAGTAAGGGACAAACGAGGAGATGGTGAAAGACTGGAGGAGGGAGCTGCAGGAGGAAGAGGTGGAGGAGCTGACCAGTACAGGACATCACGCTCTGAAACAGGGACAAACCCGGCAGGCGGTGCACCGTTTCAAAGGATCAGAGGAGACAGAGAGAAAGGGCAGCCAGCCAGGTTTCTTCCGAGTGCTACGGTTCCCCCGACCTCCAAGGTCATGCAGGTCAGGTTGACACACAGTGGCAGCGCGGCTCAGCCGCAGCAGCTTAGAACTAACACCTGAACACTATTTCGGTGTACGCTTGTACAATGACAATAAAGCACTTACTTACTTACTTACTTACTTAGTTAACATGTCACTTGAGACTGGAGCATTTCCAAAGGCCTTGAAAACCGCGGTCATTAAGCCGCTTCTAAAGAAGAGCAGCCTTGATCCCAAGGTACTGAACAACTACCGACCCATATCAAACCTACCGTTCTTAGGAAAAGTCCTAGAGAAAGTAATATATCAACAGCTCACTTACTTTCTCCTATCTAACAATGTGTTTGATACTTTCCAGTCAGGACTTAGGCCCCACCACAGCACTGAGACAGCTCTGATCAAGGTGACAAATGATATCCGTATGAACACCAACGCAGGTAAGGTCTCAGTTTTAGTTCTGCTGGACCTGAGCGCTGCCTTTGACACAGTGGACCACGGGATCTTACTTCACAGGTTAGAAAACTGGGTGGGAATCTCTGGTAATGCTTTAAACTGGTTCAAGTCCTATCTCGAGGATAGGACGTACTTTGTCGAAATTGGCAACTGTGTCTCAGACAAAATTTCCATGACCTGTGGAGTCCCCCAGGGGTCAATCTTGGGACCCCTCTTATTCAACTTGTACATGCTTTCATTGGGCCAGCTAATAAACAGCAACAATGTGTCGTACCACAACTACGCAGATGACACTCAGATCTACGTGTCACTGACGGCAGGTGAACATGGGCCTGTAGATACACTCTGTCACTGCATCCAACAGATCAGTTTGTGGATGCAAAACAACTTTCTCCAACTAAACTCAGACAAAACTGAGATCATTGTCTTTGGCCCACAGACACAAAGACAAAGTGTTATCAGTCACCTTGAGTCTCTCTCTCTAAAACCAAAAAATCAGGTTAGAAATCTAGGAGTAATCATGGACTCAGACCTGAACTTAAACAGCCACATCAAAGCAATAACATCATCAGCTTTTTACCATCTGAAAAACATTGCGAAGATCAGAGGAATAGTGTCAAAACCAGACTTAGAGAGACTCATCCATGCATTTGTCTCCAGCAGGTTAGACTACTGTAACGGCCTGCTCACTGGCCTTTCTAAACGAGCTGTTAGAGCTGCAGAACATCCAGAACGCTGCTGCTCGAGTCCTGACAAGAACCAGGAAATACGACCACATTAGTCCAGTGCTCCGGTCTCTGCACTGGCTTCCTGTCACTCAGAGAATAGAATTTAAAACAGCGCTGCTTGTGTACAAGTCTTTTCATGGTTTAGCACCAAAGTCCATCTCTGACATGTTAGAGCTGTATGAACCATCTCGGGCCCTGAGAACTTCAAGGAGGTGGTTCCTGGTGGTTCCCAGAGTCAATAATAAACACGGTGAGGCTGCGTTTCAGTTTCATGCAGCTAAAATCTGGAACAGTCTTCATGAGGATGTGAGACAGGCCTCAACTCTGACAATGTTCAAATCCAGGCTGAAAACAGCTCTTTTTACCCATGCATATGAAAACTGAAAGTATTTTATCTGCACTCTTGCCTTTTACTGTAATTGATACATTTTTATGTTGATGTTTTATTGATTGATTTTATCAGTTTTCTTGTAATTTTATGCAACTGTGAAGCACTTTGAATTGCCATATGTATGAATTGTGCTCTACAAATAAACTTGGCTTGCCTTGCCTTAGTACTTAGAGGCTACAATTTAATTGTTTTGGATGCAACCAAAGAGCCCGGCACGGTAGTACAGCGGTTAGCGCTCGTGCTTCACAGCTAGAAGGTCCGGGTTCGATTCCCACCAAGGCCGGGGCCTTTCTGTGTGGAGTTTGCATGTTCTCCCCGTGTCTGCGTAGGTTTCCTCCGGGTACTCCGGTTTCCCCTACCACTAAAAACATGTACAATAGGCCAGGATGAATGAGAGTGTGTTTGAGAGTGCGCATGGGGGACGACGGATGGAAATTAGCCCAAGGCTACAATCCGGTGTGGCTTGTTCATTAACTTGCACTGTCCCTACCAAATAAACCAATAAACCTAAACCCTGAGACACAATACCGTCCATGAGTTGTTGTTTTTTTTTTTACCTTTATGACACTGAAATACAATTTGCATAATCATTTGGAACACTGAGATGTTTTATTTGGGGTATTTACAAGCTGTGAGCCATAATTATCAAAATTATAACAAATAAAGGTTTGATATATCTCACTTTGCATGCTTATTTTGGCTCACAGCTCGTAAAAAACACAAATTCAAAATCTCAGAAAATTAGAATATTGTGAAAAGGGACTATTATTGTAGCTCAAAGTGTCTCCTTTCATCAACTAATTCATCCAAAACACCTGCAAAGGGTCCCTGAGACTTTAAATGGTCTCAGTGGTTCAGTAGAATTCACCATCATGGGGAAGACTACTGACCTGACAGTTGTGCAGAAAACCATCATTGACACCCTCCATAAGAAGGGAAAGGCTCAAAAGGAAATTGCAAAAGAAGTTGAATGTTCGTAAAGTGCTGTATCAAAGCAGAATGTTAAATGGTAGGGAAAAGTGTGGAAGAAAAAGGTTCACAAACCGCAGGGATGAGCGCAGTCTGGAGCGGATTGTCAGGAAAATGCCATTCAAAAGTGTGGGGGACCTTCACAAGGAGTGGACTGAGGCTGGAGTCAGTGCAAGAGCCTCCACACACAGACGGATCCTGGACATGGGCTTCAGATGTCGGATTCCTCTGGTTGAAGCATCCTGGTCTTCCATAACAACTCAGCAGTGCCACAGGCTGATAGCATCCATGCAACGCAACCGCATTAAGGCAGTCATTCAAGTAAAAGGGACCCAAACCAAGTACTAAGTACATATGCATGATTATAGTTTTCAGAGGACCCACATTTCTCTGTTTAAAATCATTTGTTTTATTGATTTCATGTAATATTCAAATTTTCTGAAATTTTCATTTTGGGGTTTTTACAAGCTGTAAGACATAATTTTCAGAATTAAAATAAACAAAGACATAATGTCCCTTTGCATGCCATGAGTCTATCATATATCATATATTAGTTTCACATTTTAAGTTGAATTACAGAAATAAATGAACTTTTTCACGATATTCTAATCTTCTGAGTTTCACCTGTATTTCTAAATTTAGCAGAGAAAATGTCCCTGAGCTGCAGCTGTGTGAAGTCTGTCAATGATAGGTGGAGAAAAGCGCTGTGTACTTAAACCGCGGCATGTGGGAGTCCGGGGCTTTCGAAGGAACCATGGCCCTGACCACGCTGAACGTCCTGACCGTCTTGACTGCCCTGCTGCTCTGTGCTCAGGGCCAGGAGAAGGTCTTCCTCCAGCGAGCAGGGACGGCTTTCAACTCCCGCAGCTACAGTTCTCTGCTCACGGTCACAAATGGGGAGCGCTTCGGCAGCTGGACCTGGCCTGAGACATGCCCAGAAAACTTTTTCGCCGTAGGCTTCAGTGTCAGGGTGAGGAATTAACCATTACAAGCTTTGATTTTACTGCCTGTGTATACTGTATATTCGTGAGCAATACCTTGAAAATAATATCTTTACGGTGAGCTGACTCTTGACTCTGCTGGAACCGAAATCTCATGGAGATTTTTCTGCATTGGTTTGACTATATTCAGATATGAAATTTAAAGGCCTTATACCTGATTTTATACTGAAAGTGGAAATGTTGTGGTCCAAACTCATTCCTAACTTCTGATTTCTTCACAGAAAGGAGTTCTGGGTCACCATCACAGAAATGCAAGAAAATTAGACTGCACGTTCATGAAATCTATAGCCTCGAATGTTTTATGATTAGATACACAGTGTTTTTCCCCAATGTTTTTGCTATATACTGAAGGAGGACAAAACAAATTCCGTTCCTTTTTCTAAAATTAAAATCAGGTAAAGTGTTTTTAAGTAGGGATCCACTGGACCACTTTTTCTAAAACCAATACACATATGAGTACTTTAATTTGAGAGTGTGCCAATACCGAATACTGATACGAGAATGACTTCTTCAAACATCGTTAGGTACTGACTTGTTCATAGCAGATAGGGAAGTTACTTTTACTTTACTTTAGTGAAATAAAGTATAATTTAAAGTTTGATACAAATTTTAATTCAGCCATTTCATTGTTTTAATATCACTTTGGATTTTTATTAAACATATTTTCATTATTGTTTTCTAATCCTTTATGCAGTGATTTGTTTCTTGGCTATCATTTTTTCTTTTCTTTTTTTATTAAGATGGGAAATAAAGAAATGGTTAAAACACAATAATAGTCCATGTCCAAAAGTTACTCAATGCATTTAAAAAATAATAAAAAATGATATTAAGACTTATTATATCTGATTTGCCTAATATTGCAGTAGCCTCACTACAACTCCATGTGGATTTTGCCACGTTTTTGCGAACATTTTGGTTGGTTTTGCTGCAGCAGCAGCTAAATGTTGCTCAGTATAACACGTATCTATTTTAAAAGCCCTGACAAAATTTTAGTAGCTAGATCTGTTTTGAGATTCATTAAGTCCCTATGGGTTAAAAGCTGAGCGTCACCAGACCCATCAGCAGCTAGTTAGAAATATTAGAACTGGAAGGTAAAGGGTACTGAGTACACAGGGCCCAGATCAAATTCAATCAATCAATCTTTGTTTCAGACTCACAAAGGTCAATACAAACATGTAAAAAAGACAGACAAACGTAACAGAGAATATCACTATTATAGTCCATACAAGCACTTTCTCCAGTGCCTCCCAAGAACCGAGCTGTACCTGATACTGCTCTGGTCAGTCCGTTATTATGATTTTATTATGTGAGTCCATGAGCTTTATCATAAATTTATAAACAACATTTCTTATTACGGCATTTAATGTGGTCACATTATTCTGCACAAACAGCAGACTGGCACTTGCCCAGTGAGGGACTTTCAAAATAATCCTGAGAGCATCTCTGTATGCTACTTGTAGCTTATGTAATTTAGCTTTTGTGTAGCAGCACCACAGGTGGGCAGTGTAGAGTGGTGTGCAGTAGGCTTTAAACAAATCTATTTTTACATTTGCTGTACACATGCCAATTTTTTGTGTCGGGACAAGTTCCGGGCGAATGGTAACTGGTAAATTTCTGACTTCTCATTTGGAAAAATGCCTTGGACCATCACAACATGTAAAGTCGGAGATGATCAGAGTGCTCTCTGATACGTGAAAACCTCTGTAGAAAAATGTAGCTGTGAATATAAAGCTATATTACCTGATGACGATCAAGTTGTTGCATGTGTGCAGGTGGAATCTAACCAATATGGCGCAGATGACACGGCTCTGAACGGTGTGAGGCTCATCTGCGCCAAAGACGAGAGCCGCAGCTTCCTCTACACCATCGAATCGCACTCCGGATAGTGAGTACCACACTCCAGATAGTGACCGCACTTTGGATAGTGAAAGCACTCTGGATAGTGACCGCACTTTGGATAGTGAAAGCACTCTGGATAGTGACCGCACTCTGGATAGTGACCGCACTCTGGATAGTGACCGCATTCTGGATAGTACCAGCACGCCGGATAGTGACCGCATTCTGGATAGTGACCGCATTCTGGATAGTGACCGCAGTCCGGATAGTGACCGCAGTCCGGATAGTGACCGCGCTCCAGATAGTGACCACGCTCCGGATAGTGACCGCACTCCGGATAGTGACCGCGCTCCAGATAGTGACCGCAGTCCGGATAGTGACTGCGCTCCGGATAGTGACCGCAGTCCGGATAGTGACCACGCTCCGGATAGTGACCGCAGTCCGGATAGTGACCGCATTCTGGAAAGTGACCGCGCTCCGGATAGTGACCGCAGTCTGGATAGTGACCGCAGTCCGGATAGTGACCGCGCTCCAGATAGTGACCACGCTCCGGATAGTGATCGCAGTCCGGATAGTGACCGCGCTCCGGATAGTGACTGCAGTCCGGATAGTGACCGCATTCTGGAAAGTGACCGCGCTCCGGATAGTGACCGCAGTCTGGATAGTGACCGCAGTCCGGATAGTGACCGCGCTCCAGATAGTGACCACGCTCCGGATAGTGATCGCAGTCCGGATAGTGACCGCGCTCCGGATAGTGACCGCACTCCGGATAGTGACCGCGCTCCGGATAGTGACCGCGCTCCAGATAGTGACCGCAGTCCGGATAGTGACTGCGCTCCGGATAGTGACCGCAGTCCGGGTAGTGACCCCGCTCCGGATAGTGACTGCAGTCCGGATAGTGACCGCATTCTGGAAAGTGACCGCGCTCCGGATAGTGACCGCAGTCTGGATAGTGACCGCAGTCCGGATAGTGACCACGCTCCAGATAGTGACCACGCTCCGGATAGTGATCGCAGTCCGGATAGTGACCGCGCTCCAGATAGTGACCGCAGTCCGGATAGTGACCGCGCTCCGGATAGTGACCGCAGTCTGGATAGTGACCGCGCTCCGGATAGTGACCGCGCTCCGGATAGTGACCGCACTCCGGATAGTGACCGCGCTTCAGATAGTGACCGCAGTCTGGATAGTGACTGCACTCCGGATATTGACTGCGCTCCGGATAGTGACTGCGCTCCGGATAGTGAGTACCACACTCCAGATAGTGACTGCACTTTGGATAGTGACCGGAGTCTGGATAGTGACTGCAGTCTGGATAGAGACCGCGCTCCAGATAGTGACCGCAGTCCGGATAGTGACCGCAGTCCAGATAGTGACCACGCTCCGGATAGTGACCGCACTCCGGATAGTGACCGCGCTCCAGATAGTGACCGCAGTCTAGATAGTGACCGCAGTCCAGATAGTGACCACGCTCCGGATAGTGACTGCGCTCCAGATAGTGACCGCAGTCTGGATATTGACTGCGCTCCAGATAGTGACTGCGCTCCGGATAGTGAGTACCACACTCCAGATAGTGACTGCACTTTGGATAGTGACCGGAGTCTGGATAGTGACTGCAGTCTGGATAGAGACCGCGCTCCGAATAGTGACCGCACTCCGGATAGTGACCGCGCACCAGATAGTGACCACGCTCCGGATAGTGACCGCACTCCGGATAGTGACCGCGCTCCAGATAGTGACTGCGCTCCGGATAGTGACCGCGCTCCGGATAGTGAGTACCACACTCCAGATAGTGACTGCACTTTGGATAGTGACCGCAGTCTGGATAGTGACCGCGCTCCGGATAGTGACTCCGCTCCGGATAGTGACTCCGCTGCAGATAGTGACCGCGCTCTGAATAGTGACCGCGTTCCAGATAGTGACCGCGCTCCGGATAGTGACTGCGCTCCGGATAGTGAGTACCACACTCCAGATAGTGACTGCACTTTGGATAGTGATCGGAGTCTGGATAGTGACCGCAGTCTGGATAGAGACCGCGCTCCGGATAGTGACTCCGTACCGTAATTTCTGGCCTATATGCCACTACTTTTTTCCCACGCTTTGAACCCTGCGGCCGACATGACGGTGCGGCCAATATAGAGCCGCCAACAGGCACTAGAGGCACTCTCTAGCAGTAACGCAAAAGTGAGACAGGACTTCTAATCAACGCTGCTCTTCGCTGAGGAACTGTAGATGAGTAACTTTTAAAATGATGAAGGCTCACTTTAGCCTAAATGTCGAAGTGCTTTGCTCGCCTCAACGCACCGAAACGCCTTGACACGTGGCAAAAGAGCCGCTCCTTTATTTTCTATGAGAGAACGCACACCGAGTTTGCAGTGATCCAGACGCGGAGGGCCAACGAAATGCCCAGTTTCAACGTTACCAGTCTATTTGGACGCGAGCTCCGCTGGACCCGGAGTCAGTCCCGACACAGTGGTTTAGAGGAACAATTGTCCAAGTGGCAGTGCCACACAGCGTTTGAGCGAACTGAACAAAGGCCGATGGAGTACAGTAGTCGAAGAAGGGCAGAAAGGGGCAACCAAAGGGAGACCCAAAAGGGGAGTTGGCTCAAAAAGGGTGGCCCAGAAGGGTGTGGCCCAGATGGGAAGCCCAGAAGGGGAGGCCCGTCTGATGATCCTACAGGTTAGAATTGGATGTACATTAGAATAGGATATTAATATTAGGCTAGTTTAGGAGCAATATGACCATACATACCAAGATCACTGCAGTCTAGAGTGCAGCGTGGAGGTGCAACTTATTAGTTAATTCCAGATTATAAGCACAACGCTGCACAAAAGTGTAATGTAAGCCCACATTTAAAATATATTATCTAATTATTATTAATGGTTAGGTGGCTTACCAAGAATGGAGAATAGTTTAGAATAAGGACTGCGGGAAATAGGTGCAGCCCCACGCCAACACAACAGCCTAAAGCCGTCGTTCCACATAGAGCGACACGGCCGCACACGCCACGATCTACGTGCACGTATCTACACTACCCCGCAGACCTTTCTGTTTCCACCACACACACACATGCATTTGTTATGGGCGGAGCCGCACAGGGGAGCACGCTATACAGATCATCATTAAAAGTTTTGTAAGCCGCGATGAGAAATGTGGACAAATGCTGTCATCTGGTGGGAGTTATGGAATCATTCAGAGGAGCCAAGCTGTATTAAAACAGAAAAGAAACCGCTAAATACAACTATGAAGGTAAGCTACATGCAAATGTTATGCTAACACCAGCTAAAGCTGCACTAACAGCGGCTAAATGCTAATATCGGCAAAATCCCCTTTTAGCACAGAGGTATGATGTTGTGAAATATTAACTCTATATGACCTGTGTGTCAATAGTGAGGGCTGTCCACGCTCTTGTTGCCAATCAGAGGCCAGCAGTCTGTTCACGTTGTTTTAGATCATCTGGTGTTAATTTATCTGGTGACACAGCTGCCTCGTCAGCCGTGTTGACAATTAGGCTACCACGTCACCGAACTACACTCAACAAAGCTTATATTTCGTCTCAAACAACATATCCGATTGTCTCCTCAGTGCTCACCACGCCAATACACCATTACCTTGACATCGATTCAGCAAAATGGACGCTGACGCTCACAGAGAAGATGATTTGAGATGCCATGTGTTTGGTTGTAAGCAGACGTGCATGTTCCAGCTGACTCAGCAGAACTGTCTCAGCAGCAATGCAAATTCTACAAGCACACACGCGCCACTCTATGCAGGACATCCACTGATATTCCGCTTTGTGTTAATGTAAATGTGCATTTCCCCCTTGTATAAGACAAAAAAGAGGCTCGACCGATCTCTTTCATTGCTCTACAAAAAGCCACATCAAGGCACCTGTGGCAGTGTTTCCTGACCTCCACTCTGACGTCTGTGGGGTTGGGGGCTGCTCTTGGGGATAAGTAAAGACAAATCCTTGCCATTCAAGAATGAACCAATTGTCGAACAACTGTATCTGCAATCTATAAATCTTCATGGACTTTTCATACATTTTACTACATGCTCCCTCTCCTGGCTTCGAACCAGCGATCTTTGGCATCAAAGTCCTTGACCTTAGCTGTCGCACCAACTGACAACAGAAATTACATGGCCAAAACCAACATTTGTGAATTACATTAATTCTCCACGTCATATTTCTTATGTTTGTAATAATAATAATAATAATGTTTGATGATTGAAATTGCACTGTCTAAAGGAACCAGCCACCCAGCTACAGTCCTAATGAAGCATAATGAGGAAGGATTATCAGACAGATCACGTAAGAAATTGTAGTTTCATTGACTGGTGACATCATGGTAACCCAGAAGGACACGCCCACAAACAGCTGTTTTGCTCGGCTGAATCAACTGGGACATGCCCGTCTACTTTCAACCGAACACATGGCTTCTCTGTGAGCGTCAGCGTCCATTTTGCTGAATCGATGTCAAGGTAATGGTGTATTGTGGTAGTGGTGAGCACTGAGGAGATAATCGGATATGTTGTTTGAGACTGTTTACATCTGCGCTCGACATGCGGGGAGTGGGTTCTGCTGGGAAGCAGTGATTGGTGACTCAGCTGGTGACGAAAGGTCCAGAGGCGTCTCCAGGAGCTGGAGGAGTTCCTAGAAGGACTCAGGCAATCCCACACCTAAAATGGCTGCCGTCTGAGTTTTTAAAGATTACTCAAACGTACGTGAATGAGCCAAGCAATACTCCAGGGAATGACATAATAACATGATGTAAAGCTTGAAAAAGTCGATTTTACATAATAACCCCCCTTTAAACATTTTGGGCTGAATAAAATAATACAATTTCTGCAAGGATTTGCAAGAAATTCAATTCAAATATTAAATATATTTAACTGGTTCAGTTTATCGCTAATAGCTACAATTGCAGACTTACATTAACAACCATAGGCCTCATTTCTCAATAAACAGGCCTATTTATTAGGTCTTTCATTAAGATTAACTTTATATAAACCTCATAATTACATCTTTACTTGTTTACAACACTTCTCATTACTACAATTTTTTTTTTTGCACAAACGTGGAACAAGACCTTTTATAGTGAGTACAAACAAATGAAGTTTGGGGAGAAAAGGGAAGAAAACAAACAAGGTACAGTAGCAGTGCATTATGGGTAATATTCAACTCTCCGAAGCAGCGGAGGATCCACAGGTGTATCCTGGGTAAATGAACCAAACGGACCACTCGCTCCCTCACAGCTCGACTCCTCCACGTGAAATGGAACACCACTTGGCGGCGCTGTGATGACATGGATTCTATCCAAAGTGGTTGAGACGCCGAGGATCCTGGCAATTGGGAAACACCCTTTACTTTATGTGATGCTTTAGAAGCTAGGAAAGTGGATAAACAAACCATAAAGAAAAGTAAAACAGTTAAAACTAAGAATATAGATTAACTTCCTCAAAATATTCAAAGTTGTTATTGCAATCCATCTTGCGTCCTGAGAGTGGGCTAAGTTAAATGCTTGTTTCTCTGTCCTTAGTTTCGGTGACTGGTCCACGACTCAGTACTGCCCTGCTGGGGTTCTCAGCTCCTTTCAGCTCCGCGTGGAGCCGCACCAGGGGCTGTTCGGCGATGACACGGCTGTCAACAACATCCGCTTCCGCTGCAGCAGCCACCCTACGCTGGAGGGCGCTGGGATGTCCTGGGGAGAGTACGGACACTGGAGCCAGGAGTGTGAGGGTGGCATCTGCGGTGTGGAGACTAAGATGGAGGAGTACCAGTGGGGCCTGGACGACTCCACACTCAACGATGTGCGCTTCCACTGCTGCAAAAAGAGCCCACAGGTGAGGCTATGCTTATGTGCACAGATAGAGCCCAGGTGGTGCCCAAGCACCTGCCCCTTTGCAGTGGCCCTTTAAGTGCGCCCCTCTCATGACCACCGTTTTTTTTTCTTATTATTATGTGCTGAAAATACAGTTTCATTGCTCAAATCACGCTTCCTTCCTCCTCTGCTCGAGCCGCAGCAGCACTGATGAGCTCCTGAGCACAGAAGGGCAACTGCACTGTCCCGTGTTTCCCCCGTTTGAGAAAATGGCACAGCCCATCTCTGTAAGACACGGGAGTAAAGTAAACAGTACATTTGATAACTTTATGAACGAATTATTATGGGGAATGGAAACCAAAGGTCTGATCGGGCGAGGACGTCAGCGCCGCGTGTCGAGACCGTGTCAACGGTAGAGTGTCAGTAACTTCAGCAATTCTGTTTGTCGCGTAGTAAAATGGTCTTAAAATTAGTTCTATTACTCAGGCTAAAGGTGCGTTCAGACCAAACGTGCGTCCACGCCCCATCGGCCTCTAGGTGGACGCCAAACATTGCCGCTTCACACTCGTGAGAAACGCCTGTCTGCGGTGCGTGAAATTTTGCAAGCGTCATAATTAGGAGGCGTGTCATTCAACTCAGGCCGAACGCAAACTTGTCGTCCATGCTGCAGGTCAGGGGCGCAACTACCCCCCTCCGACACACACACGCTATGTGTCAAGTGCTATGAGGAAATGACCTAGATGGTATGGGGCGCTGTCCCTTGCGCAACGATTATATTTAAAAAAAAAAAAAAAAAAAGTCTCTCTATCATATTGGTGCTTTTGGAAAAAGTCGTTGCGTGCCAGCTGACCTCCTTTATGGAACAGCACAACTTGTACGATACTTTTCAGTCCGATTTTCGAAAATTACACTCCACTGAAACAGCTCTTATCAAAGTCTCTAGTGAGGTGATGATGGCAGCGGACTCTGGCCGCTACACTGTACTTGTACTTCTCGACTTGACCTCTGCTTTTGACACTGTGGATCACAGTATACTGATCAACCGGCTTCATAATGAGATGGGACTATCTGGAGCTGTCCTCCAGTGGTTCTCTTCCTATATTCAAGGCAGAACCTTTAATGTTGCTGTAAACAATGTACAGTCAGATGCGACCAATTTGTCTTGCGGAGTGGCTCAAGGATCAGTTATAGGCCCTATTTTGTTTTTACTGTACATTTTGCCACTTGGTCAAATTATCGGTTGCTTTAAGGATGTATCATATCATTTCTATGCTGATGATATCCAGTTGTATTGTTCTTTTACAACACAGTCTCACTCCGAAAGCGTCAGAAATTGACGAACGGTCACTCGCCTTATGCGTAATATAGAACGCAAAAGGTACCCGTTTGCGTCTCCAGTAACGCAATGGGTTTGTAATGTATTTGAATGAAGAGTCCAGACGCGGCTCATTTGACGATATCGGACAGCTCATAGTATAGAACACGTAGTACAAATTCAGCTCGGTTTAGCCAACTATAAAACAATCAAAAATGCAAAAATGACTCGCTGTGTATTTGCAATTACAATAATGCTAAAGAAACATGCAAAATCACAGTCAACACTCGCTTGAATCCCTCGCAAGACAGGCAAAACCGCATTCAGCACGCATACACAAGCGCAGAACTACAGTATTCATATTTGCGTGAATCTGAGGCCAAACTGTTGTTCATCAAAGCCAAAAAATGATGGATCCAGGACAAACCAAGCCGGACCCAACCCAATCACAAAAACTTCTTCAGGAACTTTTACAATATGGCATTGCATTACAGCAGTACGTAGTTTAAAGCCTTTTCCCTACCTTCTGCTGTCTTCGTGGGACGAGTTCTCCAGTATTTAGTCCCACAAGTGGCGTGTCATGGTCCGGTTTTAATCCATGGCTTGCCGGGTCTTTGCCGGGCTTGTACCCAGCCAAGGTGCGCTCTGTTCGGGTTAGCTTTGAGCTGCGGCCCGCTGGAGTCCCATGGAGGATCGTAACGCCGATTTACACTTCCTCTGCAAAAGTCCTTTGGGTGAAAGTGATGCCAAGCGTCCACGATGATATAAATGTCCTTATGTTTGCCTCGGTCAGCCATTTAAGGTTCAAAGATAAGCATTTATTGATCATATGTTTCGTTAGGCGCCAAGAGACAAAAACACGATCAGCTGTTCTGATTGACACCCGCGTCAACCAATGACACGCGTTCAAAACTGTGACGTCACTAAGAAGGCGGTCAATCTATATTTTTTATTGTAAAATATTAGTATTACACTAAACCTGCACTGCTGATACCGACTATAGCATTATTATTATTATTTTTTGCAGTCTGTTTACTTATTATTTACTGTGTACACTTTTTGTCCCCACAAAGTCCTTGTATATAAGATACCACTATTTACTAATTAATTGTTGTTTATTTCACATTTCCTGCCTATTTGCACACCCTGAGTGTTTCTAAGAGCTGAATGTAACAAGTACATTTCTCCATTGTGAGATCAATAAAGGCTATCTTATCTTATCTTATTAGCCTTATTTACGTCATTGAGCAGAAGAATCTGAAAGCACATTTAAGGTTTGGATTGGAGGCCTTTTTTATTTTATTTTTAGAATTATTATTTTTATACATTTTTCAGCAATTAAAGACAGTTTACTTCACACATCTCTTGTATGAAACAGGTGCATAAGAGAATGTATAGAAGTCAAACGTAGAACAGGAAAAAACTCTCACACTGTATACTTGAAACACCAGTGTTCCTTTATTTGATGCAACGTTTCAGCCAGTGGCCTTCGTCAGGCAAAATGTTTTTTTATGAATGAGAAGCCATCCTTATATAGGGTGTGGCCTGCTGCATCACAGGATGCTGTCATAATGGCCTATGGCAAAACGTAGGCAGCATATGTATACAACATACATCCAAACACAAAAACAAAGCCAAGATATAGTGACTAAAATATTCACATGTACATATATACAATAAAAACATCTAGTGGCACATGAAATACATGTGGGAAATGGATATATAAGACAGCTCAAAAATAGAGAAGATCTGCCTAAATCTATGCAAATCAACATGTACACCAAGGAAGTTAACACAGCCTATAAACATAACATGACATTGGAACCTCTATAGAGGTGTCAATAGAGAACTCTCTGTCTCTGTTCTCTGTCACCTGCATAACTCAGTATTGGGCTCACTCTGCACATCTTAACATCCGACCCTGAACTCTCCACTCAAGGAACCCCCTCTTTTTGTCAATAGGAGGGGGGAAAATTAAAAGACTATTTGGTCCGTGCCAATGTCAGCCCCAAAGTCACATCTACCCAGACACTATTGACACCTATCCCTAATGGGAATTACAGATGTGGGAGTTGTGCACAATGTAACAACACTTATAAAACTTCTTTCTTCCAACATCCCCACAGTGGTAAAAAACATACCCATTTGCATCCACGTATGTGGTCTATTTAATGCGTTGCCCTTGTGGTTTAGCATATGTGGGAAAAACCATAAGAAAATTAAAACAAAGAATAAGCGAGCATAAGAGCTCAATACACAGAAATGACAGAGAATAGCTAGTAGCTGCCCATTTCAACGATGCACATCATGATGTCAGTGCTCTACGTTTTTGAACAAGTCTCTCTTATAGAGGAGGAGACCATGACAAACTTTTGAAGAAAAGAGAAAGCCTACTGGATTGTAACTTTACAGACCCTTACACCCAAGGGATAAATGTTTTTCTATAGAGGTTCCAATGCCATGTTATGTTTATAGGCTGTGTTAACTTCCTTGGTGTACATGTTGATTTGCATAGATTTAGGCAGATCTTCTCTATTTTTGAGCTGTCTTATATATCCATTTCCCACATGTATTTCATGTGCCACTAGATGTTTTTTATTGTATATATGTACATATGTATATTTTATTCACTATATCCTGGCTTTGTTTTTTGTGTTTGGATGTATATTGTATACATATGCTGCCTACGTTTTGCCCATAGACTGTTAAAAAGAATAGACAGCTCCTCCTCACTCCTCCCTGTTTACCATAATGACCACTTTCGAGGGGGAAATCATGGCGGATTTACAGACTCCTCCTCCCCAGCTCTGACGAAGCATGTTCCTAATAAGGGCAAAAGGGCGGGATCTCACTGTAAACTCGGCCCTTGTGTGACCTGTAGCTCGCGCAGCTCCAATGCCAACAGTCCGACCTCCGTTAAGTAGGAGATTAAAAAAAATATATTTCGAAAACCAGCCTGGTTTCTATTTTTTTGACTAACCCAGCGTTATCTCAGGAGGAATATGTAGCCATATTAAGTGTTGAAAAAATTGAAACTAGGCATTAAAGTTGTTTTTAACGTGTCTAAAGTCCAATGCTTTTCAATGGGGGCCTAGCGGCCAAATGGAGGTACTACAGCAATGGAGGAGCAATGGCGGCCTCCAGTGTATGCGGTCCAGTGGGGGGGTCCGCCCCCTTTCACCCGTTTTCAGTTCGTGCTAGTGGCAGGCCGTGGTATTGCAGCCTGTGGCTCAAAAAGCCCTTTTTGTCATAGACACTCATGTAAAAGGAGCAGCCTGTAAAATGGTCCACAGGGCATCTGGAGTTTCAGACTAAGGCAAATATATTTCTTTAAAATTACTATTTTTAGGACATTGACTTTTTTTGTCCGTAAAAAAATTGTAAAGCATCAAAAATAATGTTTAAAAAGTTTCCCAATGATGTGACGTCACCAGTGCTGTGGACGTGCGCGAGCGTGTGCTTGATGACTCATGAACGAGCAGAGTTCTCCCTCGTGTGTTTTAGCGGTGGAAGTCTGAGCAAAACAAGACGGACTGGACTAAAAACAAGGATAAACGCTGACTAATAAACATATCAAGTAAGTTTATGTTTCTCTTTAGCCCAAAACTAAATACAAAATTTATCATGAATCTAGCATTACAACAAATGTAAACGAATGAAAACACTGTAAACAGCACATTTCTGAAAATATACCTCAAGTACATTTGAAATAATGGCACTAATATACTGTAGCTTGTGTTATTTGATTTAACATATAACTGTCAGATGATTTAAACATGCTAGCATAATTTAATGAACACGGTAAGTTTAGTACCCTGTTATTTTAGTAAATAATTGCGCTGTATGTCACAGGCCAAAATGTAAATCTTTTTTTTGGCTACTAACGTCAAACCCTGTTGACTCTATTGCTTTATTGCGCTATGTGGTATCACTCATATCTGCTGCTCACACTTAATGCACCTACACATCTGTAAATACACTCATGCTGTTGTTTTATGTCGTTGTTGTCATCATAGTTTAGATTAATCTTCTTTATGCCCTTATAGTTTTAAGTTTTTATAGTTTATTATTTTATGTTTCATGTTGCATGATTGAACCGAAAATAATTCCTAGTTGTGAACCTTTTCACTAACAATGGCCAAGAAAACAATTCTGATTGTGACTAATAGCTCCTCAATCTCTGCAGGTTCAGCCTGAAGCCCAGAGGCTCCTCCTGATGTCCACACTTCTCTGTGGGGGATATTGGTGCTGCTTCCAGCGTTGCAAAGAAAACATTACATTGAATAAAAGGAATATTGCACAAAAAGTACGCTCAAGTCCTTATTATGACTATCTGATGCTGATGGTGTTGACGCATTGTGGTTGTTCTTTTGCAAATAGATATGTAGTTTTCCAACACATAATTAGTGTAACTTTCCATAAGTGGATATTTGTGACGATTCCAAACCGCACCGCTATGATCGGGACAAATGAAATGGATTTTTAGGATTTGTATAGTTTTTTTTCAGTTTTCATACAAAGAATTATAACCTTAATTTCTATTTGACTTCATGGGATTAGTTTTGCCAAATGAAAGTACATTGTTTAAGAAAATGAATGATGGCACTATAATAATCAACATACTGTAACCAACAAGGCACTACTACGAGTGAAGGCAGTGAATGCTAAAAACAGATGCAGTAGTTTATTAATAAACACAGTAATGTAATTTACACCAACGACACAAACCAATAATACCGTTATTCTTTCACCCAGTTTAAAACAAGATTACAATAGCTTTGTTGTTATGCTTATAGGCTGAACTTTTTCCCAAAATAAATAAACATGGAGTCATTAATAATATGCGAATATAGTTATTAGAAAGCCTTAGCTAAACTTGTGCTAATCTTATAATGACCCGAGGCCTTTTTGAAGGGCCTCAGAAGGAACCAGTACGAGCCTAAGACACGAGTCCCAGAGCTGTAGAGCCTTTTACACCCAGAGTGAGCTGCACAGAGACGACAGGACAACTCCTTCAGAGTAAGGTGGATGTGGCTGGGCAGCTCCTCCTGTACAGGCACTGATGGTTGTGCTCACTCCTCCTGTAGTGACACAAAGGACATGTAAGTATCAGAAGAATAAAAACAGATGACTCGGTCACTGGTGCCACAGGGAGTGGTTTTGTTAGGGAACATTTCTCTCTGTCATTTTGACAAACGGAGGGTTGTAAAAAAAAAAAAAAAATCTGCCATGCGCTATTGTTGTCCGTCAATTAATCTTCATTATTTGCATTTTTTGCTGTTTAATTAGACTTATCATTTGTGTTAGGAAATGCTAAACTAATCCTGATCTGATCAGTATAAAACAAATATTTCGGAAAACAGAAATGTGTTCAAACTCGTGCATAAAAGTTTCAAAGGAGGACGACTTTCAGAATATCATTTGCTCCTCAATATTACGGCTCAAATTTCATTGGGAATGCAAATTGGAGTTTATTATTTGCATCTCCACAATTTAATGTAAAGTTTAAGAAAACGTGGGTGAAGCGTTTGGTGTAAACGGGGCGATATTCTGCGGCGCATGTGCGTCTTTTAAGCCTACGCTACCCGCGCTGTGTTTATGTCTTACTTCTGTGGTGTACCATGCCTGGTTCTTTCTCCCCCATACTGATTTATCAAAGTTAATGTGCTCTCAGGTCTGATGTGAGCCTGCATTATGTGGGAACCGTTTATTTTCTGTGTGAAATGCAAAGTGAAAGCATGCAGCTTTAGTGATGCTTTAAGGACAGCCAATGGCGGCGCAGAGACAGTAGTGCTGCATCTTTATTTTAATTCCAGCTTGATTTTTCAATCTGTCAAATTGACAAACGGCCATCAAATTTTTCTGTCACGGCTAATAATATTCCATAAATGTCATCCATAAATGGCTACAAATCAAAGGGGTTAAAATATTGTCTTAATCACAAGCCAAAGTGGACATATTTTACAATATGTTACCTTAGACAGTGAAGCACCAGCAGCATCAGGAAAGGACAGGATCTGAACTGCCCCAAAGCAGGTCGGCTTGAGTGTGTGCTCTCTTCGCGCACATGCTTCATGTTTTCTGTCAATGAAAAACACACACACATATACATATATATATATATATATATATATATATATATATATATATATATATATATATATATACATATAAGAAGTTTATACAGTTTCTTTCCAGATAACAAAACTACTGTATACAGTAAATGTGACCCCAGTTTCCCCTGCCATAGATCACCTGTTCATTCACCCTGTCTTCTGCACTCCATCCTCCAATCATCAGGACAGTGTGAACTTGTCAGTCACAGTCAGCTTGAAATCAGTAATTTAGACCTACAGTGACACACAAAGCCATATATTGTAAATCAAAGGAATAAACCTATCTGATTGGCATGAGCTAAAGTGGAGGTATTTTACAACAACTTACCTAGGATGTGGATGAAGGACCATCTCTGAACTGAGCAGGTCTGCCTCATGGGGCTCAGTCATGCCTGAGGAAACGCTGTCATCCACCATGAACTTCTCTGTAAAGAAAAAAACAAAAACAAATGGGAAATAATTTAAGTTACTTCAGTGGTGATGTTTTATTTATTGTTTATTGGTTTATTTTGGTCGGGACAGTGCATGTTAATGAACATACATGGGTCTCATGCATGTAAACAAGACACACCGGATTGTAGCCTTGGGCTAATTTGCATCCGTCGTCCCCCATGCACACTTTCAAACACACTCTCATTCATCCTGGCCTATTGTACATGTTTTTAGTGGTAGGGGAAACCGGAGTACCCGGAGGAAACCTACGCAGACACGGGGAGAACATGCAAACTCCACACAGAAAGGCCCCGTCCAGGTGGGAATCGAACCAGGGACCTTCTAGCTGTGAAGCACGAGCGCTAACCACTGTGCCACCGTGCCGCCCATGTTTTGTTGTTAGTTGTGAGGTTATGCTAGCAAATTAGAGTGAAGTAAAATCTCCGCTTTTCGCTTTTTATCAATTTTATCGCAATATCAAGATGGCCATAATTTACCGACACTTCTCAGAAAAGTGGCGGAGCGTGAGTACATTAGCGCGGCGACGTACGTTCGAAGGGCCGCTGTAAGCTACGGTTGTTGTAAAAGAGCGGGGATATCTAGCTTATTAAGCCCTGCACTGACAAACTGACCCCACAGATCATCTTAACATAGTAACTTAATCGCCACAAATGGCCTTAAAAATTCATTTTGTATTTAAAGTACGATTATATCAAGAGATTTGACTTACAGCGTAATGTCGTCCGCTCCGGTCTGAGGCTTTGTCGGCAGCCGTGCGCGCTCCCGCTGCTTTCACCCACTTGGGCCATACGGAGCATAGATACAGGTGACGCGTCATACGGGTACCATGGACCGTTATGGCGGACGAAACTGGAGTCATGCGCCACTGAGCACCACTATGTAAAGAGATACGAGCTGGGACAGCATGCCTCTTCCATTATATTTACTTCAATGATGCGGTCACAAAGCAGAGCAGCCAGCGGCCATTGGTTTTGCCATAGGCCATTATGACAGCATCCTGTGATGCAGCAGGCCACACCCTATATAAGGATGGCTTCTCATTCATAAAAAACATTTTGCCTGACGAAGGCCACTGGCCGAAACGTTGCATCAAATAAAGGAACACTGGTGTTTCGAGTATACAGTGTGAGAGTTTTTTCCTGTTCTACATTTGACTTCTATACATTCTCTTATGCACCTGTTTCATACAAGAGATGTGTGAAGTAAACCATCTTTAATTGCTGAAAAATGTATAAAATAATAATGGAGATGGAGAAATGTACTTGTTACATTCAGCTCTTAGAAACACTCAGGGTGTGCAAATAGGCAGGAAATGTGAAATAAACAACAATTAATTAGTAAATAGTGGTATCTTATATACAAGGACTTTGTGGGGACAAAAAGTGTACACAGTAAATAATAAGTAAACAGACTGCAAAAAATAATCATAATAATGCTATAGTCGGTATCAGCAGTGCAGGTTTAGTGTAATACTAATATTTTACAATAAAAAATATAGATTGACCGCCTTCTTAGTGACGTCACAGTTTTGAACGCGTGTCATTGGTTGACGCGGGTGTCAATCAGAACAGCTGATCGTGTTTTTGTCTCTTGGCGCCTAACGAAACATATGATCAATAAATGCTTATCTTTGAACCTTAAATGGCTGACCGAGGCAAACATAAGGACATTTATATCATCGTGGACGCTTGGCATCACTTTCACCCAAAGGACTTTTGCAGAGGAAGTGTAAATCGGCGTTACGATCCTCCATGGGACTCCAGCGGGCCGCAGCTCAAAGCTAACCCGAAGAGAGCGCACCTTGGCTGGGTACAAGCCCGGCAAAGACCCGGCAAGCCATGGATTAAAACCGGACCATGACACGCCACTTGTGGGACTAAATACTGGAGAACTCATCCCACGAAGACAGCAGAAGGTAGGGAAAAGGCTTTAAACTACGTACTGCTGTAATGCAATGCCATATTGTAAAAGTTCCTGAAGAAGTTTTTGTGATTGGGTTGGGTCCGGCTTGGTTTGTCCTGGATCCATCATTTTTTGGCTTTGATGAACAACAGTTTGGCCTCAGATTCACGCAAATATGAATACTGTAGTTCTGCGCTTGTGTATGCGTGCTGAATGCGGTTTTGCCTGTCTTGCGAGGGATTCAAGCGAGTGTTTGACTGTGATTTTGCATGTTTCTTTAGCATTATTGTAATTGCAAATACACAGCGAGTCATTTTTGCATTTTTGATTGTTTTATAGTTGGCTAAACCGAGCTGAATTTGTACTACGTGTTCTATACTATGAGCTGTCCGATATCATCAAATGAGCCGCGTCTGGACTCTTCATTCAAATACATTACAAACCCATTGCGTTACTGGAGACGCAAACGGGTACCTTTTGCGTTCTATATTACGCATAAGGCGAGTGACCGTTCGTCAATTTATGACGCTTTCGGAGTCTTTTAATGATGCTGAGCTCCATCGTTGGTCTGTGTTCTTAGAGTGCGTGTCCTCTATCAAAAACTGGCTGGCCACTAACTATTTGCAGATCAATTCAAACAAGACCGAAACACTGATCATTGCTCCAGACCACAAGATCCCCCTGATCAAACAGCACCTTGCCTCTCTTGGCTCCTCTGTCAAATCCAGCCTCAGAAACCTGGGGGTTGTGTTTGACCAGGCCATGTCTTTGGAAACACACTCAAAACAGCTCGTCCGAAATTGTTTTTATCACCTTAGGACCATCTCTAAAATTCGCAAAATATTGTCAAGGAAGGATCTGGAAATTATTATTCATGCTTTCATATCAACAAGACTTGATTATTGTAACTCTGTTTTTACCTGTCTGAATAAGTCTGCTCTGAACAAACTGCAAATTGTTCAAAATTCTGCTGCTAGACTTTTAACAGGTTTCTCTCGAAGGTCTCATATCACCCCAGTCTTGTCTGCTCTCCATTGGCTCCCTGTAAAATTCAGGATTGATTTTAAGATTCTAGTGCTGACTTTCAGAGCCTTAAACGGTCAGGCCCCACAGTAGGCCATGAGACGGGACCCCAAATTTGGGCTACCGGTACCATTTTGAGGGATTAAATTTCCTTTTGATTTTCATGAAGGTACACATCTGTAGTGTTGGAAAATGTGTGATAGCATCTGATCCATGGTAGTTTTCATGAGAAATCAACACTTGTATCATCCCATCTCAATATACGGTGTTCAGTGACTACTAGAGATAAAAATGCCTCTATAATCCAAGTGGTTGTTCTCTTCTTTTGCAAAATGCAGGATCTTGCAGACCATCAATAACAGAACCAACATTCATTGGCTTTTCAGAGAAACTAAGTAGTTAATGGCCTGTCCATCATTATAATTTGCTGTGTAATCTTAAAAAAAGTGAACTCTACCAGATTTGCATTGAAAAGAGCAATGTCTGGGCTTTAATATGATGTGTCAACCACCTTTCTAGGTCACTGGGGGGCTGAGAAACGTTATGTTGAAAATCGTTCAACTGAACATAGTGTATGGTGACATGATATGATTTTATCTGATCCCATGCTTTTTCTAATTTGGATTTTTTCATGTAATTCTATACGATTTTGCCCAGCACCAGGACTTAATCGAAAGGCAGTGATTCCAGCATCCATTAAGGCACATATCTTCACCAATCCAGCATGGAGCAGCAGATATTGATCGACTAGAAGAGACAATCATCGGAAAGGAGACATCACACATGGTTATTGGCATAGCCCTATGAGGCAACTCCTGTTGTGATATTGGGCTATACAAAACCATTGATTGATTGATAGCAGTATAGGCAAAGGTGTATGGTGTCCTCACCTACCCAGTGCTGAACTTTCATGAGTTGAAAAGCTACAGTAGATTTCAATTGAGGCGGAACATACTACTTTAGATGCTGATGTGGCTGGAGCACATGTTGGACCACATCCACTCATGAAATGGAATGACCATGCCCAAGAGATGAAAGACTTCCTCAGTGCAAAACATGGTGTGGATCCTTATGAGGCAGCCACAAGCTGAACATCAAATTGTCCCAAGCTGGACTGGTTTCATCATAAAATAAGATAATCCTTTAGAGATCCGTGATAAAATAATCCATGACAAAGTAGAAATCTGAGAGGATGTAGTAGCACCTTACCACAAATGTGCCAGCTACTGAAAAGAGCACTGTGTATGAGATCTTTAAGCGTTCTGACCTCATTTGTGAAGAGTTGCATCTGGATTCAGTGGTAGTTGTCCTAGAGTCTGCTTGGATGCATAAAGAACAATTCTGTGGTCTGTGGGACGTCTGCTGTGATCTTGGCTCTTCTGCTGAGGGACTCCTTTGGCCCTGGGTCTCTATAGTCTGGATCTCTCCTTCTGTGGTTTCTCTTTTCTCCCCCTGGGTTTTTAAGTTTTTCCTTGCTATTCTGGAGAGTCTATGGACAGGGGACACCCACGCTGCTCCTCATCACCTGCTGCTGACATTTAATTGGACATTATGTTTATGTTTGCCTGGATACTTACTTTCCTGGACTTTACATTGTCTTATTTACTGTTTTGTTTAATTGCCTTAATGTTTAGTGCAGCCCTGTGAGGCAACTCCTGTTGTGATATTGGGCTATACAAAACCATTGATTGATTGATTGATTGATTGATTGATTGATTGACAATTCATACTATCTGCAATGCATTGTCTATTCTTGGGAGGAGATTTCAGGATGTGGGCTGAGGGATGTTTGCATTGAAGCTGGCATAGTTGCTGAGGGACCCATAAGTGGGTTGATGGCTGGGAAACACTATTACCGTGCAGGGTACACAAGTGCATTTATGAAGCCATGATGAGACTGGCATGGTCAGAATTCACTAATCAGTTAGAGACCAGACTAGCAATTTTGAAAAAAGGTCAACTCCTTTTTAGCGCAGGCGGTTGTTTGACATTCAGTTTTGAACAGTTCACTTTTATCTGGAGGTGTTCTAGACCTCTGCCATAGCAATGGCGATCTCTCAGCTTGCTGGATATCATATGTGAAAATGAACAAAAGCTCCCGCACACTGTCTCACTCTTAAGATATTTATTGCAACGTTTCGGTCAAAAGGACCTTCATCAGGCTTGAGGACAGCCCCTTCTGTCAGTCTTTTTATGACTATAGGCGCTGCCCCCAACAAATCAAAGCCAATCAGGTATCGGCTGTGGGTGATCTCCTCAACAAGGAGTAACCCAAAAAGCAAAACATTTTTAATATGGGATTACAGTAAATATTCAGAGTCAAAACATTTCCATAATTATCGCATAGTTATTTTGATAATTTTAATATTTAAAACATTCATGAAATTCACTGGCATTTAAGAAAAAACATGAACCACTTAAAACACATCACCGGAGGCGGATTCTGCTCCTCCCAACTACTCTGAAGGGGAAGGGAAGGGAACGGAACGCTTCATTATCAAACACAATTTACAACATTACATTAAGTAAAAACTCATCATTGAGGCCTTTTGGGCTGAGGGTTTGTAAAGAAAAAATCCAGTACGCCTCTCGTTGTTTCAACACACGATCATGGTGTCCTCCTCGAGGTGGGGGCGGCACCTGTTCAATCCCGCAGAAGCGCAGGGATGAGACATCGTGCCCCGATTGGTTGAAATGGATAGCCTTGTCCTGCCGTCTTATAGCGCTTTTGTGTTCGCTTATTCGTTGTTTTAATTTCCGCGTGGTCTTACCAACATAGGCTAGTCCACATGGACAGCGCAGCAGGTACACGACATGGGTGGAGGCACACGTAATGACACTCCGAATGGGAAATTTTTTTCCGGTGAACGGGTGGCAAAAATGATTTGTTTTCATTGTATTATTACATTGTGCGCAGGTGCCGCACCTATAGTTCCCGTTGGGTATTGGGGACAGAAGTGTCTGCGTCTTTGGGGTACTTCTGCCTCGGGAGAAATCTGAATGTACAAGAGAATCTCTTAGATTGCGACCTCTTCTGTGCGTGAACAGGGGTGGATTTGTGAACATTTCCACTAATTCGGGGTCCGTGCTGAGTATATGCCAGTGCTTTAAAAAAATGGATTTTATTTTTCCACTATGAGGGGAGTACACCGTGTTAAATATGGTGGAAAATTGTTTTTCCTTTTTGTCCATTTTTTTCAACAACTTCTCCCTTGGTTTAGATAAAGCCACTGCATACGCCTCCTCTATCCAAGATGAAGGATAGCCCCATTGTACAAATTTGGTCTTCATCTCTCTCGATTTTACTATAAAATCTTGCGTAGTATGGCACACCCTTCTTAAGCGAAAAAATTGGTTTTTTGGAAGCCCCCTCTTCAATGGGGTAGGGTGTGAGCTGCTGGCCAAGAGGAGAGTGTTCTTATCAGTGGGTTTACGATATAGCGTGGTGGTTAGTTCGCCACCACTTCTTTCCACCACCATGTCCAAAAAGTTGACTCTATCTTTACTCATTTCGCATGTAAATTTCAGATTACTCTTAAGTTGATTTATCCAGTCTATCCACTCCATAAGTTGAGCGTGATTCCCCCGAAACACGCAAAAGATGTCATCTATGTATCGATGGTATGCCAGAATGTGTTCAAAGAAGGCGTTTTCTGTGGGATTTAAGATGTATTGTTGCTCAAAAAAGCCCATGTACAAATTTGCATAATTGGGCGCACATATAGTCCCCATACTTGTACCAGAGAGTTGTTGGTAGAAAGTCTTATCGAAAATGAAGTAATTGTATTTCAATACGAAAGAAGTCAATTGTATCAAAAATTCCGTTGAAGGGTTTACTGATATTTCTCGTGTTTGCAAATAAAAATTCATTGCCTCAATCCCTTCGTCGTGCGGTATATTCGTATACAAGCTTGTCACATCCAATGTGAGGAGGTAGACGTCATCGTCAGGGAGGTTAGATATTGAAGATATTTTATTTATAAAGTCAGTCGAGTCTTGCAGAAACGCCGGGAGGTTCTGGACATGTTTTCTGATGAACCTGTCCACATATTCAGATAGCGGGGCTAATAACGAGCCAATTTGGGATACAATTGGGCGACCTGGAGGTTTTAATAAATGCTTGTGGATCTTTGGTAATGTATATAGTACGGGTATGATTGGCTTTTTACAACACAAGAATTCAAACTCAGGCTTAGTCACCCAGCCACGTGTTAATGCACCCTCTAGATACGTAAAGATTTCCCCTTGGAATGCTGACGTGGGGTCTGTTGGGAGCTTTTTGTAATAAGCAGTGTTAGAGAGTTGGGATAAAATCTCTGCTTTATATTGATCTATGTCTTGTATCACAATTGCTCCTCCCTTGTCTGCGGGTTTAATTATTATGTCTGCCTCATTCATCAATTCGTGTAGAGCCACCTCGCCCCGCCAGCAGCGCAAGGAGGTACGCAAAACACGGCGCGCCTGGCACGGAGCTACCAGGATTCCATACAAGACAGTGAATCTACGCACTCATCACAGGATTCATCTTCATCCTCTTTTTGGCCAAACGACATCCAAGACAAACAAGAAGAGATTTAGACGTGGAAGGCGCTCACCAAAGATCACGATGGCGCCCGTGGACGCGCAGCTACACCAGGACACGGTAACGAATATCTCCAAAAAACAGCTCACTCAAGCACAACTTGCGTTACTGTCGAAGGGTTTGTCCTTTGTTCCCAAAAAACCTGTCAATGCCTTCAACGTACAAGTTGATTTATTCAAATGTTTCAGACAAATAAAATTAAGATACTTCTTCAAAGATCACAATGTTCAGAGGGACTCTGTGAGTTCATTCAGACCAAAAAGTACTTTTTGTCCCCAAGTGTCCAATTCCTCCATTAATACATTTTGTAGACTGGTCGAGAAAGAGGTTTTGCAAACATGTAAGAACCCGATACCTTATACAGACAATTTAACTAAGGAGGAGAAGGAAGCTCTACACGAATTGATGAATGAGGCAGACATAATAATTAAACCCGCAGACAAGGGAGGAGCAATTGTGATACAAGACACAGATCAATATAAAGCAGAGATTTTATCCCAACTCTCTAACACTGCTTATTACAAAAAGCTCCCAACAGACCCCACGTCAGCATTCCAAGGGGAAATCTTTACATATCTAGAGGGTGCATTAACACGTGGCTGGGTGACTAAGCCTGAGTTTGAATTCTTGTGTTGTAAAAAGCCAATCATACCCGTACTATATACATTACCAAAGATCCACAAGCATTTATTAAAACCTCCAGGTCGCCCAATTGTATCCCAAATTGGCTCGTTATTAGCCCCGCTATCTGAATATGTGGACAGGTTCATCAAAAAACATGTCCAGAACCTCCCGGCGTTTCTGCAAGACTCGACTGACTTTATAAATAAAATATCTTCAATATCTAACCTCCCTGACGATGACGTCTACCTCCTCACATTGGATGTGACAAGCTTGTATACGAATATACCGCACGACGAAGGGATTGAGGCAATGAATTTTTATTTGCAAACACGAGAAATATCAGTAAACCCTTCAACGGAATTTTTGATACAATTGACTTCTTTCGTAATGAAATACAATTACTTCATTTTCGATAAGACTTTCTACCAACAACTCTCTGGTACAAGTATGGGGACTATATGTGCGCCCAATTATGCAAATTTTGACATGGGCTTTTTTGAGCAACAATACATCTTAAATCCCACAGAAAACGCCTTCTTTGAACACATTCTGGCATACCATCGATATATAGATGACATCTTTTGCGTGTTTCGGGGGAATCACGCTCAACTTATGGAGTGGATAGACTTGGATAAATCAACTTAAGAGTAATCTGAAATTTACATGCGAAATGAGTAAAGATAGAGTCAACTTTTTGGACATGGTGGTGGAAAGAAGTGGTGGCGAACTAACCACCACGCTATATCGTAAACCCACTGATAAGAACACTCTCCTCTTGGCCAGCAGCTCACACCCTACCCCATTGAAGAGGGGGCTTCCAAAAAACCAATTTTTTCGCTTAAGAAGGGTGTGCCATACTACGCAAGATTTTATAGTAAAATCGAGAGAGATGAAGACCAAATTTGTACAACGGGGCTATCCTTCATCTTGGATAGAGGAGGCGTATGCAGTGGCTTTATCTAAACCAAGGGAGAAGTTGTTGAAAAAAATGGACAAAAAGGAAAAACAATTTTCCACCATATTTAACACGGTGTACTCCCCTCATAGTGGAAAAATAAAATCTATTTTTTTAAAGCACTGGCATATACTCAGCACGGACCCCGAATTAGTGGAAATGTTCACAAATCCACCCCTGTTCACGCACAGAAGAGGTCGCAATCTAAGAGATTCTCTTGTACATTCAGATTTCTCCCGAGGCAGAAGTACCCCAAAGACGCAGACACTTCTGTCCCCAATACCCAACGGGAACTATAGGTGCGGCACCTGCGCACAATGTAATAATACAATGAAAACAAATCATTTTTGCCACCCGTTCACCGGAAAAAAATTTCCCATTCGGAGTGTCATTACGTGTGCCTCCACCCATGTCGTGTACCTGCTGCGCTGTCCATGTGGACTAGCCTATGTTGGTAAGACCACGCGGAAATTAAAACAACGAATAAGCGAACACAAAAGCGCTATAAGACGGCAGGACAAGGCTATCCATTTCAACCAATCGGGGCACGATGTCTCATCCCTGCGCTTCTGCGGGATTGAACAGGTGCCGCCCCCACCTCGAGGAGGACACCATGATCGTGTGTTGAAACAACGAGAGGCGTACTGGATTTTTTCTTTACAAACCCTCAGCCCAAAAGGCCTCAATGATGAGTTTTTACTTAATGTAATGTTGTAAATTGTGTTTGATAATGAAGCGTTCCGTTCCCTTCCCTTCCCCTTCAGAGTAGTTGGGAGGAGCAGAATCCGCCTCCGGTGATGTGTTTTAAGTGGTTCATGTTTTTTCTTAAATGCCAGTGAATTTCATGAATGTTTTAAATATTAAAATTATCAAAATAACTATGCGATAATTATGGAAATGTTTTGACTCTGAATATTTACTGTAATCCCATATTAAAAATGTTTTGCTTTTTGGGTTACTCCTTGTTGAGGAGATCACCCACAGCCGATACCTGATTGGCTTTGATTTGTTGGGGGCAGCGCCTATAGTCATAAAAAGACTGACAGAAGGGGCTGTCCTCAAGCCTGATGAAGGTCCTTTTGACCGAAACGTTGCAATAAATATCTTAAGAGTGAGACAGTGTGCGGGAGCTTTTGTTCATTTTTGCATTAATTTCCTTGTCTTCTACGCACCTGTCGCCTCCTGGGTGTGCGGAGTTGTCCCCAGTTGGATATCATATGTGGAATTTGTGGAGGATGTAGTCCTTGGTCTTCTAACAATCCTCACGTGAAGGAATTTGGACTTTTGACATCTTCTCCTACTCCTACCATGGTGTTTATTTTTATTTATTGGTTTATTTAGTCGGGACAGTGCATGTTAATGAACATACATGGGTCTCATGCATGTAAACAAGCCACACCGGATTGTAGCCTTGGGCTAATTAGCATCCATCGTCCCCCATGCGCACTCTCAAACACACTCACATTCATCCTGGCCTATTGTACATGTTTTTAGTGGTAGGGGAAACCAGAGTACCCGGAGAAAACCTACGCAGACACGGGGAGAACATGCAAACTCCACACAGAAAGGCCCCGTCCAGGTGGGAATCGAACCTGGGACCTTCTAGCTGTGAAGCACGAGCGCTAACCACTGTGCTACCGTGTTCACCTTTGACAATGTGAACTACGCTCAGTATCTGTCTTCATGTTATAAAAGGTGTTGGAGTTACCTTTAGAGATGTTGCCAAGTCTTTTCAATGGCACTGAGTCAGTGTGGACAGAGCAGCTGAACCTAATCTTATTGGTAAATGGTCTCAACTTATATAGCACTTTTCCACCTACGTTAGGCACTCAAAGCGCTTTACGGCAAGGATCCACTCACCCATTCACTCTCTCATTCATACACCAGTGTACGCAGACACTGGAGGCAAGGTGGGTGAAGTGTCTTGCCCAAGGACACAACGATAGTGTGCACCTTCAGGAGGCGGGATTAGAACCCCCGACCTTCCGATCATGAGACTACCCACTCTACCATCTGCGCCACCGTCGCCCCCTGCGTGAAGGAGTGGAGTAAGTCCAAATGCAGGGAACTGCTCATAGAGAAAACTCTTTTTGCAACTGTCGGTGATGAGTGCTTTAGAATCACAGCTCAGGGCAGTGAGTTATTCCCAAGTCTCCAGTGCCAACCAGAAGAAGCTGATGGTCGTCTTCTTCTCCATGCCACCCATGCAGTTGAAGAGGGGTATAATGCTGTTGTCATCTGCTCGGAGGACACGGATGTTTTGATCATGTCCCTTGCTTTCCATGACACAATTTGGGCACCTTTGTATAAAAAAGAAAGACTTTTGTGCCATGAGGGGTGAGATAGAAAGCCATCAGCTTCCACCATGCCGAGACTGCTTAGTGAAGCATGCCCAAAGAGCTAACTACCAGGCTGTATTATGGAGGAGAGGCTTGGAAAGGGACCCTCAAGCACCTAGCCCTGTTGGTCATGGATTGAAGATCGAGTCTGTGAGATGAGTTGACCAGCTGGTAGTTCAGTTGATGGAGAGCCAACCAGCACATGAAGCTCAGTTAGATTTATTGGCCTACAACTGTCCAAGACACTTCGTCCACTACAAATGCAAATGGACTCAAGTGCACGGATATGAGCCAGATATTGAGAATCAAACATGTTTTAGAAACTGATGAAAGTGATGTTGAAAGTGGACATGGGGAGTCATTCCTATAGTAGATGTGACACAAATCACAAATCAAAGAGTAAATACGTACAGTGGGTGAAAATGTACCTTTTGTAGGAGGTTAAGTAGCTTGAATTGCATTTGTGTAAAACAATGGCATAGCTATTAGAGTGGGTTGTCTCATGATCGGAAGGTCAGGGGTTCGAATCCCAGCCCCTGAAGAACACTGTCGTTGTGTCCTTGGACAAGACACTTCACCCTCCTTGCCTACAGTGTCTGTGTACACTGGTGTATGAATGAGAGAGTGAATGGGTGACTGCGCTTTGGGCCTGAGGAAGGTAGAAAAGCGCTGTGTAAGTTGAGACCATTTGCCATTGACCATAAAATGTTCATTTAATTCCTGTTAAATTAGTTGTAAATAAATGCTTTTGCTCATGTTCCAAAACCTTCTCAAGACCAGACTGAACATTATTTATCTTCTGACAACGCTATGATTTAATGTATGCATGGACCCTACCGCTTACTTGTTCCCAAAGGCACATAATGTTGGGTTGGAACCCTTTAAGAAAACTCTGTTTCATTAATACTTTTTTAATAAAGTAACAAATATGGCAAATCTCGGGCATTAGACAGAATTATTGTAAAATGCCATCAAGTCAGAGTTCACTTAACCCTTTTTCTTGTGATATTTGAAAATCATCCACCATATCCAAAAACTACCTTGAATCTAAATCTATCACACATTTTCCAAACACAGGGTCATATATCTACACAAAAATCACCATGTGGTTTAATCCCTCAAAATGGTACCGATTGACCCTCCGTCTCACGGCCTACAGTACATCCTGGACCTGTTGTGCCCATATTCCTCTGGCCGCACTCTTCGGTCCTCTGGTCAGAACCTGCTTGTTGTCCCTAAGACTCATTATAAAACCCGAGGGGACCTGTCTTTTCAGTCTGCTGCTCCCAGACTGTGGAACACCTTGGCCCTGTCTCTGCGTCTGGCCGGCTCTGTGGACTCTTTTAAAAAGGACCTGAAGACATGTTTATTCAAAAAAGCTTTTGGTTGATGGGTTTTCACTAGTGTCACTTTGATTTTACATATGTCCCCACATTTTTTTTTTTTTTTGCCCTTATCCTTTACAGCACTTTGTGATTTTATCTGTGAAAAGCGCTTTATAAATAAACTTTACTTACTTACTTACTAGTGATGGGACTTATAGCTCTTTGATGCTTTTTTTTTTAAAGAAAATAAATACCCTCTGAATTGACTTTATTTGAATGGAAATGTCACTATTTCATACAATATAACATCGATATTTCCCTCTATGGAGTTTGTTATCTCAAAAAAACAATCACACGGCCTGATTAAGCTTCTGTTGCTTCATTCACGTAACTTTTCCTCTGCCCCTCTTTCTCCCTCGCGAAAGAGGAAAAAAGTGAAAGAGGTGTTTTGCTTCAACACAATCTCCTCTGTAACCGTGTTTATTATTTCATTAGGACTTTTATTTCTCAAACGTGTTGCCTTATGCTCACTTTGAGCTCCTCGTGGGGGGTAGAGATGACCGGGGCGGACTGCAGCAGTGACTTTTGTTTCGCAAAATAAGCATGCACAACTAAAGTGACGCCCCTCCCCCAAAGAGGAATTAAAAAAAAATACTTCACCTCCGCGAATCCGTTCATATCGTTCACTGTAAAGACTCGTTCAAAAGCGCCGGATCGTTCGCACCGACACATCACTAATTGGCGGCCCTATGCAAGGCATATATTTGCAGGTAACAAGTGACGCTTGTGCTCACTATTTGAGGCCAGTCCCTGATTGGTTAACAAGGCGTAAATGAACGCACGTGTAGATTGGATTACTAGAGTACTAGAGTGGAGTGCATGAAGCAGGGGGCGGGTTAACATGGAAGTTGGTGGTGTGGTCACGTTTGGTCTGTACGCACCTTTAGTCAGGGCTGAGCATAGACCAGGGCCAGAGCAGTGTGAGCTGAGGAGAGGGAAGGGTGAGGAGGAGAGGTGCCTGGGCTCTGGACCTCTGTGGGAGGAGCACAGCAAAATGAACAGCCCAGTGGATTATTATTATTTAAGATCCTTTTGATATAGACAAAACAAAGATATGGACAAACCAGATGTATGTTTTAAGTGTAATACCTTTATTAGTATTAATACTCACCATAACTGCAGAGTCTTGTGACAGACTTTATAGGACGAGGTAGGACTAATTAGTTTATTATTAGGTCCACATCATGGAACATTATATTGTGCATGTAAAATATTGATGTCATTGGCAGTGTTATAGTTACAGAAAAAAAAATGTATATCACTTTTTTTTTTCAAGGGAGGGGGGGCTTTTTTCATGGTTGAGCATGTGCCCCTCAAAATGTCTGTGCACAAATCAGAGCGTAGCTATGTGAGGTGTAGGAAAAATTCCCGCCTGTTTTGTCATTTATTGAGCTGGACATGGGCATATGGTGTTAAGTTATCCTTTATTAATCTCTGTAGAGTAATTTGTTTTCTCCATTTGACCCATCCTCAGTGTCGCTGGGGCGATTTGTAGGAGCAGTGAGCTGCTGGCATGGGCCGGCGCTCAGGGGGGAAGGTAGGGTGAAGTGTCTTCCCCAAGGACACAACGACAGTGTGCATTTTTGCGAGAGCCCCCAAACTTCCGATCACAAGACGACCCGCACTACTAACTGCGCCACTGTCGCCCCTTATTTATTTATTTATTTATCTATCTATTTATTTATTTATTCATTAGGGTAGGGTAGGGTTTTTTCTCAAACCCTACGTCAGGAGGTGTGTATACAGTATACATCAATTTAAACCACACTGGAAACTGTTTTTAACAGCATGAAATGCGTTGCCACATTGGATATAATCATTGGTGCTTTAATCATGAAACATGCAAACTTTGATGCAATGTTGCACACTACATTGACATGCTCCTCCACACCATGAGTCCGAGCGCATCAGCCCGGAACAAAGACACTAGAACCTGAGCAGCGGTTGTATATATAGGCAGTTTGGGTTTTTTTTGACACAAAATACCGCTGCAGTCATAGGGGCAAACTTTGTGTGGATGGCTTCCCCACCTCACCCTCCCCACTGCAGTGTACAGGGACTCATCCGGGTCTGAGCAAGGACACGGACCATGACCTTGTGTGTGGAGTATTCTGTATTCTGCGGTCGAGAGTGGCCGGGCGTCAAACTAATTCTTCAACAGCACCACTCTTTCTTCGTTCCAGATGAGTTCGTAATGTCCCACTTTGAGCGGCGGGCATAGGGTCTGCTGTCCACGCTCTCTACTCTTGTCAGGGAAATTGAAGCATGTCCCGTAGTAGGGTTTTCTTGGGTCAGGACGTGTTTGTTAGGTTCCGGTCGGTTCCAAGCTGAAATAAAGGGCATGGTTTAAACCTCTCTTAAATACACCCAGTCTAATGTTTGACTGCACTGACCACCGATCTGTGGCCCTCCATGCTGTATACATCTCGGTGAAAAAGGTGTGGACTCCCCTGGATTAAAGTCTCTGTTTGAAACAGCCACAGTCAATGCCACAGAAGCAGGACAGCATCAGAGCACCCTTTCCATGTGAAGCTGCTGTAAAATTCCAAGTTATGTTGGTAAATCCTCTGATGAAGGGCACAGGTGAGACCAGGTAAAAGTTAGTCAGGCATGGTGACAGTAACCATGCCATTTATCTTTGTCTTATCTCATGTATCTTTATCTTATGCCATTTATCTCTGTGCCTCCACAGAGATAGATGACACCAGTATGGAGGGTATCATGTGAGTTTCTTGCTATACTTGCAGGCGTAGTGTAATCTGTGTGCACAACTAGCTCTTGTGGAGTCAGAGCTTCCTTTAATGTCCTCAATCACTCCAACTGGTGATTGACATAAAAAATCTCTGTAATCTTTGTTATTTCCAGCAACTTATCAATTGACGCGTCTCTTTCCCAAGAAAAAAACACTTCTCTATTTCCAAATTATCACTTTTCCTGGGTACTGATCTTATCACCTATTCCCCCTTGTGTAATGATGTTGGACTTGATGGAGAGAGATCCAGTGCTGAATTTACATGCAGGACATTTCGGCAACACTGCATACAGCAGCTTTTATGATTTTACTTAGATTGTACTCAGGGGTTAAAGTGGGCGGGAACGGCCGGGAACGGCGTTCCCCCACCTTCGCATGGCAAAAAAAGAAAAGAAAAAAAAGTTCATGATTGCAACTTTGTCATTTTCACGCACATACGAAATTCTGCCTGTGAGATAAATCAATGCAATAAAAGTACTAGGTTGGGCCTACTCAATATACGTCCCGGGGGCCAAAAAATATAATCTGACCTCATTTTCCATAAAAATTATATTTTTTCCTGCATTATCCGCGCCGCATTTGCGTAGCTCCACAGCAAGTTCGCGGCACTTTGCGTAGCAGTGTGCCTCCGGCTCCGGACCATCATCTCCTAGCGCGGGCTCAAATGAAAACATGGCTCTGTTAAACGGTGTAAGACGCTAAACTGAGAAAAAGGAGGCTTATCGTTGGACGGACTGACAGATTTTATCAAACCGCAGCACAAGGACAGCATGAATCATGTTTGCTCGGATTATCCCATGCAGAAGCAGGACTCCTCGCGGTCCGCGTCAGGTGCAGCGTGTGTTCCTGCCTTCACCGGTGCAAAGGGCTTAACCAGCGACTTTAAGGTAAGGAACACCAGTTCAGTTGTGAATGTTTGTAAAGCGGACGATAAAGCTGATGGAACGTGAGTTTTGGAAAACTGCTCTGCACCACCAGCACTCGTGTTTAACCGGTCAACACGCTCGCTCCCTGGGCTCTAACTTTACTAAATAACATCTGAATCATTCATTTGACAGGTGCATTTTTCTTCCTTTCTGCTCTGACTTCATTCAATACGTGTTTGTGGGAAATGTACAAGCGCAGAGATGCTCTTTGCAAAGTTAACATGGTAAACGAGGCTGAAGCTGAATATGTGGATGAGCGCGCCATCTCCAAGGAGCGCTTCATTTACTGAGTTTTTTCGTAAAGCGCGAGGTCTGGACAGAACAGCGTTTGGTCCGCCCTTATTTATTATTTTCCATGGTCTGTCTGCTCAGCGCTGAGGAGCAGTGGCTGAGCAGGAGTTAGTCATGTTGTTTGAGATGTACTGGTCTCATTCTGTATTAGGCCTTTGGCCTGGTTTAGATGTGATTTAGTCCTGCCTTAGACCTGATATTGCATGTTTTTGCCCTGGCTTAATCCTGGTTTAGTTCTGAGTAGTCCTAGTTTATTATTAGGCTCTTTATTATTCTGTATTATTCTATTGCTGTGTTTTTTTTCTTTTTTTCCCTCCAAAGCCTTAAAATGCTGGAATATAATATAACTTTTATGTTTAGGCCCAATTCTATTCTGTTCAAGCAGTGATGATAATTACATTTTCATTTATTTATCCCAAAAATATGAATACGTTTGGTGGTGGGAGGCTCACCCCTGACCAGCCTGCAAGAGCCCTGCTGTAAGCACCACTGACTGTGAAAGAGGATTTTCTTAAATAAAGAACATAATAACAAGCCAAAATTGTTAATAAGTAATGTTTCAGCACACATGTTCATTTCTTTGGTTGGGCCTTCTTTGAATAAGTGGATCCTGACATTTTATTTGTTTCTATAATCTATTAAGCTCCTCTCTGGGCAGGCATGGTGCTCTGCAGTCCTATCTAAGAAGAACCCAAAAGAGTGGATCTGGCAAAAGCAGAATTTGTTCATTTAGTAAATCACATAGACCTCCAATCATTTATGATTGTTAAAACCTACTAAAGGATATCTAAAAATAATTCAAGGTATTAAACAATATTGGAAAATAAAATAATTACAGTATCAAATACCTTGTATTGTGCAGTATCTGTTCAGAACCCATGACTACATGTCAGTACCTAAGTACATAAAAAAATATAAAATGTAGCGCGATTCCTACTGCTTGTTAAAGGTTAGAGTTCCCCCACCTCCCAAATCCCACTTTAACCCCTGATTGTACTATACCGAGATGGTGCAGCTTCTTTACTTTCATGGTATCGTTCCCATTTGTTTTACACGCACAGGTTTCCTGATCTTTGACTTTTAAGTGCTGAATCCCAAATGGCCGAATTTTCCAAAACTGAGCCTTTGAAAGCCGGTGCTTCGGATTCTGATATTTCTCAAAATCTTTTGTGAAGATTTCCCATTGTGTCATTGTGTCACGGTTTGGTTCGGTTTGGGTTTCCCCTGTCTTGTCTTGTGTGTTTATTTTGACATTCTTGTTGTGTGCTTGTCATTTTTGCTTTGCCTTCCTCCTGTGTGATTACCTGCTCCTCCCTAATGTGTTTCACCTGTTCCCCGTTTCCCTTGTGTGTGTATTTATACCCCTGTGTTTCCCCTTGTCTCTTGTCGGTACATCGTCATCGTTTGGAATGTCCTGCCGTGTTCCCCTGCTCCTGGGTGGAGTTCTGCTTGTACCTTTTGCTGCTGTACGCTTGGAATTTTGCCATTAAATTTAAGTTTTGGAACTGTGAGCCGACTGCATTTTGGGTCTTTATCCCACACCTCACCACGCACCCTGACACATTGATGTATCATTTTGTGAAATATTTGTCCCTACGAACTTATCCAACCTTTGCATTTATAACTGTACTGTTATATATGTTATATTATGTATGAGTTCTTTCTTTTTCTTTTCTAACATGTGACAGCTGGACAAAGAACATCAAGTCGGTGCATGGCACCTGACTTTCAACTTAATAACAGAATATTAGACATTTCAAAATAAAAGTGCATAACCAAAATAAAGTGCATAGGGTTGTTCCGATGGGTGAACCAACATCACGATGGAGAGCCACCATTGTGGCAGGGACGTGCACGCCTCTATTTCTATCAGCTTTAAGGCTGAGTAATTAAGTTAGTAAAATAACAAAATTATACATTTTAAGTAGAAAAGGGTATAGGATTAAAACCAAATACAAATTTAATTACATTTTAATTTGTTTGGTGACATCGTCCAACCCTATGCATATGAGAACACAAATCTAATTCAACATTGTCAGGATCTTTTAAGACATTCAAAATGACTGTTTTACTGCGTCCCACCTCAGCAGTGATGGCGTGCTGCGAGAGGCCTTGTTAAACACGTTTAAAACCAGAAAGTTGTTTGTCTTTGCATCAGGGTGTCATGGCAGTGTAAATACCTGGTAGAAAATGACACCAAATCCATATTTTTGCACAGATTTGGCTTTTTCAACGGGATTAGATTGAAGTTGTAATTTTTAGGCAGTGATTACACCTTTGCATAAGGGAGGTGATAAAGCTGAGCTGGCCAACTATAGACCAGTGAGTATCCTACCTGTAATATCTAAGGTCGTCGAGAAAGTAGTGGCCATGCAACTGATGGATCATTTGAATTATGGAGAGCACCCCCTGAATCCTCTTCAGTTTGGTTTTAGAAAAACCATTCAACTGAAACAGCACTTTGTTATTTTGTTGAACAACTCAAGGCCATGTTGGATAAAGGGGGGTGGTGGGTGCCATATTTTTAGACCTGAAAAGAGCATTCGACACAGTAAACCATAACATCCTGTTATCCAAATTGTCCACTCACAATATTTCTGACGAGACATTACAATGGTTTAAATCATATTTAGAGAATAGGAAGCATTGCACAAGAATTGGGAGCACAAAGTCCTCTTTTTTAGACAGTTCAGTCGGGGTGCCACAAGGCTCTATTTTGGGCCCTCTCTTGTTCAGTGTATATATAAATGATCTTCCAGCTATTTGTCCTGAAGTTCACGTACAAATGTACGCCGACGACGCCGTGATATATGTCCATGCGAAATCAAGTCAGAAAGCAGCAGCTGAGCTCCAGAGAGTGATGGAACAAATCTCAGATTGGATGGTGCAATCATGCTTGACACTAAATTTTAGCAAAACTGTCAGCATGTTTTTCTCAATAAGGAAAACTTCTCACTCTGCACCGGAAATTATTGTAAAAGGAACAAGAATTCTCGAAGCAGAGTCTGTCAAGTATTTTGGCGTAGTGTTGGACAGGACACTGTCGTTTAAGAAGCATATTTCAAAACTGATAAAAACTGTCAAATTTAATTTAGCACAGTTCAGATATATTCGCCCTCAAATGAGCACAGATGCAGCCAAGCTTTATATGCATGCGATGATATTTTCACATCTTACATATTGCATTACAACTTGGTCTCTATCAACCAACACTGCGTTACAGCCGCTTCAAAGCCTGTACAAACAGGCACTCAAAATATTAGATAAAAAACCTGTTTCGTACCACTACTGTAAAGTTGTGAAGAAATATAAATTATTAACATTTGAAAATTTCATTTTGTTTTCTAATGTCAGTTTAGTATTTAAAATTCTTCATGATTTGGCCCCTCAGCCCCTGAGAATGTTTGTGAAATCCTGTGACGAGGCAGGACGTAGAACAACGCGAGCTTCCTCCAGAGGAGACTGTTCTGTGAACTTTAGATCCTCTACCTTTGGACAGAATTGCTTCTCTGTGAAAGCTGCAGGGATGTGGAACTCGTTGCCATTAACTGTTCGAGAGAGTAGTACCTTACAACAGTTTAAACTTGACCTGAAGAAGTGGTTGAAAGACGGTCAGATTTGTGATCATTAGCAAAAAACGGGTTAATCGGGGGATTGTTAAGAATGTATGAAGGTACAATCTTTTTTTATAAACTGTAGATATTTGTAATAGCAAGTGTAAATATTGCATCTGAATTATTGTTGAGGTGATCCTTTTGCTGGAGTTTTATCTGTATTTTATATTTTATACTGTGAATGGACTTAAGTAAGAATGCGTATTGGCCACTGTATAAACCTGCTGTCACTTTGCCTCTGCCCAGGGACTACAGATGAAAATTAGCTTGTAGCTATCTCTGGTCTGTACAACACATTTGTTGTGCAACGTCCCTGTCAAATAAATAAATAAATAAAAATTATACTCGCTACTGCCACCTTAGGTCTTACATGTAACTTCAGTTTCTCTATTAAAGGACCTATATCATGCTATTTTAGCAATTCCAAAGTAAACTATAGGCATTTATATGATGTACCTCTACCACTATGGAGTACGCATTTTTGTGAGAAATAAGTATTTTCTGGAGGTATTTTTCCAACCCGGAAGACAAAATGCTTGGATTCAGTTAACTCCGCCCCTCTCTCCGAGTTGATGCCGCTCATGTAGTAGAAATAAAAATATCGCAGCAATACTTCACAATGCAGGAGTTGACATATGCAACACAGCTTCATAAATGGCTAACACACATTATCATTACCATTTAGCTTGTCTTTTGTTGACTTACTGCTCTGGCCTCTCCATCCGGTAATTTTATTGTGGGAATCGCGTTGGTTATTAGAGTTAATCCACTTTGGTTCTGGCTGAGGATCGCCAAGCAGCCATCCGTGAAGTGACAAACATATTCTGGCTGGTTAGTTGCATGATCCCGGAGAGAAATTGCAAACATTTCTAGCGAGTGGACTCATCTTTAGGAAGGGTGAATAAAGTCCTGCACCTCTTGTAGCCAAACGCGCATTTTCGCATTTTATCGTTAGGTAAGAAAAATAACAGGCAGTGTCTAGAGTAGGTGCAGAGTCGGTCAGGCACTTTTCTTTTTTTTTTCTTCGAATGGAAATAATGAAAAAGCTGTTTTTACGAATTAAAATCAGGCCATAAGGCAATCATATTCACATTCTGCATTACATTATAGACATTGGGCACTTCCTGGTTTTAAAAACTGACGTAAAATGTGTTAAATTGGCACAAGGCAGTCATTTACCAGGAGAGGGCGGAGCAGCTGCTCAGAAAGCAGGATTCAGGAGGATTACTCAGACAGGCGTGCATGAAGCCAAAAACCACTCTGGGGGTGTTTTTGAGAAGGAAATAGCATTACAACAAGGCTCCAAAAAGTTGATTTTGCATGATAAAGGACATGAATTTAAGCTCATGCATGACGGTACTTTGTCCCGAATCTTTTGAGTGACAGTGCAGACTTTTAGCGGCAGTTTTGGTGAATAGGTCTGGGCTCATTCTACACATTAGGACATTGTAAGTAGGGGGTAGAAAATACTTTTTTTTTTTACATTTTTAAACTCCGTCTAGTCCCTTTAAAGACATGTGGTCCTATACTTCTGATCAGCTGCAAAAACAGACTATTTCAGTTACATTGTTGTTTTCATTAAAAGCTTTTATAAAAGCTTTTTTTATTTATAAATGGCAAAATCCTAGTTTTAGTAGAACTAAATCAACAATTGTAGCAATATAGTGCAAAATGTCAACAACAGCAGTTCTACAGTAGCCTACCTACAGTGACTTTATCTCATTTGTTAACTCAAAATAAATGCTACATTTGATCATTTTGAAAGTGTCAGTTCAGCATACATTCTTTTATAAGTCAATTTTTAACATGTACATTTGTTGACGTCAACAACCTTTGCAATAAAAGTTGGAAAACCTGTGAAAGTTGATGCTACAAAGCTCTGTGATAAACACCAAGACACCACAACAGTGTTTCCCTAACTTTGCGAAAGGAGAGAAACAGCGCCCCCAATTTGACGCTGGTGGCCAACAAGTGTACTGCATCCATATTTACCATTGAAAATGAATGGGGAGAGCTAGTATTAACCAGATGCGGCACAAGGGCAGGCCTCTGTCTGGCGGGCCAATGGAATCGTTCCGGCGGGCCAAATTTGGCCCGTGGGCCCCACTTTGACCACACCTGTTCCAGTATTTTTGTAAATGATAGAAATGACTATGTATATATAAAAATATAATATATATATATATATATATATATATTTATTTATATAAATATATACAATTACTTTAAAGGTCCTATATCATGCAAAATCGACTTTTTGGAGTTTTTAGCCATGTTGTTATGCTATTTCCTTATCAAAAACACCCCAGAGCGGTTTTTGGCTTCATTCACGCAGTTCTAAGTAATCCTCCTGAATCCTGCTCTCTGAGCAGCTGCTCCGCCCTCTCCTGGTAAACCACTGAGCTGTTCAGTTGTGTCGTCACAAAGGAACGGAAGTGCTCTACGCCTGTAATGTAATGCCTTACAGCCTGGTTTTAATTTATAAAACAGCTTTTTCATTATTTTTGTTGTAAGAGAGAAATAAAAAAAAAGAAAAGAAAAAGGAACTCTCCGACGCGTCTGTGCTGTTCCAGGAGGCTAAACAAACGCACCCACAGCCGGAGGATCCATGGATCCGAGCAGAAGTCTTATTATTGAAGACTGAGCTCTTTCTAACCTACTCTGGACACGCCTGTTCTTTTTTCTTACCGAACGATAATGTCACGGATGCGCGTTTGGCTACGAGAGGAACAGGACTATTCAACCTTCCTAAAGAAGAGTGCACTCGCCAGAAGTTGGAATTTATTTCCGGGATTCAGCTAGCTACTATATCAACCAACCTGATGGATGCTTGGTGAACCTTGGCCAGAATCAAAGTGGATTAACTTTTATAACCAACGCGATCCCAAAACCCGATGGGGAGTCCAGACTGAGCAGTGAGTGAATCAAAACGCGTGTTAGCGTGTGTGTTAGCCATTTATGAAACTGTGTTGCACATGTCAACTCCTTATAACTGCATTATGTGAAGTAACTTCACTTTTTGCAGCGATATTTATATTTATAATACTGTGAATGTGGAATGAGTGGAGAGAGGGGCGGAGTTAACTGAATCGAAGCGTCTTGTCTTCCGGGTAGGGAAAATACCCCCCCAAAAATACTTATATTTCTGCCAAAAATGAGTACTCCATAGTGATAGAGGTACAATATATCATATACTTTACTTTGGAATGGCTAAAATAGCATGATACAGCTCCTTTAAGGGGCTACAAAGGTGGTTCCTAGTAGGCCTAATTTATTATCTATACTACGTTCATAATAAGCTTGGTATTGACGAGAAATAACATGGTCTCAGTTTATATTTTAGTTTAATGCTGGTTGATGGAAAAAAAACAATAAAAAAAAAAACTGAGCTTTAATAAAATCTCAATTTTCATTTTTGGCAATATCAGCACCAGTTCACGCTGGACAACAGAAGTTGATGTCTGTGTAAGTTCTCAGTCGTACAGGAGTTGTCCATCTTCAAGGAAGGTACTTGAGTCATCTTCTGTACTTGGTAGTTGAGGTCTCCAAATTGTCAGAAAAGAAAATCCCTCCATGAACCGAAATGGTGGGCTAAGATTTAATCTTTCTTCTTTTTACTCCAATCTGCTTCGGGGAAAACCGACAGGACACGGCCAGTCCAAGAAGACGATACCTCAGCTAACAAAAGAACAATAGGCAGGTAATTAGCAGTGATCATCTATGAATAGGACAGGACTGACCGATAGTGGGGGGAGCAGGTCGTTACAGACGCTCTACTTCAAAGGTGTTTACCCACAGGTGAGAGTAGCTGTGATTAGAGGGGAGGAGCCGGGTCAACCCCAACTCCTCCCAACTGGTCTTTATCTACGCCGCGTGCTGAGCGTAACCTTGTTCACTGACGAAGCCTTTTGGATGAGAGGCGAAACGTTTGGAGACCTCAACTACCAAGTACAGAAGATGACTCAAGTACCTTCCTAACAGAAGTTGATGTATCGTGTGGAACTAAACCATTCCTGGATATTTCTGACTGTGTGTTCTTGTGTTGACAGTGATGACTGGACCGTGCTGATGTGGATGCTGAGCTTCTGACGCCTGCTTTCATTTGCAAATAATAAAGTCTGTCCATGATTCTCAATTAACTTGTTTTCAATTATTTTTCTTTCGCAAGTATTTTTGTCAATTAATAAAAACCTAAAAATGAAGAGGGGGCAATCGGAAACAAGATCCAGCTCCTAAATTTAGTTACTGACCTATACATAACAATTTTTCAAAAAGGTCTACAAATCCACACAATATGATTGACAGTAACACTTATATTGACTGATATTTTGGTTTAGTCTAATCATTTACAAGGCTGTATAAAAGCTTGTTTCCAGGATTAACCTAGCCTGGCATGAGCCAGACTGATCCTCCATGTTAACAGATACATGGGGATACAGTCTGGAATTGTGCGATTTTAATCTCGCTGACTCCGGCAAAACCATGACGAGCCAATCATAGCACGGGAGGCGGGAGTTAACCGTGTGTCATCTTCCCATCAAACACCAGTGCTTCTCCGGCCGTAACCAAAACAGTGAAGATGGCGGCAGTGACTCAACGATCTTTTACCAGTGCCTTTTTTTCTGTTTTAAATTAGCTGGACTTGCCCCTAAAGCCACAGCAAGAAGCTGCTCTGAGGGCTTTAACCAGAACATTTACTCGACTGCATGTGTGGACTACAAAAAAACATGGCGGAGGACATAAAGTCGCTTTGTGTTTGATTGGTTCGCGCTCGTTCAAACTGTAATCGTTAGCCCCACCTCGAGTTTTGATTTGGAAATTGGGTCCTATTACCACAATTCCAGACTGTCTTTATATGTATTTATAAATACATAAATAAAGTCAGTCTGGCTTTATGCCAGGCTAGGATGAACCCTGCGTGGTTTGGTGTTTCAGTTTCTGTACTATCTGCCGCCACCTAATGGTTGCATTATGCTAGTACACATTATTCATAGCAAGATGTCTCTGAACATCTATCAAGTTGTGGTGGTGATAGAAGTTCAGAGACAAGACCGCAATGAGAGAGGTTCCATTAAGAACTTTGTGGTAGAATCAGTTTTCAGACTTCTTTAAAAAAAAAAAGTAGTTGCAGGACAGTAAAATTGTTCTTGTTGTGGACTAAACTTCCTTTAGCACGATAGATCTACATTTTAAATGTGACATTTGCTACAGAAAAACAGATCATGTGCGTATTATGATCTGTTTGGCGTTTTCGTTGTTAGCAAAGACGAGCTCTTACACAAATGCAGTTTTAACTGATTTTAACAAAACGTTCTCTTAAACCTCAGAGTTCGCATTAGTTTTTAACATTGCATTTACATGGATCTATACTTTCATAACTTTTAAACGCTTTTTAACCTCAGAGTGGACTTGTGCTAACCGGTGGCTAGCCGATGGCTACACGACTATGCTGGTCTGAGCCAAAGATTTGCCGATCTGGAGCAGAGGATTTCCATGTTGTTCAAAATCCAGGAGGAAAGGGACTCTGAGATAATCGTAGGCAAAACTCAAACCAGTCCCACCAGTGCACAGCTTGGATTCTTCCGGGAACGTCTTCAAACCGTCCAATGCTACCTGTCCACAACAGCCTGCATCAGGCCCTGGTGTTGTCCCTCCCAGTGAAAACTACAGGCTCCAAACCGGTGCTAAGCCCAAAGGTCCAATTCCACGGAAGTCAGACAAGTGGACAGTAGTCCCAGCCAGCAAAGGTCCCGTAAGTCTGGCCCCATCACGCTGATGGCATGATGGGAAAGATGGGAAAGAGATTTAAAGGGGTGGTATTATGTAAAATCGACTTTTTCAAGCTTTATATCATGTTATGTCATTCCCTCATTAAACACATGCCTGGAGTGTTGCCTTGGCTCATTCACATATTTTTGAGTAATCAGTAAAAACTTAGACGGCAGCCATTTTAGGTGTAGCTATGCCTCAGTCCTCCTAGGAATGCCCCCACCTCCTGGAGACGCCTCTGGACTTTTTGTCAACAGCCAAGCCACCAACCACTGCTCCTCAGCTCAGCAGAGCCCCCTCCCCGCACAGTAGTGTTGTTTAAATGCCACAGCAGTGTGCTGAAGGGGGCGTGTCGGAAAGCTTCTTAAAGAGACAGAGGCCTATTTCAAGACGTTCAGTACAGCCATTTTGAGAGAGCAATTTTATTCAAGGCAGTTATTTTAATTTACTGCATATACAGACCAACAGAAGGTTACGTCATCATTGTAGTATGCTATAGACTGGTGCTATGTGATTTTAAAAAGCATAATACCCCCTCTTTAACATCCTGGACTATGACAATTTTCCTCCTCTCCCCACTCAGCTCAGCCAAGGCTCACTCAGTCCGGGATGCCCCCTCCACTACTCTTGGCCTGCAGCGGACCCCCAGCTTCGGTCAGACGTCGCGGTAGTCTGCACTACACCCCAGACTATGTCCGCTGCTTTGTCCGGGGGCATGTTGAACCGTAGGCCTCGACCTGAGTCTGGGCGCTCCTCCACTGTGGATGTGGATCAGACTCAGAGCCAGGGTCATGCCACGGTGAAGCCAAATCCATCAGTCCTTGTGCTGGGAACGTCCATGGTCCGCAACGTGATGATTAACGGCTTCACCTCCTGCCACCCAGGTGCTCTCGCATAGGACATCAATAACTCCTCCACAAACATCCTTCAGTCTCCACAGTAGTGATCCATGCGACCTCAAACGACCTCAAACTTCAGCAGTCAGAAAAACTCAACCAGGACTTCATTTCACTCATCAACCCTATCAAAAACAACAATAAAACGTGCATAGTTTCCGAACCATTCTCTGCGCCCCGTTTTGGGGATGGAAAATGTAGCAGAGCTTCATCTGTTTATAAAGAACTACTGCGCGAAGTACATCCCACATCCCATATGTGGACAATTTTTTCACATTTTGTCTCCCTCCACACCCACCAGAACAGATATTCCTGTTTTCATCAGCAGAGAGCGCACCAAAGGTAAGACTACTCGCAATGTTAATACTAATAACCTCAGACCTCTCAACAAAGTCATCACATAGTTTCTTAAAAACTCAGTCCTCTACCAGTGAACATGGTTCTTTTAAATGTCCGCTCTTTGCCGAATAAGTCTTTTATTGTAAATGATTTGATTTTAGATAATAATCTAATAATTGTTTGTTTCTAACTGAAACCTGGCTGGGTGCGGATGCGAATGCCGTTCTTGCTGAGGCTTCTCCACCTAATTTTAGCAGTGCCTTTTCAACCAGAAATGGAAAAAGGGGAGGTGGCACTGCCTCTATAAGCATAAACACTCTTGCCACCAAACCTATTCTATTTGATCAATACAGGAGTTTCGAGCACCAATCATTTTTTTGAACCCCCAATTTTATGTGTCAGTATCTACAGACCGCCCCAAAGATTGTCCCCTTTTTATTAATGAATTCTCAGACTTTCGATCAATTTTACATAGCTCCTTTAATATAATTTTAACCAGTGATTTTAATCTACACATAGACAACCTTTGAAACCCCATTTCAGCCAAGTTTTTAAATGTCCTCAATTATATTTATTGGTTTATTTGGTAGGGACAGTGCAAGTTAATGAACAAGCCACACCGGATTGTAGCCTTGGGCTAATTACCATCCATTGTCCTCCATGCGCACTCTCAAACACACTCACCGTGCTGTGCCGCCTGTATATATGGATTTCACCCAACACGTCACGCAGCCAACTCACGAGAAAGGACACAGTCTGGACCTGGTCATCACGTATGGCCTGTCCACTACTGTGTCCTCTGTTATCGACTTGGCCGTCTCTGACCATTACTGTGTGTTTTTTAATATCACCGGTTTTATCCAGCGAGAGCCCTCGGCAAAAACTGTGAGGAAATGTAATTTCACCCCTGAAGTGGCTGCAAAATGTATTGATGCTTTACAACAAATTCCTCCTGTGATTTTACCTGCTAACTGCAATTTTATTGTCAACAATTTTAACAGTAAACTACTCATCGTCTTTGATGCAGTTGCACCATTCAAACTTAAAAAGATTAATCCCAAACCCTTTCCCCCTGGAGAAACGAGGAGCTAAAGCAACTCAAGAGAAATTGCAGGAAGGCCGAGAGGAGATGGAGGAAATTCAAAATAACATGACCAGCACTAAGTTCCTGGGTGTGCACATCACAGAGAACCTTTCCTGGACCATGCACACTACATCACCGGTCAAGAAAAGTAATCAGCGTCTCCCAACTTCTACAGAGGGACTATAGAGAGCATCCTGACCAGCTCCATCACTGTGTGGCTCTTCTACAGAGGGACTATAGAGAGCATCCTGACCAGCTCCATCACTGTGTGGCTCTTCTACAGAGGGACTATAGAGAGCATCCTGACCAGCTCCATCACTGTGTGGCTCTTCTACAGAGGGACTATAGAGAGCATCCTGACCAGCTCCATCACTGTGTGGCTCTTCTACAGAGGGACTATAGAGAGCATCCTGACCAGCTCCATCACTGTGTGGCTCTTCTACAGAGGGACTATAGAGAGCATCCTGACCAGCTCCATCACTGTGTGGTTCTTCTACAGAGGGACTATAGAGAGCATCCTGACCAGCTCCATCACTGTGTGGCACGGCGCCAGCACTGCCTCCTGCCAAAGGAGCCTCCAGCGCATCGTGAGAGCAGCGGAGATCTGCGGAGCTCCTCTCCCCTCCATTAAGCACATGTACTCCACCCGTCTCACCCGCAAAGCCGTCAGAATCACCAGGGTCCCTACGCACCCATCACACAGTCTCTTCAAGGTAATGCCTTCAGGGAGGAAACTGCAGAATCTACGGGCCAGGTCCAGTCAACTTAAAAACAGTTTTATACACAAGGGCATCGGGAAGCTGAACTCCCTGCCCTCCCTCCCACCCCTCTTCCCCCACCCTTGCTCCACGATCAAGGATGAGAGAAATATCATTTCAAATCATTCACATGATTTGACAAATAAAAATCTTGAAATTTTCAAATATTCTGTGCTCAACAAAAGACCTACAATACAGCAATAAGAAATGCAAGAAATAAATTCTTTTCCACAATAATCACCAATCACAAAAATAACCCAAAAGTCCAATTCTCAACAATAGAAAATGTTTTAAACCCTGATTTCAACAGACCTCCTTTAAACCCCACAGACGCTCTCTGTGAGGCGTTTGCAGACCACTTCAGGGGATAGATAGACACGATCAGATGTAATATTTTATCTACCCAAAGTAACACGGCTTTAAATACATCTGGTTGTCTACTTGTTCCAAAAGAAACACTGCACAGTTTTGTCCAGGTTAATGCTGAGATGCTTGATAAAGTCCTGTAATGATTTTAACAATTTTAGACCGGTATCCAACTTACCATTTTTAAGCAAAATCTTAGAAAAATGTGTCTTTATCCAACTCAATGATTTTATTACTGCACATAATGTCCTTGAGAAATTCCAGTCTGGCTTTAGGGTAAACCACAGCACCGAGACGGCCCTTTTAAAGATTTTAAATGATTTTAGCCCAATTTAGATTAAATTATGACTCACAGAAGGTCACAGTGTTGGTTCTACTGGATCTGAGCGCCGCCTTTGATACAGTCGACCACACTATTCTTTTAACTCGTTTAAAACACATCGGCCTCTCTGGTGCTGTCCACAAATGGTTTACATCCTACCTCACAGACAGGACATTCATGGTAAGTGTGGATACCTGCTCCTCTAAGGTCCATAGAATTACATGTGGTATGCCCCAGGGTTCGATTTTAGGGCCAGTGCTTTTTAACCTGTATATGCTCCCTCTTGGTGATGTCCACAGGAGACATGGAGTCAGCTTTCATAGTTACGCTGATGATACACAGTTGTACATCTCCATGTCTCCTGATGACACCAGGCCAATGGATGCACTTTTTAACTGCATTTTAGATATCAAATCCTGGATGGCAGAAAACTTTCTCCAGCTTAACCAGGACAAAACTGAAGTTTTAGTCATCGGTCCTGAGGCTCAGAGAGAGAAACTTTTACCCAAACTACAGTCACTGTCTTTTAATCCTTCCTCACGAAGAACCTGGGTGTGATTTTTGACTCTGAGCTGACTTTTATTCCACACATTCAGAATATCACAAAGATAGGTTTTTACCATCTAAAGAACATAGCCAGAGTCCGCCCCATTCTTTCTCAAATGCATTCTTTTATCACCAGTCATATCGACTACTGTACACTGCGTTCCAAATTATTATGCAAATTATATTTTTCTAAGATTTTCTAACTTGTCAACTCAAATGACAGTCAGCATAATTTTCAGGTCTTTAAATGTTAGAGGATAATATATGAATGTGATTGAAAAAACCTCCCAATGATAACAGTATTTTATTCAAAAATAAATATAAACAACTCAAAATCTACTGTTCCAAATTATTATGCAACTCATTGTTTTAATATATTATAAAGGTTGTAATTAACTGAAAATGGTCATTTGTTGAATTTGTAGCATTAGGAGGTCATATTTACTGAAATCAAAAGTTGTTTAAATCAAAAACATCTTAACAGGTCAAGTTATATTTTAACAAAGTACCCTTATTTGATAGCAGCTTCAAAACTCATGCATTCATTAAACTTGTGAGTTTTTGGAGAGTTTCTGCAGGATGTCAGAATAAGGTAAATGGTCTCAACTTATATAGCACTTTCCCACCTACATTAGTCACTCAAAACGCTTTACAGCAAGGATCCACTCACCCATTCACTCTCTCATTCATACACCAATGTACGCAGACACTGGAGGCAAGGTGGGTGAAGTGTCTTGCCCAAGGACACAACAACAGCATGCACCTTCAGGAGGCAGGATTCGAACCCCCGACGTTCCGATCAAGACACGACCCGCTCTACCAACTGCGCCACCGTCGCCTCCCAGAGCTGCTGTTTGGATGTGAACTGCCTCCCACCCTCATAGATGTTTTGCTTGAGGATGCTCCAAAGGTTCTCAATAGGGTTGAGGTCAGGGTAGGCTGGGGTCCACATCCAGAGTTTCTCTCCTTTTATGCCCATAGCAGCCAGAGGTATTCTTTACAGTATGCCATGGTGCATGAAGATGATTTTGTTAGGGAAAGCATGGCTCTTCTTTGTGTACCATAGAAGAAAGTGGTCAACCAGAAACTCCACATATTTTTCAGAGGTCATTTTCAAACCTTCAGGGAGCCTAAAGGGGCCGCCCAGCTCTCTCCCCATGATTCTGGCTCAAAACATGACTCCGTCCCCTCCTTGCTGACGTCACAGCCTTGTTGGGACATGGTGGCCATTCACCAACCACCCACTACTCCATCCATCTGACCATCCAGGGTTACACAGCACTCATCAGTGAACAAGACTGTTTGAAAATGAGTCTTCATGTATTTCTGAGCCACTGCAGCCGTTTCTGCTCGTCAGCTTCAATGAACAGTTTAGGGGAGGCCGGATAGACGGTTTATGCACAACTGCAAGCCTCTGGAGGGTCCTACACCTTGATGTTCAGGAGACTCCAGAGGCACCAGCAGCTTCAAATACCTGTTTGCTGCTTAGTAGCAGCTGTTCTCTTAATCTGATGTATTTGTCTGGCAGAAACCGTCCTCATTGTGCCTTTATCTGCACAAACCCGTGTGTGCTCTGAATCAGCCACAAATCTCTTAACAGTACGATGATTACGCTTCATCTTTCATGAAATATCGAAGGTTTTCATACCTAGTCCAAGGCATTCAACTATTTCACGCTTTTCATTAGCAGAGAGATCCTTTTTCTTTCCCATATTGCTTAATAATGTGGCCAGCCTTTTTCAGTAGTTTTTCCCTTAACTGGGCTTACCTGACAACTATGTCACGGTTACCGGTGTAGCAGTAAACCCCGGTAAAAAATGTTGCCGGTAATAATCACCGTCTCGGTGGATTACCACGCCCGCGGTGTAGGCAAAGTGAGCCTCACCGGCCGCCGTCTCATCTGCTGAAGGCGCACTCCATAGCTTACAACCAAAACAAAACTTTCTTGAAGCTGGAATCATGTGCGAGACGACAGCATTCAGGATGTCTATCAGCCTTCAAACAGGACCACGTCTGAGATCTGGGCATATTTTGGGTATTTTAAGAAAGCCAAAGGACAGTTGATAGAAGACAGTTATCCTGTTTGCGGAACGTGCAGGAAAAAGTGTCTGCTAAAGGCAGCAATACTTCGAACCTCATGACTCACCTGTGTGACCGTCACCACAACTCTATAGCCAATGCAAGTAAGTTAACATTAGCGTTTTAGCAGAAATGTATGATGTGGGGACTTTGGGTTGAGGGAGAAGATAACGAGTAGCCCCATAGTGTAGCCACACCGGCGCCACCGCCATCATATGGCTTATATGCTGGCGTCGTCGCGGATACCTCTGGCACAAATGCGTTACAGGGCTCCTGGAGGGCAGATAAAAGTTGGTCGCCAATGCAATAGATTCACTCTCGCCGCATTATTATGAATTTAACAATGATTACTGTCTGATGGCATTTTCCCAAATCTGCAAAGCGAAAACAAACTGGAAGGACACAAACTGAGAACAATATTCCTGATATAGAGGGTTTATCTCGTTAAAAATATTCTAACACGGTTCTGGCGCTATAAATAGTACATGTAATACCCTCCAAACGATCACCAGTTATAGTTCCTTTTCTTTGATGTGAAAAGTTGCACTTTTGATATGGCTTTGTCTGTATTTTTTAAATATAACAAACACTGTTACACTTTTTTGAAACTATTTCAGTTTGTGTAGGACTATCAATGCTTTCTGAACTTAGTAACACACATTAAAAAAAATACAGTGATAATACCGAAAACCGTGATCATTTTGGTCACAATAACCGTGAGGTAAAATTTTCATACCGTGACAGCCCTACTGACAACTAATTACCACAGGCGACTGAGATTGATGTCAGTGATTCAAAGAGCCCTGAGACAAGGCTAATTTTGCAAGTTTGTGATGCATTTTTTGCGTATGAGTTTTGGAATCGTCATCGCAGTTGGTCAGATACACTACGTACAATAAAGTTGTTTCTGTATCAGGTTATATGTATACCCTCAATGGGAGCTTGGGGGCGCTGTTTTAGCAGACGTCGTATATGGTTGTAATTCAGGGATACAAAAAATGACAACTCGTGTCGTTTTCTGTTGGAGGACAGTCTCAACATTTACAGTATATGAGGTACAATGTGGTTAGGGCACCAATGGCCAAATGCATAACCCCCACAAGAGATGGTGGACATAACTCGCCTACTCTCCCATCGCGATTGACAGCCAATACAATGTTATGTAATTCAGATTTGAATACATTTTATTGGCAAAGATAACCTAAAACACACAATACAGTGGTCTCCAGCACAGTGGCGAAGCCAGAAATCTTTCAAAGGAGTGGCACTACCCAGAGTGGGGTGGCAACCTGGTTGGGACAATCAACATATCGTTGTTCTTGACCGCTTTTAATAAGCTAAACCAAATTTTTAAATAACTGTCAACTACATGTTTTGGGCTTGGTCCACGGTTTTGGAAGCACAGCTCTATAAAATCTTATATAGTCCTGGCCTACATGTCTATACTGCAGGTCTGAAGGGCATCTAAACTGTTAATATTGATACAATAATGAATATGTCCTACTTCTCTTGTAGTCTGATACGCATATTGTAGCTGTACAGGACAGCAACAAATTTCACCTACATCATCCTCTATTGACAAGGTTTGCCAAATCGGGTTACATAAAGAGCAAGTCGACCAGCCCATTTACTTTAGAAGAGCACGTTTTTCCCAGTCGATAGGACTGTCACTCCAGTTCAACCCCAAACTAAGTAATATGACACTGTCACTGTTAGGGATGGGTATCGTTAATAATAATAATAATAATGCTGCATCGGTTATATATATAGCGCTTTTCTGGACACTCAAAGACGCTTTACATTGCATTATTCATTCACTCCAGCTTTTGACACTGCCAATCTGCGCCATCGGCCCCTCCGACCACCACCAACCACTCACTCACTCACTACATTCGCTAGGCTTCCTGGTGTTCCCAAACGGTCTCCCATCCAAGTACACATTAAATATTTATCTATACTACTCCTCTTATTGATACCCCTTATTGAGCCGGTACTCTTATTGGTACTTTAAAAAGGAAAAAAAAAAGTTAGATAGATGCTACTGTACAGTATATAGACAATGTAGTGTAATGTACACTTTTTATTACACATTTACTCTACATTTGGACCTAATTTATTTTCACTTTGTGCAAACATCTTCAACGAAGGTACTTGAGTCATCTTCTGTACTTGGTAGTTGGGGTCTCCAAACGTTTCGCCTCTCATCCAAAAGGCTTCGTCAGTGAACAAGGTTTCCCTCAGCAAGCAGCGTAGATAAAGACCAGTTGGGAGGAGTTGGCTCCTCCCCTCTAATAACAGCTACTCTCACCTGTGGGTAAGGTGAGATGGTGAGACGGTGAGACGGATGTAAACAGCACTGTTTACATCCGTCCCTACCTCAGCAGCAGTCACGGCGGTGAGGAAGAGACTGACTGAGGACAGCACTCTAGCGGATAGGACCCAGCTCACCCCTGACCACATTTGCCAACTACTGGAGATCTGCCTTAGCACCACATATTTCCAGTTCAGGGGCAACTTCTACAGACAGATCCACGGCTGTGCTATGGGTTCTCCAGTTTCACCCATAGTGGCTAACCTCTACATGGAGGAAATGGAGAAGGATACCTTGGCCTCATACCCAGGTAACAAACCCAGCCACTGGCTCAGATATGTAGATGACACGTGGATCAAAATTAAAGAGAGGGAAGTGACACCATTTACAGATCACATCAATGCTGTGGACCCTAACATTAAATTTACTCGGGAGGACGCTAAGGAGAAACAACTTGCCTTTTTAGATTGTAAAGTTATCATAGGGGAAAACGGACAACTTCAGACAGAGGTTTACAGGAAGGCAACTCATACTGACCAGTATTTGATGTTTGACTCTAACCATCCACTCCAACACAAAATAGGGGTCATTAGGACACTCAGACATAGAGCTAAAGAGGTGCCTACCAGTGCAGAAGGAAAGACCAAAGAGGAGCAACATGTCCAGAGAGCCCTCTCAGACTGTGGCTATCCTAACTGGTCCTTCACTAGAGCACAAAGGGCAAGAAGACCCAAAGAGCAGGACAGACAGACTACAGAACCCAGAAGAAAGGGAGTTGCAGTGCCGTATGTAGCCGGGGTATCAGAGAAACTCCAGAGAATCTTTAAACAGCACAGGATTCCAGTGTACCACAAACCTGTGAACACACTGAGACAAAAATTAGTTCATCCCAAAGACAAAACGCCGAGCCACAAACAAAGCAATTTGGTTTATTCTATTCGATGCAAAGAAGAAGAATGCAAAGAACATTATATTGGAGAAACCAAACAAGTCTTACAGAAGAGACTTTATCAACACCGAAGAGAAAGCACAAGCGGCCCTCAGTCGGCTGTGCACCTTCACCTTAAAGCCTCCAATCACTCTTTTGAGGACGGGGAGGTCAAAATTCTAGCTAAAGAAGAACGTTGGTTTGAAAGAGGAGTAAAAGAAGCTATTTTTGTCAGAAAAGAAAATCCCTCCATGAACCGAAATGGTGGGCTAAGATTTAATCTTTCTTCTTTGTACTCCAATCTGCTTCGGGGAAAACGGACAGAGCACGGCCAGTCCAAGAAGACGATACCTCAGCTAACAATAGAACAATAGGCAGGTAATTAGCAGTGATCAGCCATGAATAGGACAGGACTGACCGATACTGGGGGGAGCAGGTCGTTACAGACGCTCTACTTCAAAGGTGTTTACCCACAGGTGAGAGTAGCTGTTATTAGAGGGGAGGAGCCAACTCCTCCCAACTGGTCTTTATCTACGCTGCTTGCTGAGGGAAACCTTGTTCACTGACGAAGCCTTTTGGATGAGAGGCGAAACGTTTGGAGACCCCAACTACCAAGTACAGAAGATGACTCAAGTACCTTCGTTGAAGATGGACAACTCCTGTACGACTGAGAATTTACACAGACAAATTTGTGCAAACACTTAACATTTTGGTCTATACTTGTATTTTACCTCCCATATATTAAGTTAATATTTTTCAAAATTATCTAGGAAATAAAGGATTAAGTCTCATACATGTTTTATTAATCAGGCTGTTGGCTAGATTTGGCTGTAGCTCTGGGACTGAGTCCAAATGAAAACTTAGTGCAGTAAAATAATTAACTAGAGCCACAGCCTGTTTTCTACCACTCTCAGCTTGTGTCCAGTGGGTCAACACTGGCTCGCACTCTTGTGCACGTGGGAGCGTGTTGATATATTCCACTGTTTGCGGAAAAAAATAGACTCCACCCAAAACTCTTAAGTTCGGGTATTTGTGAATAAAGAACAGTGCGAGGCGGGGATGGTCCGACACTGTGCTCTCGTGCAGGGTACCGGGGATGGGCGTCTCCGATGCAGCGAATGAATTCATGAAAGCGACAGAGCCTTTTAGTGCTTATTTTTGCGCGATTCGCACTCATCTGGTCAATCATTAGCGTCCATTTGGCAAAACTTCTTTTGCATAATCCACAACAGCCAATCGCCTATTCTTATACAGTACATGTCTAAAGTTGTAAATAAGCCATTAACACTAGCTACAGCATCCGCGTAGTCATTGTTTTGGTTTCTGAGAGAAGCACGTTAGCGAGGCTGCGTGTGAGATGCATTCAGGGACCGTAAGAAGTGCGGGAAAGGCTATTTTTTCCCCACAAATGCACGGAAAATCAGAACATATAACAGTCGAGTTCTCCAGCGGGTGGCAATAGTGGTGACAGGTAGGTTGAAGGGGGCCGGTGTGTTATTCAAGTCAGATTTGCAGCCTGATAAATAAATTTTGCCTGCGCCAGAGGCCGGACCTGTCCTCAAGCCGGAAATCCGGCCCCCGGACGGAATACTTTAAGCCCTGTATACATGCATTTCCAATGACATCATGCATAGTTGCGGCGGCCATTTTGAATACCGAAGTAGAATTATGCAGTACTACAACATGTAACAATATCTCTACTCAGGATGAAAATGAAAGACAACTGATTGACAGTGGCATGTGTATGTACTTGTATGTACTATGTACATTTGTATTGCTTCATTGCATGAAGATACCAGTAAAAACTCGGCCCCAGAGACGCACATTTTTGTGATACAGGGCTTAAAGTGAAAAAAAAAATCCTGAGCCTGAACATTCTGTGGCTCAACCAGGACTTTTATCAATATTTTTATTTTTATTCTTTTATCCTCTTATCGATACTCCTTATCGATCCGGTATTTTAACAGTACTCTTATCAGTACTTTAAAAAAAAATCCGGCCCGCGGGATGATTTAATCCAGCCCCTGACTTGTAGCACACAAATTCCTGAGTATGTAGAGAAAAAAAGTAAGCCCATTCCTGTGCAGAGTTAAGAATGTTTAAGGAAATAACCAGTGTGCTCATTCCAGCCTCTAGGGGGCAACTTAAATTTTAAAAAATGAAAGAATTTCACATGTGTCCAGTAGAGGGCACTGACATAATAAGAGATCAGGGTAACACATTATAGCCACGTGGTAAATGGTCAGTCTGCCTCAGGGCGGCTGTGGCTACAATAGTAGCTTACCACCACAGAGTGTGGAGTGAATGAATAATGACTACAGTATAATAACTACAGTGTACTTTGAGAAACTTGTGACACAGGCTTGTAAAGCGCAATACAATTGTAAGCCGTTATTATTATTTATTACAGTCTTGTCGGGCTTTTGACCAAATCAGCTGTATTTTAAAATCACAGCTCATTATTATTCATTTATTGAAAATTTTCTCAATAGTATTTTCCTCTTTACATTATGTGCAGCCTGTGACCCACCGAGGAAGCTGGATTTCGGGCCCATGACCCAAATCAGTTCGACACCCCTGGTTTAAAGGGTGAACAATATAAATATTTTTACTGACATGAAGAAGGATACTATATAACTGCTGCAATTTGTTGCACTTTTGTGATGTGTCATTAGTCAAATTGAGAGTTGTACTTGTTTGAAATGCTCCAAACTGTTCCGGCCCTCCTGGCGAGTTTGAAAACCCAGTGTGGCCCTTGCATCAAAACGTTTGCCCATACCTGATATAGGCAATGTAGCCTCAGCCTATATTTTTTATTACACATTTTATTACACATTTACTCAACGTTTGGACATAATTTATTTCCAATTTGTGCAAACGCTTAATATATGGGAGGTATAATACAAGTCCTCCCGTGGACTCACCACCTGCGGGAGGAGCTATGTGATTTGGGCAGCTCCAACGGCTGCCCCATGACCCGGCAACGGACAAGTGGAAGAAGATGGATGGATGGATGGATGGATGGATGGATGGATGGATGGATGGATGGATGGGTAAAATACCAGTATAGACCAAAATGTAAAGTTAATATTTTTCAAAATTATCTAGTAAATAAAGGATTAAGTCTCATACATGTTTTATTAATCAGGCTGTTGGTTAGATTTGGCTGTAGCTCTGGGAATGAGCCCAAATGAAAACTTAAAATGACCTGGAGCCAAAACCCGTTTTCTGCCACTTGCAGCTTGTGTCCAGTGCGTCAACACCAGCTCGCACTGACGTTTACGTAGGAGCACACACACGTGTGTGCGTTCACTAGGGATGTAACATTCATCGAAAATCGATTTAAAATCGATTTAATATGCGTAAAATGTGAATCGATTTTAAAGCCACCCTCAGCTACTCCATTTTGCGCGACCGAAATAGACCGGAACATAGCTCGTTGTTTCTAACGATGTTAACTTTTTCTCAAGACAAGCTCCACACCTCCCCCGGCTCACCCCCAACCGGGCCAACCAGGGTAAATGCCTAAAATATAAATGCCCAGTAAAATATATGGCCAGTCCGGGCCTGCCCCGAACACACGCCACACGATGTAAACACATACACGTGTAGGCATTGAAGCAACAGATGCAGCTAAAGTTAGCGGCTAACGCAGAGTTCAGCATTTTGACAGATGTTTACCAAAGATCGTAAACTGACAAACATCTGACCAACCTGCTCTGATTCTGCTGAAATCCTCATCAAATGTCTGCTTGTCAAATAATCCAATATCTACAGGAGCTGTCGTGTCTTTTTCTAGCCTGGGAACAAGACTTGAGTCTGGTCACCGCTGCGTCGATTTCATTTCACACAGCGGTACATACGCAAGCAAACAGGAAGCGGAGTAAACCAATCAGCGAAGGGCAGGCAGCTGCTGTTGATGTGGTGTTTTAGCGGTTTTGCGTTAATATTTGCGCAGGAACTCCCCTACTGTCGATGTGTTTTTGGTCATTTACCGTCAATTGGAGACATTCTCTTTCTCTCTCTCTTGTGTGCCGTTCGTAGATTGTTATTGAGGGACTTCCACGTCCCGTGAGTGACGCTGCTCGTGAACAACATGTGACGCAAATAAATTAATCTGATTGCACGGGAATGGTTTGATTTTGCGGATACCGCCAACGGGGGCGGGGTGACCAGACTGATCCCCGTCTGTATAAAAAAAAATATAGAGGGGAATCATTCTGGTCTCACCAGGCTAGTCTTTTTCCTCCTTATGTTTACAAAGGCAGGCCGGGAGGCAGTGAGGTGTTCGAGGGTGAAAAAAACTGCACTGTAAAATTAGTTCTAAATGGTAGAAAGTTCAAACTGCAACAACAACAACAAAAAAGGTTTGGTAAAATAAATATAATCTCAAAATGTTTGCTTTGCTACACATCTTATTTATGCGGAAAACATGTAAATTTACAAGCACTCATGTCAAAATGATTATAGTTGATTTTCATGTCTTGTAATTTTTTGTAATGTAAAGTTCTCTTACTGAGACAGTTGCAGTTTGTTACAGGGACAAAAATGCAGATGTTAAAACAAAAGAAACATTGGTATTAATGAGTCATATTCTTTTCTTAAGAAAAGGAAAAAAAATAAAAAAAATAAAATAAAATAAAAAAATTGGAAAAAATCGAAATCGGGAACTTTAAATCGGAAATCGAATCGGGGCCTGAGTGAATCGTTACATCCCTAGCGTTCACACTACTGTGTGCACCATTTGCAGAAAAAATAGACTCCACCCAAAACTCTTAAGTTCGGGTGTTTGTGAATAAAGAACAGTGTGAGGCTCTGTTCAATATGAAGGAGTTACGTTTCGCTTTTTACAGCGGGTTAGCGGCAGCAGCTCGGGGAGTTTCTGAGAATAAGCTAATTTTAATGTTTTACACCATGTGTCTTTCCCGTGCACACCTGTCTCTCCGTACGTAGCGGAGCGGGGATGGTCCGACACCGTGCTCTCGTATGGGCGGAGTCAATGGAGGGAATGAATCCATGAAAGCAGCAGAGCCTTTTAGTGCTTATTTTAGCGCGGGTGATAAGGGCGGCAACGCAGTGACCTCCAGCACGAACTGGGAAGTCGGAGGCTAAATTAGCATTGTGTTAGCATTAGCGATCCATCTTGTTTACGTCTCAAATGTCTCGCTATGAACTCCAGCTGAGACAAGCTTCTAATGAACTCAAGTGAACTATCAGGATGTGAGGAGGGACTGTGGTTCGAGCTGGCTTTTTTTTATCTTAGGCTTCTTGGGAAGGTGAAGCCCTACTTGCCCTCTAACCAATTTTAAACAGTAGTTCATGCCCTTATAACCAGTCGCTTGGACTACTGTAATTCACTTTATTTTGGTCTGAACCAATCCTCGATTCAGCGCCCCCAAATGGTACAAAATGCAGCTGCACGACTGCTCTCAGGAACATCACGATATGACCACATCACTCCTGTGCTTGCATCTCTGCACTGGCTACCTGTTTATAGAATAGATTTTAAAATCCTCTTGTTTGTTTTTAAATGTCTAAATGGATTAGCCCCACCTTATTTGTCAGACTTGATATCCTTGCACAGTCCTGTCAGAGCTCTGAGGTCTGCTGAACAATGTCTTTTAGACATTCCCAGGTCTAAGTGTAAGAGCAGAGGGGACAGAGCCTTCGCTGTAGCTGGCCCTAAGTTGTGGAATTCTCTCCCTTTAGATATTAGAACAACCACATCTTTGGAGAGTTTTAAGTGACTCACTTTTTTGCGCTGGCCTTCGGCACAAGCTGAGCTGAATACTTTTCTTATGCTTATTTTACTCTTCTATTTTGTATTAAATGTTGATTGTTTTTATTTTTATGAACCTGTACAGCACTTTGGGGCAGTGTCTGCTGTTTGTAAATGTGCTTTATAAATACATTTGACCTTGACCTTGACTGAGTGCTAGAAACGAATTTAGGCAACAGCTGAGAGATTCTCCTCAAGAAACTTGATTTTCACAGTTTGATTCAAAAACTCAAGTGTAAATACACAACCAGTTTTAATGAACTGCTCAGATGATTAAAAAACAATTGGTTATAAGCAAAAGTGCCAATCCACAACGAATGAGTCAAAGGAAACAGCTAAAGCAGAAATGTACAGAACATTCAGTCTTTAGCCACAAACTCTCACGACTGTACTTCCAACAGTATTCAACAATACTGTATAATTCTCCAGTGTAACAGTAACAATACTACAGTCTGGGACTGTAAACGCTTCATTAATGTGCAAAACATACTTATATTAGTTTAAATAACAAGCACAACTATGGATTAACGTCCATATTCAGTCAAGAGCAAAGAGACACATCTTCACAGAGCTCAGACGAGGCCTGCCACAATAATGATCGTTCAATAAATGACAACTGATTTTTGGGATCAATAACTATATTCAGTACATTTAGTTGCATTTTTTTTTTCAAATCTTTTGTTCTATTTTTGTAATAGTTGAACAATTTTATTCAAGTAAATAGTGTGTTTCTTACAGCTCATGTGTTATTGAAGATATAGTTTTTCAACATAAAATGGTCTTCAATATCATGTACCGCAGTCTATTCTTGCCTCATTATATTGAACTTTAAATGTTATTATTGTGACAGGCCTAGTCATAACGGGGTCTGGACCTTGGCCTGTGCATCTGTCATTACAGTCACTTTTTTAGACGTGTTACTCCACAGAGACGGCTCCTGAGGGCCTTAAGAAAACCCCATCCCCCAAGGACGTCCAGCCCCATGAGGAGGCCCAGGAGCAGTGGAGAGCCGGGCTGAAGTTTGCCGAGTGTGTGAGGATGAGGTGCAGCAGCAGTGACACTGCAATCAGTCAGGTTGGTCTGAAGGACCTCGAGCCTCCATCATGGATCAGGCTGAAGGCAGAGTGCTAGGGCTGGGACAATAGGCTCTACACGGCGAGTGACACGTGACTCCAAGTGTGATCCCCTGAGGTCGCGGTCCTTCCACTCTTGCTATTTTCCCAATAAGGATTAGTGAAGTCTTGCAATAATCAACAAATAGTTCAAGAAAACATCATGGACAGTGCGATACTGATGAAGTCACTGGGACGTATTTAAAACATTACGTTGGATATAAATACTTGGCAGAAAACATCTGTGTTCATTGAGGCGGAGATTTTGTCTCAGAGCTAACGGCAAGTATCCGAAAACAGCACCAAAACAATTAAACAACTGAAAAGTATATACAATAAAGACAGGCCCATTACTTTTTTGAGCAGGCTCGTTCAAAATCTTGGTGCCATAATAATTTTCATTTAGTGTTATCGGCAAGATAAAAACACTTATGAGCAGGAAGTTTCCTCCAGTGAAAGTCTGTACTCCTGACACAATGTTTTTAACCTCTTGGTGCGACTCCTCGTTAGTAACTCACTGTCTGCTTGTAATCTTTTTTGGAATGAGAGCAGCGCCTCCTGAGGTTCCACTCGGAGTCACGTGATGCCCGTGTGCATATAGCCCATACACGTTTGCCACGATACAATATAAATCCCGATAGTTCAGTGGCAATACAATATGTCCTGCAATAGAGTAAGTATTTTGAAAAAAAAAGAAAGTAATTTGTCCATAAGTTATAAACCAAACACAATCTGACATTTACTGAAGTGTTACGAAGTGCATGAGGTTTAACAAAGTGGTGTGAAGCTGGTCCTGAAATAATGTGCAAGATAAAAAGCCCTCCTGATTAATAAATAAAAAAATAAACAGACATCTCTGGGCTATTGAAAATGCTTGTAGAGCAGTAGTACAGAACTCTTGAAGTATTGAAAAGTACCAATACTTAGAAAGTATGGAAACTTGCGGGAAACTACCAAGATATATTGCCAAATGAAATATCGTCCCAGTCCTACAGAGTACGGTTTTCATGTTTGGAGCTCCTGTGACGTTGCCGCTGCCCCAGGTCTCACACACTCGCTGCAGACGGAGAGCCCCACACTGACCTCCTGAGAGAGCGCCCTCTGGTGTCTCAGAGGAAACTGTACATGTTTTCTTTATAAAAGAAAGCAGCCTCAGCCGGAGTCCGAGTCACTGGAGTCTGACGAAGATGAAGCTGAGGAGGACGATGAAGAGTCTGAGCTGGAGCTGCTGCCGCTCAGTCGAGACGTCTGAGGCTGGGGCTCTGCACTCGGCTCCACTGCACAACAACAGTAACATTTAAACATCGTTGTTAGTTCTTGGTCTTCAAGGTGCCCCTGTGAGAAACTACATAGTTACAAAGGCTCATAGTTATGTCAAGCCCGTGTTACCGTAAATAACCACAAGGAGGCACTAAATGTCAGACTAAACACAGGGCAGAAGAGTTGTGCTATTACTCAAATAATTACAAAAATTGAGAAAAGAGTTATTTGCACTAAATGTGATTCTTCAAAATGGCTGTTTATTTGTTTAATAATTTGGTCGGGACAGAACCTGTTAATTAAAAGGTCCTATATCATGCAAAATCGACTTTTTTGAGTTTTTAGCCATGTTGTTATGCTATTTCCTTATCAAAACACCCCCAGAGCGGTTTTTGGCTTCATTCACGCAGTTCTAAGTAATCCTCCTGAATCCTGCTCTCTGAGCAGCTGCTCCGCCCTCTCCTGGTAAACCACTGAGCTGTTCAGTTGTGTCGTCACAGCGGAACGGAAGTGCTCTACGTCTGTAATGTAATGCCTTACGGCCTGATTTTAATTTATAAAACAGCTTTTTTTTTTTTTTGAAAAAAAAAAACAAAACAAAAAAACAAAACAGCAACTCTCCGACGCGTCTGTGCTGTCCCACAACGTTAATCAAGCGCACCCACGGCTGGAGGAGCCATGGATCCGAGCATAAGTGTTGTTTTTGAAGACTGAGCTCTTTCTAACCTACTCTGGACACCGCCTGTTCTTTTTTCTTACCGATAATGCCACGGATGCGTGTTTGGCTACGAGAGGAACAGGACTATTCAACCTTCCTAAAGAAGAGTGCACTCGCCAGAAGTTGGAATTTCTTTCCGGGATTAAACTAGCTACTATATCAACCAACCTGATGGATGCTTGGTGAACCTTGGCCAGAATCAAAGTGGATTCACTTTTATAACCAACGCGATCTCATGGGGAGTCCAGACTGAGCGGTGAGTCAATCAAAACGCGTGTTAGCGTGTGTGTTAGCGTGTGTGTTAGCCATTTATGAAACTGCTTTGCACATGTCAACTCCTTATAACTGCATTATGTGAAGTAACTTCACTTTTTGCAGCGATATTTATATTTATAATACTGCAAATGTGGAATGAGGGGAGAGAGGGGCGGAGTTAACTGAATCGAAGCGTCTTGTCTTCCGGGTAGGGAAAATACCCCCCAAAAATACTTATATTTCTCTCAAAAATGAGTACTCCATAGTGATAGAGGTACAATATATCATATATATGCCTATACTTTACTTTGGAATGGCTAAAATAGCATGATACAGATCCTTTAACACACGGGAAACCGGACTACCTGGAGGAAACCTACGCAGACATGGGTAGAACATGCAAACTCCACAGAAAGGCCCCGTCCGGCCAGGGACCGGGAACTTCTAGCTGTGAAGCCCGAGCACTAACTGATGCGCCACTGTGCCCGCTTAATTCAAACGTTTGTCACATAATTGTGTTAATCCACTTTAGTTGTGCACAAAACTACTAAGGTTGGGAAAAATATCCAAATATTTAACTATTTTATAACTTTTTTTTTATTATTAACAACACAACATGAACACACGAAATTGTTCATTTTCTAAAAATTCCCCTTGGGAATGTGAAAGATCAGTAGTAACTTTGATTTTCAGTATTTTTTGTTTTTATGTAAAGTAGAGTTTCATTGTGAGTCTCCATTGTGTAATAAAATGTACAATATCCCTCTGTCCCTTTGTCTTTTCTGTCAGCGTAGTATTTACTCTCACAGACAATTCATGAGTAAAAAAACGCAACATGCTACGACACCTGCAGTGGCGCTTATGGCCTCTAGGGGCATGAGTTACTTAGTACTGCTTTAATCCACTTTAGTTCTGCACAAAACTACAAAAGTTTGAAAAAATATCAAAATATCGAACTATTTAATAGCCAATTAAAAAAAATAATAACACACAAAATGGCTAATTGTTTGTATGAAAAAATGAGTTTGGGCTGAAATTGGATTTACATTTTAAAACACCCTTCGGTATGTCAAAGATGAGTAAAAACTTTGGTTTTGTCACAGGTCAGCTCTGCTGCATGCACTTTTTATATATTCTATCACAATTATTTTAGTCATAAATGAAATCACAATTATTCAAATGAATATTTGTTGCCTGTAATTTGTCTTTTATGTATTTATCAAAAACTATGCAAAATATTTTCTTGGAACAGTTACAAAAGTCCCCTCCTGGAACCGCCACCTTAACGTGGTGGAGGGGTTTAAGAACCCGAATGATCCTGGGAGCTCTGTTGTCGGGGGCTTCGTGCCCCTGGTAGGGTCTCCCATGGCAAACAGGTCCTAGGTGACGGGTCAGACAAAGAGCGGTTCAGAAGCCCCTTATGAGAGACCAACAGGCCCAGTTAGAACCATGAGGCCGTCCTTCTGTGGACCCACCACCTGCAGGAGGAGCCATAGGGGCTGGTGCAACGTGATTTGGGCAGCTCCAACTGCTGCCCCCATGACCCGGCAACGGACAAGTGGAAGAAAATGGATGGATGGACAGTTACAAAAGTACAAATGACATCAAGCCTGAACTAATCCTTGATTGCAACAGAACGTTTTTACTGGTTAATGAAAAAATAAAAAAATATTGCTTTTGTAATATTGATTTAATAATAAAATATATATATATATATATCACAATATTGATTGTTGGAAAAATTGTTCAGCCCCAAATTACACCCACTTCAGATCTGACTTTTCCTGACACTCGCTGTACAAACAGGATCAATTACCTTTAGTTTTGGCAGGTTTCTTGACAGAGTTGAGTTGTCCACTCACGTCCTGCAGCCTCCGCTCCAGCTCCTTCCTCTTCTCCAGAGTCAGCTCCTCCTTAGACTTGCCCACACTCCCGCTCTTCCCTTCAGAACACAGAAAACTTTTGTTACAGTGTTTAATCAGTGTCGATAGGGCTGCTCAATAATAAATAAAAATAATAATCACAATTATTTTAGTCATAATTGAAATGTCTGTGTAAGTTCTCAGTCGTACAGGAGTTGTCCATCTTCAAAGAAGGTACTTGAGTCATCTTCTGTACTTGGTAGTTGAGGCCTCCAAACGTTTCGCCTCTCATCCAAAAGGCTTCGTCAGTGAACAAGATTACACTCAGCACACAGCGTAGATAAACACCAGTTGGGAGGAGTTGGGGTTGGCCCGGCTCCTCCCCTCTAATCATAGCTACTCTCCCCTGTGGGTAAACAACTTTGAAGTAGAGCGTCTGTAACGACCTGCTCACCCCAGTATCGGTCAGTCCTGTCCTATTCATAGATGATCACTGCTAATTACCTGCCTATTGTTCTTTTGTTAGCTGAGGTATCGTCTTCTTGGACTGGCCGTGTCCTGTCGGTTTTCCCCGAAGCAGATTGGAGTAAAAAGCAGAAAGATTAAATCTGAGTCCACCATTTCGGTTCATGGAGGGATTTTCTTTTCTGACAAAAATAGCTTCTTTTACTCCTCTTTCAAACCAACGTTCTTCTTTGACCTCCGCGTCCTCAAAGGAGTGATTGGAGGCTTTAAGGTGAAGGTGCACAGCCGACTGAGGGCCGCTTGTGCTTTCTCTTCGGTGTTGATAAAGTCTCTTCTGTAAGACTTGTTTGGTTTCTCCAATATAATGTTCTTTGCATCGAATAGAATAAACCAAATTGCTTTGTTTGTGGCTCGGAGTTTTGTCTTTGGGATGAACTAATTTTTGTCTCAGTGTGTTCACAGGTTTGTGGTACACTGGAATCCTGTGCTGTTTAAAGATTCTCTGAAGTTTCTCTGATACCCCGGCTACATACGGCACCGCAACTCCCTTTCTTCTGGGTTCTGTAGTCTGTCTGTCCTGCTCTTTGGGTCTTCTTGCCCTTTGTGCTTTAGTGAAGGACCAGTTAGGATAGCCACAGTCTGAGAGGGCTCTCTGGACATGTTGCTCCTCTTTGGTCTTTCCTTCTGCACTGGTAGGCACCTCTTCAGCTCTATGTCTGAGTGTCCTAATGACCCCTATTTTGTGTTGGAGTGGATGGTTAGAGTCAAACATCAAATACTGGTCAGTATGAGAAGGCAACTCATACTGACCAGTATTTGATGTTTGACTTTGTCCAGAGAGCCCTCTCAGACTGTGGCTACCCTAACTGGTCCTTCACTAAAGCACAAAGGGCAAGAAGACCCAAAGAGCAGGACAGACAGACTACAGAACCCAGAAGAAAGGGAGTTGCGGTGCCGTATGTAGCCGGGTTATCAGAGAAACTTCAGAGAATCTTTAAACAGCACAGTGTACCACAAACCTGTGAACACACTGAGACAAAAATTAGTTCATCCCAAAGACAAAACTCCGAGCCACAAACAATGCAATTTGGTTTATTCTATTCGATGCAAAGAAGAAGAATGCAAAGAACATTATATTGGAGAAACCAAACAAGTCTTACAGAAGAGACTTTATCAACACCGAAGAGAAAGCACAAGCGGCCCTCAGTCGGCTGTGCACCTTCACCTTAAAGCCTCCAATCACTCCTTTGAGGACGGGGAGGTCAAAATTCTAGCTAAAGAAGAACGTTGGTTTGAAAGAGGAGTAAAAGAAGCTATTTTTGTCAGAAAAGAAAATCCCTCCATGATCCGAAATGGTGGACTCAGATTTAATCTTTCTGCTTTTTACTCCAATCTGCTTCGGGGAAAACCGACAGGACACGGCCAGTCCGAGAAGACGATACCTCAGCTAACAAAAGAACAATAGGCAGGTAATTAGCAGTGATCATCTATGAATAGGACAGGACTGACCGATACTGGGGGGAGCAGGTCGTTACAGACGCTCTACTTCAAAGGTGTTTACCCACAGGTGAGAGTAGCTATGATTAGAGGGGAGGAGCCGGGCCAACCCCAACTCCTCCCAACTGGTGTTTATCTACGCTGTGTGCTGAGTGTAATCTTGTTCACTGACGAAGCCTTTTGGATGAGAGGCGAAACGTTTGGAGACCTCAACTACCAAGTACAGAAGATGACTCAAGTACCTCATAATTGAAATCACAATTATTTGTTGCCTTAAAAAAAATCTTTATTTTTTATTTTTTTATTTATAAAAACATTTGCAAAATATTTTCTTTGGACAAATAAAAAAGTCAAAATAATATAAAATATGCTCACATTTCTAAACAAAGCTCAATGTTACGCTTGCCGCCCTCACCAAGCCGCGCAGCCTGATGACATCATCACACAGCGCTGTTTGTTTTTGTCGGACCAAAGCATTTGCCAATAGCACATGAAATGCAAAGGGAACTAGGGGTGTTGAAAAATATCGATTCGCCGATATATCGCGATATTACGTCGCGCGATTCTCGTATCGATACAAAAGCGCCCGTATCGATATTTAAACATCTATTTTTGGGGAAATATTCATTTCAGCGTCTCTCTTTGGTCCTGCACTTTTACTCCCGCCCGCTAGATGGCAGCGCACCGCGCAGCCCGCTTGAGTAACAGTAGAATTTAGTGAGGGTTAGAGAAACACAGGAAGAGCTTAGCATGGAAAAGAATGAGCTATGAGACGCTACGGGGCTCTTTTAAAACTCTACATTTGGCTTTGGCTTTTACAGCAAAGACAGAGACCTGGATTATTACGAGAGCCACAGCTTTGTGCATATTGCTGAGTGCGTCGCCGCTGCGTTTGGAGAGGATTTATCTTCGTAGCATGGATTTATCTTCATAGCATCTTATTACGGAATTAAACGAAACCGAGGGGAAACTACAGTAAATACAGCATACTCATGTTAAATCTGTGTCTCGCCACTGCAGTACTACGACACAAGTTTAAAAAGAGCCTGCTGTAGTTAGTTTCCCCTCTGCATCAGTTGTGTGCTACTGCTGCGCGTGATGCCCGTGTCATTATGTCCCTGATCTACGAGTGACACCCGCTGTGGAGTAGACACGATTTTAAATCCCCCGTCTGAGTTATTGTATATTTTAATGGATGAAACCCATAATAGTTACTGATCGCCAAGGACTCCCAACTATAGAAATACTAGAAAACGTGCATCCCCAGTAATTGGTTTCATTACTAGGTTTCCAAGAAATCTGTTTTCCGTTTAAAGGTACATAATCACCATAAACACCACAGTCACAAGCACATTAGTGAAAAGCATTTATATCATAAGATGGATAGATCAAATGTATTTGATACAAATCTAATGAAGGTGGACTAGTTTACTGAATAGTTGTTTCCAAAGTAGTAAAAAAATAATCGCAATAATCGTCTAATTCTTCAATATCGGGATATATCGTATCGTATCGTATCGTGACCCTTGTATCGGGATACGTATCGTATCGCCTGAGACTAGGCGATACACACCCCTAAAGGGAACAGAAACAATTATCCCAGTAGCATGAAGTGACGCAAGTTTGCTTTTAGTTCCATTTGTGAGATTGACTTCTCTGAACAGTTTAGACTCTTCAAGATTCAAGATTCAAGATTTTTTATTTGTCAAACCATGTGAATAATTTTAAATTAGATTTATCTCATCCTTGATCGTGGAGTGGGGGAAGAAGGGTGGGAGGGAGGGCAGGGAGTTCAGCTTCCCGATGGCCTTGTGTATAAAACTGTTTTTAAGTCGACTGGACCTGATTCCGCAGTCTCCTCCCTGAAGGCATTACCTTGAAGAGACTGTGTGATGGGTGCGTAGGGTCCCTGGTGATTCTGACGGCTTTGCGGGTGAGACGGGTGGAGTACATGTCCTTAATGGAGGGGAGAGGAGCTCCACAGATCTTCTCCGCTGCTCTCACGATGCGCTGGAGGCTCCTTCGACAGGAGGCAGTGCTGGTGCCGTGCCACACAGTGATGGAGCTTGTCAGGATGCTCTCTATAGAGCTCTCTATTCCCTGGTGGGAATCGAACCCGGGACCTTCTAGCTGTGAAGCACGAGCTCTAACCGCTGTACTACCAGCCACCACACTACCTGTTTAGTGGCTGAGCGTGTGCCAGTGCCTGTGTGGTGTCTGAACGTGTGACAGTACCTGTGTGGTGGCTGATTGTGCGCGGCTTCTTCCTCAGGCAGGAGAGCACATATCGCTCCAGCTCTTTCAGCGTGGATGGCTTGAGTGTCTCGAAGTCGATCTCGATCTCCTCGGGGTTGGTGTCCCTCAACGCGGGCTCCCGGGACTGGATGATGTGCACCACTCGGCCCAGCTTCTCCCCGGGTAGCTTATTGATGTCCAGGCTGAGCTGACGCTTCTCATCATAGGTCATAGGCACCAGGTCCTCCTCCTCCTCCGAGTCGTAGTGAGGCAGTGGTGGTGGAGGAGGCAGCGGGGAGAATAGTGCAGGCGACGACTTCTTAGCTCCTCTGAAAAGTAGTGCACAATACTTATCTGAGAAAGCTCTGCAAGAGCTGGACCGATATTACAGAATAACATTAGCACAGTAATATTGATCTGGAACAGCTCCTGTTAAAATCATTTGCGAAGAGAACATACTAATCCTTTGTTCATACAACTAAAAACGCTTAAATTTAACGAATTAGTAGAGTTTAATCTACTAAAAGTCATGTATAAAGCTCATCTGGAAAATTTACCAAACAATTTGCAAAACAGATTCACTAAGAGAAAAAGTAGATATGATCTAAAAGGTACTGAGCTTTTTACAAAACCCAGGTTTCAATCGGCTGTAAAGGAAAGATATATATCAATCAATGGTGTCGCTCTGTGGAACAGTCTTGATTGCAAAATTAAAACGTCTAAGTCCATTTACGTGTTTAAGAAGTATGTTAAATTATCAATGTTACAGAAATATGATACTGCGGAGTAGCAGATCAACTTTATTTATGTATTTTTGTGTTTTGATGTCTTGGACCAAAAAACAAAAAAAAGAGAAAAGAAAAAAGATGGCTGCATGAGACAGCTTAAAAGTTAAATGAACTGGAACTGTAAATGATTTTGTGTTGATAGGGGGCAGACATAAGTTTTTACTTCTTTCTGCTCTTTTTCATTCATGTTAAATGCTGTTGTTGCATTTGTTTTTAAATGAATGAAATAAATAAAAAAATGAAAAATGAAAATGAAAGAGGATGGACATTCAGCAGGATTTTTGCTGATGTTTGGCTAAAATGAGGTGCGCTTGGATTCACTCACAAGGCTTGAAACTTAGCCAAAGTCCCGATAACATAGCAATAACATACTGTGTCTTTTATTGTGTAAAAGGCTAACCGGAAGCATAGTTACCATAAGTTATTACTTGACCAAGTAATTCACCAAAGTTGGACAAGTCTTATATTTTCAAAGACATGGATAAACAGCGCATTGGTGATCACGGCCCAGGATTTAAATTAAGCAAATGAGAAGGATGTGGCGCCTGACAGAACTGTAAGGACGAAGGACACACTCGCTTCTTCGCACATGTGTCGCCAGGTAAATAAACAAACACATGCTGCAATCTACGCAGAGCAGTGCCGTTACGGGGGAAAGACACTGACATAAATACAGCTGAAATAGAGAAAGAACGCTGGGTTTAGAAGCTCCAGATTGAGGAGCCTGGTCGTGTATGCGCACTGTAGAGGAGCGGCTAGCTGCCAAACGGTCGCATTAGCGTCCAACATTGCGTAGCAGTAAGTGAGCGGCTTGGGTTTACTTCACTGACGGTAAAAAGAGTCAACTGTGCATAAGTGCTTAGAATCGTGATAAAACGATCCCACAAAAATGACAGATCGACAGCTCTGGAGATCGCAAGACGGTCTAATATCGTCATATCGCCCAGCCCTACCACAGGCCCTCTTCATTTGGCATAATTTTTCACTTTGAGGGGTGAATTTTTTATAGTTTATATGTAGGCCCGTTAGTGCATGTTAGACTATGCGTTTCCTTAGTATGTTCATTGGAACATTTGGCAAAGCAGTTCACTATTGTTTTGTATTCTTCTTCTTTTTTTCTTTTCTTTTTTCTAAATAGTGTTGAAACATTTTATTTTTAGAACAGGGAAACTAAGTACTAAGTAAATTTAATTAAAGCTGTGACTGAAAAATGTTATATCATGAAATTACATTTCAGCCCAAACTGCAGCTGATTCTGACATTATTTAGGTATTTATGGTTCCGTGTGGCTTCTACTACATTTTACTTATTTATGTTTCAAATTCAAAGTGACATCTCCGACAGTACTCCGCTGTTCCCTAACTTGTTGAATGTATGGACTGTGGCACTCACTTGCTTCGGCTCTTCTTAGCAAGGCCCCTGTGTGCCTGGGGGCCCCTGGCAGACTTGCTCTTCTTACTGGGGAGCTTCCACTCCTCAGAACCTGCCCGGCTGCGCTCCACTCGCCCTCGCTTGCCTTTTTTCTTCTTCTTCTTTTTATCACGTTTCTCCTTCTTCTCCTTCTTCTTCTTGGGTTTGACTGCGGGTCCCTGGGAAAGCGCCGCCAGCTGCTCGTGCACCACTCGGAGCTGAGGACACAGGACACAGAGAGATGTGGTCACTGGACTCTAGGGGCTGGACAATGTACAGTGCCTTGCGAAAGTACTAATACACCTTGAACTTTTGCACATTTTGTCATGTTTTTACTGAAAGTTCACACACAAGTAACAGACAACTGTGAAGTGAAATCAAAATGATACATGATTGTTATTTTTCAAAAAATAGAAAAGTGAAAAGCGGGGTATTCATACAGCATTTTCTGAGTGCATTAAATTGCCTTTATAACATTCCTAATGACTGCAGAATGTTCACACCTTGCCCTAACCATTAAATAGAGGCCACCTGTGTATAATCTACTCTCAGTATAATTCCAGCTGTTCTGTGAGGGCCTCAGAGCTATGGTCAGAATGTATTGGTCACTAAACAACATCATGAAGGCCATGTATAAAAGAACAGTATATAATTTTATACATTTGAGGAAATAAACAAAATGTGCAAAATAATTATGGTTTTCCCAGATAAATTGCGTTTATATTTGTACATGTAAGTTCTAAACCGTTATCACATACAGTTGTGCTCACAGGTTTATGATCAAGAAGAATGGGCCGCTTTACCATCAGATTATACAGAACCTTCTCCACAATGACCACAAAAGACTCCAAGCTGTCATTGATGCTAAAGGGGAAATAAACATTATTAGGAACAGGGGTGTGTAAACGTTTGATCAGGGTCATTTTGGTATTTTCTTTTTTATTATGATTTAAAAAGAGCAAACACTGTTGTTTCACCATAAGTGGCTTCACACAACCACCAACTAATGAAAAAAAACCTTTTTGTGTTTTCTTTCATATTCTTTGAAAAATAGTAAAAACATTCTGCCAGGGTATGTAAACTTTGGAGCACAACTGTACAAGCCTACATAAACGTTTGTCCTTTGTGAACTTTCTAAAGCCACTTACAAATATTTTATAGGAGGTATGGGAAGCTCAATGGAAGTACATGGAAAAAAGATATGCTTTGTAAGAGACTTTATTATCAACATATCAAAAAAATAGTTAATGTAACGACATTTTAGCGTAATATACACACATGTATTGATCCAGCTTATTTTAAGGTGCAAGTTTAGCTCCTGAGGTATCTTAGAATAAAGCACAATAAAGAATTACTGCGAGTACACAATACGTTTACACTCTGGCCGGAATAAAGTCTACGTAATTGCCACTAGGATCCGGGAAATGATGTCTAATTTTCCACATGCAACATGACGCTATAACAATTCTAACTCCAGGTCCCAGAACACCATATTCCTATATGCAGCATAGCGGAACTGTCTGTGACTTTCTCCCGTCTCCTGGATGTCCACCTCTGCCCTAAGGTCATTCCAGATTCGCCTGCCCAGTCTAAGCACACCTTCCTCCAAGATGTACAGCTCCATGTGTGGCAACAGTGATGTGCAGTTTTGTGGTTGTTGTTGACAGCATTTCTGTTCCAGCAGTGTTGGCATATTTCTGCAGTTTCTACAGACACACCAGTGGGGTGCCTGTGGATTAGGAGGTCCTGGTGGAGGGGGATCAGGGGTGAGACTCATGAGGTCAAAGATGAGACTCGGTTCACGACTGAGGCATCTTTGTAGAAGTTGTTGACACTCCTCTAATGTCAGTCTCTTCATCCTAGCCTGTTAAAACAAAATCACACTTAGAAAATGTTCTTTTTAGCCCTTTGACACATACAGCTTTCAACTAAACCATTGAACAGGCGAACAGTGCAAACTTTTTCTAATAAAAGGAAAAAGTACAATACATTCACTCCAGTTTTGAGTGTATTCACTGTTGCTCACGGTCTCCCTCGCAATGTAGGAGGGAGCATTACAATCACAAAAGGAAAGATCACGTCACTGTCTGACACCCTGGACCAGTAATGTTACAATAACAATAGTAGCCTACTGCTTTGTACTAATAGAGTTTGTAAGTTAGCTTTTGACGTATTTTACGACCAAAAATGACAAGTTAGCGGTTATATATGTACACATACCTCCTCAATTGCAATCCTCTGTTTATGAAGTTCTTCAACCCTTTTAAAGTCCTCCCGTGACAGGTCAGCTAGCAGACGGCCACGGGCTCCAGCCCGACCCCTGCCTCCCCCTCTCCCTCCTTGCTCTTGGCTGATGCTAGCTCTTGGCAATAATAGAAAGCTGCAGACCCAGAGCCGAGACAGATCCACGACGGTGAGGCGGATCTGCCGTGATAGTGCGCCCTCTGCTGGTAGGAGCAGATCCACAACGGTATTATTTGTAATATTTTATGTTTTACAATTATCGTTAGAGTTAGTTTAAAATCATTAGGATTAGGGGTAGGTTAAGATTACGGTTAAGGTTAGGTTAGGGTTCTTAGGTTTAGGATTAGGTTAGGGTTCTTAGGATTAGGGTTAAGATTAGGATCGTTTAGGAACAAAAATAAGCAATTTGTATGCTGTTCAAAGTTATGTTATTTTTATTAATCAACAGATAAGAAAATCATAAGAATTATGTTTTGTTTTCATGAAAACATTGAAATAACTCCTACTAACTCCTCACGTGCGTGAAGTAGATAATCAACATCAACCTTCCTAAAAGCTGATCGGTCTAGATCCGCCTTATCCAGCAGAGGGCGCACTATCACGGTGGATTCGCTTCACGGTAGATCTGTCTTGGCTCCGGGTCTGCAGTTTTCCCCTACTCGCTCTTGGAGGTCTTGCGCCCTGAGCCCCCCCCCCAGGATGCACAGGGAGTCGTCCATATCTGATCACACAAGACGGACATCAATAAAATAAAACAATTTAGATGCTAAATGATAGCTTGTTTATTAGCCCGTAGCATCATAAAGTTAGCTGTAGAGATGCTCGTAACGCTACATTGACACGAAAACATTTTTAATTCACAATCCCTGATTACGATTGGCTTTACACATATTCTTTAAAAAAATGTTTGCTTGTCGTAATAGATTTTCACTTACCAGTGGTGAGTCCGATATAGTGTAAAAAGTGCAATTCTTCTTGGAAAGTGAGCTTGTGTGAGCGATGCCGACAGTGACTTGTAAACAGAGCGTGCATGAGGAGAACTGGGCTCGTGCATGTCTCTTGCACACGTTTTAGTAGGCGTTCCCTCTCGAGAGCAGGTAGAGCGTTGGGCACGTGCATTTTTTCGAAATGTGGAGAGGGCGGTTCTTTCCTAAAATTCGGGAAAATCCTCCATACCTTTAACACGAGGTCACTTTGTTTATTCTAATTTTCATGACCATAAACAAAAACACATATTTCTAATGTTAACTATGTTCATGGATTACACACACATATATTGTACAGATGTAGGTAATATTTTCCAGTCAATCTTAATTTGATGACTATAGGCGTTTATGACTATATAGGCATTTCTGTATGATTATATTATAAACAGAGCTTGTACACATTGGTATAATTGGTATATATGGGTATATTTTGTATGATCATAAATGAAAAAGATGTGTGAAATGATATGCGCCTTTTGTATAGATCTTAAGTATTGTATGGCGTATTTATTTTGTACAACTGTAGGGTTACAACTAACAAATATAGCGGCAAAGCAGCGATTATCGGCCTCGCCGATCGCCCTGCCCAAAGCGAGGGGGCGCATTGCGCCCTTTTGTCTCCCTCAATCTAAAGTTACGGTATTGCCTCTGCCTTTATGTTTGTTTTTAACTTTTTTCCCTAGTGTCTTAGTCAATAAGGTGTACAGTAAACTAAATCTTTGTTTTAATTGTGACCAGAGAGATCCACATACAGTGGTCCCTCGCTATAACGTGGTTCACTTTTCGCGGATTTATTTTTAGCACAATTGTGTAGGGTTGGGCACCGAGAACCGGTTCCAAATAGGAACCGGTTCCTAAAGTCCGGTTCCGGAACCGTTAAGAAGACGTTTGTATTTTGATGCTTTTTTTCGATTCCTAAATGCCAGCGAAGCGCCGCAGCGTTTGGAAGGTGGGGGGGGGACACATTTCAAAAATGCTCAGCAGCTGTCCACCCAGCGTCATAAAGCCCTGGCTTCATGACGCTTTGTGAAAAACTCAGTGAATTAAGTGCTCTTATGAGATGGCGCGCTCGTGTTTGCATCCACATTTATTCAGATTCAGCCACACCGGTTAACTCCTGCCATCGCAAAGAAACATCTCAACACTTGTATCTTCACATTTTCCACAAACGCAGATAAAACTGAGTCAAGCGGTAAAGGAAGCAAACATTTATCCGTCAAATGACTAATTCAGATATTATTTGGTTAAGTTAGACTCCAGACAGCGAGGTTTAACAAGCGTATTGACCGGTTGAACACTCGTGCTAGCCCGGTGCAGTTTCCCCAAACTCACGCTACATCAGTTTCATCACTCGCTTTACAAACACATCCAAAACTGATGTTCCTTACCTTAAAGTTACTGGTCAGGCCCTTTGTACCAATGAAGAAAAGGAAACGCGCTGTCCACCTGCTGAGGACCGCGTCCTGCTCCTCCATGTGATAATCCAAGCCAAACTCTGAAGACACGATGCACGAGCGTCCTTGTGCTTTGGTTTGGTCAAATCTGTCAGTCCGTCCAACGATAAGCCTCCAGTATTCTCACTTTAGCCGTTTTTCAGCGGTTTACAGAGCCAGGTGTACATTTCAGCCGCTCTGAGGTGATGGAGGCGGAGCTGCATAAACACAGCTACGCAAAGCGGAGCGTATATGCGCCGCGGAGTGACGCGATACTGGCGCGGATAGTGCCAACAAATATTGTTTTTATGCAAAATAAAGCGCGGGTCATATTTTATTGTTTGCCCTCGGGCCGCCTACTGAAAAGGTCCAGTGTGTGTGTGTGTGTGTGTGTGTGTGTGTGTGCGTGCGTGCGTGTGTGCGTGCGTGTCTTCCTTGTTTTTTTAATTTCATTAGTTTTTATGTAAAGCACTTTCTGTTGCCTTATGGCAGGAAAAGTACTTAAGAAATACAATTTGATTTGATTTTGATTTGAAGTCACTTGGCAAATAAAAAATGGCCTGCTTTTTCAAATTAAAAAAATATCTTTTTTTTTCTCTCCTGCACTTCAAAGAATCGGAATCGAGAATCGTTTAGAACAGGAATCGATAGTGAGAATCGGAATCGGAACCGGAATCGGAAAAATGCAAACGATGCCCAACCCTACAATTGTGTATGCTTGTTTACAGCGTATGAACGCCATATGCGCATTGTATTCTGCGTCCTGGTTGGCTAGTCACAGAGTGAGCCTCTCTCGTTGCAAAGAGGATCTTTGTGTGTCCCGTCAACACATCAGCGCACACACTGCACACCACAGAGTCACAGCAGCACAGGGCGGGCATGAGCGGGTCCAACTCCGCATTCATTTTCTCTGAACTTTTCCGCGAAAATAAACACCGCTAGCAAGTGGCGCTCGCCTCAGCTAAACACTCGCCTTCTGAAGCCTGAAACTGTGACGGTAAAACTTTGGTACATAAAACATATGTATAATATTTGTAAAAAATAAAGCTGTCTACTTCGCAGATTTCGTTTATTGCAGGCTATTTTTAGAACGTAACCCCCGCGAAAAACGAGGGACCACTGTACACATATAGGCAATACCATCTAAATGTACTTTATTTGTGTTTTTTAACGAGTGATCTGATGGTGTACAGCATAGCGAATCAATCGCTAATTTGACTGACGGAAATGTTCCCACTATATTTAAATATCAACACCGTTTTGAAACTTTTCCCTGTGATTTCAAGATGAATTTAAATGATTTAAAAAGTGACGGTGTCTGTGTCAGGCTGATCCCAGGTCCTGTCGTTCCCCTGTCCTGCCTACGGAGCCGCTGTCCTGGCTGTTCTTAAAGTCTTTAAACCAATGCTCATATGCCTCATAGTTCACGGTTATGGCTCAATATACTTCAGTGTTCACGCTCCGCTACCTGAACTCGCTCACACATTTCAATGGCGGCGTGCTTTGTTTGGTAGCCGAAATTTAGGAGCCTGATTGACCCACGCACGGGCAGTCAAGATGGGCATTCGGCTTATTGGGAGGATGCCTTGTGGAAGACCCAGGACAAGCTAGAGGGACTATGTCTCTGAGCTGGCCTGGTGTCACCTGAAGGAGGTGCGCATGGATCAGGGAAGTCTGGGCATCTCTGCTCAGACTGCTGTCTCCGCGACCTGGCCCCGGATAAAGCAGAAGAAAATGGATGGATGGATTTTGACTAAATCTCGACTAAAATTAAATTACATTTTCGCCAAAAATATATATATATATATATATATATATATATATATATATATTTATTGTTATTTTTTTATGGTTTTAAGGCCATTTTAATAACACCTTATTTTTAAAGCAACAAGTGGAAATAATCTGGGCATATTTAATTATTTAAGATTTGCAAACATTCCATCAAACAGAGGAAGGAGGGACATGTCACCTGAGTGCACACTTGGTCCTGCAGCTGGGCGAGGCGCTGGGCTCGCTCTTCCTCACTGTCCTCGCTGGGGCTGCTCTCACTCTCCTCACTCTCGGTGCTGGGCTCGCTCTCTGAGGAGGAGGAGGAAGAGGAGGTGGAGGAGGAGGAAGAGGATGTGGGTGGGGCACTGAGGGAGGGGGCTGTGGGCTCTGACTGAGGCTCGTCCGGGATCTTTGCGAAGCTGAACTCAAACACATCCTACACAGACACACAGCCAGGGTTAAGGCTGAAATGATTTGTTTTAAATATCTAACTGAAATGAAAGTTTTGTGATGTTCAAAAGTGCAGTTTGGCTGGTAATATTACATCACATTTACACAGTTAAACGCTGTAATATGAGAGCAGACCTGGAGTTTGCGGGCCATGGCCACCACGTCGTGGTCCGGAGGGTTGTACTTGTAACAGTTGGAGAACATCAGTCTGACGTCGCTGGCGAACTGCTGAGCGTCTCTGTACTCACGGCCGTCCATCTTTCTCTGGACAGAGCAGAGTTAGAAACATCAGCACAGGGGTTTTAGAGCGTGACACGGGTGATACAGTGTCATACCTTGATGCTGCTCAGGTCCATGGGGACCTTGATGATTTCATGGTAGTCATGCAGCTGCAGCGCTGTGGCGTCCACAGGGCTGTAGAAGGGCCAGGCGTACACGGCATGTTTCTTGGACAGCATCTCCTTGAGCAGCCCGCTGCAGTAGCGCAGCTGCGTGCTCAGTTTGCCCTTGCGCGACGCCTGTGGCTGAATGGAGTCTGGCAGGTCTTTCTTGGGGGGTTTGATAGGCCGCCCGCTGCCCACTCTGCGCCCAGGGCCCCCCAACATGGACTGGATTAGGACGGGAGTGTTGAGGGCCTCCAGGTGAGAGAAGGAGTGCAGAGCCCCTTCGCGGCTCCGATGCCCGCCCTTCCCCAGCCCCACCATGTGAGTCTCCACGGGCAGGGCTACGGACAGCCCCACGGTGGAAGGGGTGGTGGTGTCGGCCTTTCGCTTCACGCCTTTCTTCTGCAGAAATCACAGGACAGAATATTTAGGCAGGGTATAAGCAGAAGTATGTAAAGTACTCGTGTCAGTACCTTGGTGGTGGGCTGCGTCGGGGGCAGGCCCATGATGTTGGCGGAAGGCAGGTTCTCAGTGAGCAACGTGGTAGGAGAGCTGGCCAACATGGAGTCCCCAGTGTCTGAGGAGGAGGGCGAGTAGGCCGACTGGGACACTGCAGGCACCTGCTGCGCTCGGCTGGCTGCAACACACACCACTCCATTACAAATCCACACACACCATTCCATAATCTACCACAGAGTGCTTCTCACCGCTGGCCCTGCGGCCTCTTCCTCGGCCTGGTTTGAAGCGAGGAGCTGGAGCAGGAAGTTCAATCTCATCTTGCGGCATCTCAGCCACCTTCTGCAGGAAGATCTTCTCCAAAGACTGGGCCATCAGCACAATGTCGTCTGTCGGCTGTCACACAACATGAAAGAATCAGGGATTCTGCAGGGGTCAAGTTAAATCCATTAAATGCAAAATTGGCCGCTATAAAAAGCGAAATTAAAACGGCATGTTCTCCTCATATTGTACAGACAAACGAGCCTCACACACTCGTATTCATTCACAAATACCTGAATTAAAAGAACACACATCCAATGTGCACACCAGCACGACTTGGTCTTGACCCATTGGACACCACTGAGCGCCACAACGTGGAGAAAAGAGACTGTGGCTCTGGATCGTAGTTTTACAGCTCTAAGTTTTCATTTAGGCTCATTTCCACAGCTACAGCCAAATCTAACCAACAGCCTAGGAATAACAAAACACTTACGAGACTTAATTTGCTCATTATTTTAAAAGTTATTTCACATTGGTTTATACTTGTATTTAAAGGATTAGGCCACCGATTTTACATACTGAGATATGTTCTTACCTGAGCTTAGACGAGTTGATTCGTACCTGTCTGGTCTTTGTGTGTTTGCTCAGTCACGCAAATGTTGTTAGCATTTAGCCTCTCCCAGCAAAGGTATAGCTCCAAATGTTCCACATGTTCTCTATTTAAATACAGTTATGTGAGCCTTTACACGATCCAAGTCTAGTTACACAAAATCAAACATGTCGATTTTCTAAGCGGATAAAAAGGGGCACTATATTGTGAGGCGTAATAACACCTGGAGTACTTCGACGATATTACTGCTCGGACGTTGAAGTACTCCAGGTGTTAATTATGCCTCACAATATAGTACCCCTTTTTATCCGCGTAGAAAATCGACATGTTTGATTTTGTGTAACTAGACTTGGATCGTGTAAAGGCTCACATAACTGTATTTAAATAGGGATTACATTTGTGTGACTGAGCGCATGCACAAAGACCAGACAGGTACGAATCAACTCGTCTGAGCTAAGGTGAGAACATATCTCAGTTAGAGGTGGGAGATATATCGTTTACACGATAATATCGAAATTGTTGTCTGGACGATATGCAAAATTGGATATCGAGATATTTCATAATTTGTACAATCCGACCCCCCAAACATTTTTTTTTTCTTTTTTCCGGACTTTGTCGCGTTGTCCTTGTGGGTTACCGTAGCGCATCAGCCGCCCCCTCCGCTGCGTAACACATTCAAAACAACAACATGGCAGCGTGGTGCGATTACAGAGATGAAGAATCTAATGATATAAATGAAGTTTGTCACTTGAGTCGCTCATATTTACGAGGAAAGGGCTCAAGACAAGTTGTAGCACTGGCTTGCTAGCTAGCTAACTTTCCTAACTTTTAGCCTCGCGCTAACTAACAACACGGTGAAGAAAACCACAATGCAAACGCGGTTAAAGGCTAATAATATCCTCCTCACCTGTTTTCTTCAGATCACGTAAGTTCCAGGACAAACGTGTCTCCCTCTCTGTCTCTTTCCCTGCTGTGTGTGTCTGTGCGTCTGCCCCGCCCCCCCGCGTGCATCGGGAGAGACACGAAAAGGAGAAATAGGGAAAAACTGGATCCTTTGAAAAATGCATTAAGACTCACTTCCCAAACGCGTTAATACTCACAGATCTATCCCCAGTCTCCTTACAATAAAACACAAGTAAACTGCCCAGAGGCAGGTGAACTTACAGGAGCATTTCACTGTGATGGAGATGAAGTTGCAAATATTGTAGCAAAATTATTTTATCTCATCTTCCGTGTTCTTCCCATTGACAGTATGGTTCTTCCAGATGAAGGTAGAGCTTTAGATGAATAAATAGAATAAAATAGCTTTAAATGAATTTGCCCTATGGTCTAAAGGCTTTGATTTTGAAGTATTTTGTCAGGTGCAAATTATATCGCCAAATACATCGTTATTGTGATATACATTTTGGTTCACCCTGCCCTAATGTTTAAATCAATAATGTGTCACATCTTTATGTACTAGTAATTCTATACAATTAATAGGTCAGATACAGCAAGTCAAAAGACCAACTGAACCTTCTTTGCCAGTTTGCACACATTTCTGTGAAGGATTGCAAAAATATCGTCTGAATATCGATATCGAGATATTGAAAAAAAATATTGAGATATTCATTTTTGTCAATATCGCCCACCCCTAATCTCAGTATGTAAAAACGGTGGCCTGTTCCTTTAACACCTCATATAATAATTGCATAACTTAATTGGAAATAAATCAGGTTCAAAAAGAATGTGTGTACCATATTTTCCGGACTATAAGTTGCACTTTTTCCATAGTTTGTCTTATACTCCAGAGCCACTAATATTTGATTTTTTTAAACATTTTTAAATTCAAATATATAATTTCACATGTCTAGAGGGCACTGCACGCTAATCGAGCAGCAAAAAGAAAGTTTTGAGTGCGCGAGAAGCGGATGTTACTCTTAGTGCAATGAAGAAAACAAAAAAGCTAATCACGGGCTAAAAGCTAGATGGCCACAGCTCGAGGAACGAGTTTGCCAATGGGTGCAAACATGCTGCAGGGAGAGGCTTGTCAGCGGTGCAGTTACGCCTCCGTGCCCAGGTAGTTGCCAAGGCGATTGTTCAGAAGTGACACAGAGGATGAAGATTTCAATGGATTTAGTGACCTGGAGTGAGATGGAGAGTTTGGTATGTTCTTTATGCTATAGTTATCTAAACTGTTTATGTGACGTTAACATACCAGACACCTATTTAGTTTGTTGTTCATGCTTCATGTAGCTAACCATCAATGTGTTACGTTAGCATACCGTAGCCTGTTGTTTTTTTCTTCATTAGGCATTTTTTGGCTATCTGTATCTTTTTCTCCGCAGCGACTTATGTTTTTTTCTTCTTCATTACACCAAAAAATGTGTAATGAACCAAAAAAGGTTGGTGTATCTTATACTCTGGAGCGACATAATAGTCCGGAAAATACGGTATATATTTTTTTGTTTTTAATGTAGCGATAAATGTAGAGTTACCAGATCGATACAGAGTATCGATAAGAGTAACAACAATAAATCCTTAATAAACATTCCCTAGTTAGCATTAGAATTCTCACTGCCCATGGTATACCACTTTTTAAACTCTGAAAATCTGGGATAATAACCGTATCAACGTCAAAAACCATTACAAACATTTACAAATGATTTGTAACATTTGTGTCCACAAAGCCCTGCGGCTCAGTTTGGGTTCACTCTGAGATAGTCCCGGGACACAGCACACAGACCCAGACCTTGTTGTAGATGTAGCAGTTGGTGAACATAGTGCTAAAGTCCTGGATGCACTCGCTGGCCTCATGGTAGTAGTGGTTCTCCAGACGTTTCTTGATGGTGCCCATGTCCATGGGCTGTTTGATGATCGTGTGATAATCCTGACCACAAAAACAGCACGATTCAGGAAATTCACATGTGCATGCCGAGTTAACGTTTCAAGCATTTGTGATCACCTGTTTCCTGTACAGTATGAATAAAGTTGCCTTGCCTTGCGTAATCAATTTGGATTGTGAAAATTTGAGAGCATTTCACCAAAAGCTGCAGTTGTACATGTGTGGGAAAGATTTTGTATTTTCACTATAAATTAAGTTGTGTAGTGCCATTATTTTCAAAGGAGAGTAGATTTCATGCCAATTGGTAAACACTGTATGCTTTTTGATCAAATGTACTGTAAGGCACATTTTTGGCAGAATGTATTCAATTACGTTTAATGTAGGCTTTCTACCGCAGCAGCAAGTAAAATGTAATGCTTTTTGTAATGCAATTTAAATAAACAAATACTATATTTTTAACGCCACAAACCAGATACAAAAAACAAAATGCTAATTTCTTAAAAACTGCAGCTCAAATGGTTTAAAACCATAATTTCTGTAATTGACATTCCTATACTAAAAATATTACTAATACTATGTTTTAAATTAATAATACTCGCGCAATGTCATTTTAAAGGAACAGGCCACCGTTTTTCCATACTGAGATATGTTCTTACCTGAGCTTAGACGAGTTGATACGTACCTGTTTGGTCTGTGTGTGTGCCCGTGGACGAGCTTGGTCACATCTAACTTCACCCTGTTTGGAGCCATAGGAATATGCTGGGAGAGGCCAAATGCTAACAACATCTTTGTTTTTTTTTCGTGACTGAGGGCACACAGTCCTTCCATACTGTGATATGTTCTTACCTGAGTTTAGACAAGTTGATACGTACCTGTCTGGTCTTTGTGCGTGCCCGTGGAAGAGCGTGGTAGCTTCCAACTTCACCCCCGTTTGGAGCTATAGGAATATGCTGGAAGAGGCCAAATGCTAACGACATCTTTGGTCGTTTTGCGTGACTGAGCGCACGCGCAAAGACCAGACAGGTACGTATCAACTTGTCTAAGCTCAGGTAAGAACATATCTCAGTATGGAAAAACGGTGGCCTGTTCCTTTAAGAATGTAGATCAAGTTGTAGTTGTAATTTAATGCTTTAATTTTGACACAATTAATTTCATGACTTTTAATGCTTTTTATTGACCTGGGTATACCTTGAATAAGGGAAACACGCACTTATGTCCAGCCTCACCCCTTCCTTCATGTTCCCTGGTATACACTCACCGGCAGATTGAGCCTGCAGGCGTCTACGGGCTCGCGGAAGGGCCAGGCGAACTGGTGCTTCCACAGGAACTTGAGCAGCACTTGGTGGAGGTACTGCAGCTGGTTGGTGAGGCGGCCTCCGCAGAGTGAGTCTGTGACAGCAGGCGCGGGGCTGGAATGAAGAGGCGGCGACAGGGGCAGGAAGGGCCGCTCGAAGTCCTCGTACAGCAGGGAGGGCTTACGGATACGCTTCCCGCTGTGCTGCTCCATGCTGTCCCCCGCTGCCAGCCCCACACAAGAGCTGAGGACACAGGGCAACATCAGTAAACAGATCCACATCTGTCTATTATATGTGGAAATAAGGCGTTTTATCATCAAGTTTTATTTCTAAAACACTTTACAACAACCAAAGTAGACCAAAGTGCTGTGAGATTTAAGAAAGATATAACATAAAAGAAATGCTACCACTATGCGTTTTGTCTCAAATGGAAATAAGGCATTTAATGTTTAAAATCTGGAGGTTGACCAATATGGGTTTTTCTAAGGCCGATGCCGATTTAGAGTTTTTATTGGCTGATGCCAATATTTTTGGCCGATTTTTAGAAACGTCTTGATTATAATCCTGTTTATGATGCTCCAAAACTGAACCGTAAAATGTGTCAGCAGGGGCCACTTAGTCTTTTTGAAGCCCCAAAGCGCATGCGTTTCAAAACACTGCTCCGAAACACAATTCAAAACATGCATGTCACGTGACTCAGGCTGCAGGGTTTCATGAAACACGATTGTTTCAAAACACCTCATTAGAGGGCGTCTGCGTTGAACCTTGGTTTAGAAACCTGCACGGGAATGGATTTCAATCGTGTTACCACCCGCTCCCGACACCCTACTGCCCGCTCCCGAGCCTCCCTCTGGCCGCCTGGGAGAGTCCCCCGGGTCCCGATAAGTCCTGAGTTTTTTTAAAGGCCAGCGCCGAGCACACACCAGAATGCAGCGCGCCATATGTTTTGCAAACAAGACACAAACATAAAACACAAAACGTAGCTCAGTGTTGTCAGAGAGCAAAATGGCTCTTTTTTGCAGGTCAATAGCGAGTTGGTGACGGACAGCTTACCTTCCCAGAGTGGAGTTCCGACGATGGTTTCTCTTTTTTCCGCTGCGTCTCTCGTATCTCCCAATAAAGTTTACATCAGTCTCCCTGTTTGTCACAGTCCATAGAGTGGTCTACTGTGTTCCTGCAGAAGGGTAAAAGCCGGTTTTCCTCCATGGCGCGCATCACCTCATCAAAGAAATGTGATGAAACTGCGTTCAGCTGCAAGTCTGGTTGGTCAGTGCAGGGCAAAAGCAGACACTGAAGGTGCGCGCACGTGGGGATTGAGTCTGCATCATCCCGTTGTTCACTGGTGGTGATGCGTAAAAGACTGTGCTCATGTCCACGCTGCTGTTTTCTCTATTCGGGACCCGATGTGTTTTGGTCAATCCATCCGCCTGCTCCTGCGAGATTTGTGTCAGGTCCTGCAAGTCCCGCAGGAATTCCCGCCCGGTGCAGGTCTCTACCTTGGTTAAACCACAGGGCTTTGCAGATCTTTCTCCATGTTTTTGTAGTGTTTTAGTGCATTGCGTGAGTGCACTCAGATGGTGTAGTTAGTAAAGTTGCTGCGCTTGCAAACGCTGCTTGTCTAAGTAGTGTGGGTACGAGTCCCAGCTCTGACAGATCGCTAAATGTCAATCTCAGTCACTCTGAACAACAGGCCTCTAAGCTTTACGTTTAAATAATTGTTAATGCTCACATGTGCTTTATAAAAATAGATGAGCAAAATGAAGCAGTGAGTTGGACGAAAAATGTGTAAGATTTATGACAGTTGCGTCATTGATTTATTTTTCTAGTACCACAGTAAAAACAATAACACATTCAGGAAGTCAATTTTTATGGCAAATCATATCAAACAGAATGTGGTTTTATTTCAATCACAGATGTATCCATAACATGGTTGAATCCTGAAACACTGTAAATGTGGTTGTTTGACACTTTGCCACTAGATGTCACTGTGGAGTGATTGTTTTGAACTGTGATTCAAGGCTCAATCCTTCAACTGTTTTGGAGTTTCCTGATGTGTCACTTTGCCCGTCTCTATGGTGTTTTATTGGGGCATAGGGATGATATATTTATGTCTATTAGATACTTATTAGAGCTTGTTTGAAAGACAAAATTCAGCAGATTCCAAAAAACGGTAAGTCTCTATCTCTTATGGTTCAGAAATTATAAGCAAAAGCCTACAACATACAAAAACATGTAAAATACCATCCAAGGTGCACAAACCTGTGACCTGTGTTCAGGCCTAGGGAGTTGGGAGGCCTAAGGAAGTCTCTACCACTTTCAGTTCCGAGATTTTGGCCTTTTATCAGCTATTGTAAAACACCCAAATAGCGGCAGCTCTTAAATGCAACCTTTTTACAGGAGATTATCAATAAAATTTACTTTTCTTTTAAAATTATATTGAAATACAATTAGGTTCATCATCTTTTTGATCTGAAATAATTCAGATCCAAGGATCGCCTGCCATACGATTGCGTACCCACTGGTGTCCCCGTACCACTGGTTGGTAAAACAAGATGCAAACGGCAAGCTGTAAGTTCACCATAGATAAAAAGGCTTTACAATTAGATGCGTAGCACAAGTGACTTTTTTCCCAGAAAATCTGCAAAATCCGGTGTATGGCTTTTGATTAATGGCAGTCACTTTTTGTGAGTTTACAAATGAGAATTGTTGTAATGTAAACGCACGGAGCCGGCTGTTAGTGTGTCCGTGTGTTTTTTAAAATTATTATTTAAAGCATACTTTTGACTGTAGATTTTTACACTTCAAGTCTACAAATTGCAATAGAAAAATACAACAAAATAATAGAAAATAAAATAGCCAGGGATTGCAGGGAGGCAATTACAATAACCAACCAATGAGGGAGAAAAACAAATAGACAGAAGGCGAAACAGCAAAGCCAGGGTTTCTGCAGGCAGCTAATGCCCAGATACTTTACTTAATACCACAATTTAAAAAAATCTGGGCATAGGCCGACTTAATTTCTTGAAGTTTGCAAACATTCCATCAAACAGATGGAGCCCGACATTCAAAAGCATATTGGACAGAAAAAGTAACTCTTGCCCAAAAGTGTTGGACAATTTTTGCCAAAACTGCAGCTAAGTGAGTTTGACCATGGATTTCACACAAACTTTGTGCGATAATATTTGAAAATGCCATTATTTACTCCAATACATGTATCTAATGCTTTTTAATGACTTTAAGGGCCTGTGTATCCGTGTGTAACTCATGATTTATGACCCCACCCGGTGCTAGTAAACAGCTGCAGTGTAGAGCCATACACGTACCTCTTCAACTTCAGCATTTCAGGAACGAATACAATAATCCAACTGTTCGGAAAGCAACCTGCCTGTTCCGAGGTGTTTTGCAGGAGAATAGTTAGTGCAATCTCAATTCAGTTTCGCATCAAATTGGATCACACAATGGACTGGAACAGCTATAATTTCATTATTATAGGCGTGTTCAATTGGCAGATGGTGTCAAAAGATATAACTATTTGACAAATCAGTTATTACGACTTAACTAGCGCTGACGACTTAAGCGGAGACAATTTGACAGCTTCCACCTGCGCTGTGAATGAAAAGACCTGCGGCATGGATGATATGCACGGTGACAGCGTAGCAAAACGCTTTATTTCATCATGCTTTATTCATTTAATTATCTGCAAAAATGCCACACAGCGTATAAACGCCCAGAGCTTCAGACAAGCCAAAATGTCAAAAGCAAAACAATCGCCAAATGGGGCTAAGGCTAACGTTAGCTGCAGCAGCAGTGAACACTGGCTCTCGCTCCCAGGTTAAAGTTCTCAGTGGGTGGGTTGAGAGTGTGCACTCAGCCGGTCTTACGTGTCGTGTGGCTGCAGGGCAGGAGCCTCCATGCAGCCGCAGCGGGGAACACTCGGGGGTCTGCACCACTGCGGCTCCTCGGCCCGTACTATCACTTGGAGCCGCCGCTGCCCAAATGGCGCCCGAACACTTCCGCTTTCTGTCGCTTATACCCGTCACGTGGGTTAGTGAGTACTTCCCGTCAAGTGAGAGCTGTTCGGCTGTTTGATTGGTTGTCGTCCGCAAGAGGTTTTATCCATACTTAATATTTTTTATTTTTACACTAGCTGTAAAACTATTTCATTTGTTAATAATAAAATAGGGTTACCCTATTTTATTATTAACAAATGAAATAGTTAATAATAAAGTTAACATAAAAGTGCTTCTGATCCAAATGGTGAAATATTATTTTTTCCTGCTAATTGTGGGTCGGGTTCACCACTATCTAAAATTATAGATGCACTAAACATAATAGAGTTCCACAGTCCCGCCGCCTCCTCTCAGGTCCGGTAGTAATATTCCCCTTGCTTTGAGGCCGCATGGATTAAAAAAAGCTTGGGCTGAAACCAGCTATGTGGTTATAAAGCGACCTCAAAGTCAGATGTAGATGAACAAAGCACGTATGAGTCGCAATTTTCGGGACTTGAGACTTACTTGACCAAAGCTCCAAAAAGACTTGACTTAACTTGGGACTTGCTGTTTGTGACTTGAAACTTAACTTGGACTTGAGGCCATTGACTCTCAATGACTTGCCGTGACTTTATAGTTATTATTTATTTGAGTGAGACTGTTGAAAGAACAGGATTCATTGCGTAAAAGCGGAGCATCTATGTTTACATATGGCAATTAGCCACATGCTTTTTAGGCTTCCCGACGGAGCGCGTCTAATCAATACAGCGCAAAAAGGCAGGAGGAAGTGTGTGTTTCTTTGGATGCATTAAAGGTTGTCTACAGTGAGTCAAGAGGTGAAGATTCATAGACATTTATCTACTGTAGCACAGGAAAACGTTCGAAACAATGGACTGAAGCTACGGCACAGACAGGAACGACGATGCTTAAGAGCTGGATTAATGACAAACATCTTGGGGGCTTTTCGGTGTTTTAAGGCGTTCTCACGAAAGTTATAGCATTTATGTTCCGCAGCCACGCAGAGCCAGTGACAGCGGGACTGAAGGCTGCACGGAATCTACTTTGAGCAGGGGCGAATCTGAGTATACAGGGGCTGGGGCATTACAGAGGAACCACTGACAGAAAAACTGCCAGAAACTAACAAAAATATTATTTTATATTTATATTTCAGACTGCAGGGAAAAGCAGCTCATGTTTAAAAGACTCTGTTTCCATTTTTTTTAAGTAGGCCCCCTGGGCCCTCTTCCTTAAAATGCTGTCCCAGGAATTTTGTACATAGACTGGAGCATTTAATATATATTTTAAATTTTGTAGCGATTTGAATATTAATTACACTTTAAATCCAAAGTTTTAGCCTAAATTTTCTAAATCGCTAAATCTTGAGAAAGCACTTTATATTTTCAAGTAAATTAAACACATTTTGAAAAGAAGAATTAGGCTTAACGCTGACGTTTGCGACTTGAGGTGACTTGCTGGCTAAAGAAAGACTTGACTTGACTTGACAAAAGCTTTGCCTGGCCTGCCAAACGACATGCCTTTTCATAGATATTTCAAAGACATATAGTCTGGGAGCGAGCGTGATCTCAACAATTTCCCGGTGTACATGTGTATTATATAATATCCATCCATCCACATGCAATACCTAACAGGCTCTCCACCATACTCTGCTCTTGTGTGTGTCTGCACTGCTCCATGTTCTTCTCTCGTGTGAGTCTTCTCTGCTCTTGTCTGGTTCTCCTGGGGAAAAAAAACAATATATAACTGGAACAGAATACTTAACTTATGCATTGATGTATTTGTATTGTAATAATTTCCCATTTGTTGTGTGTACGCGTGTTATTATCCAATATATACAAGCACAAATGACAGTAAAACATACATTACCTGACTGGCAAGGTCTCCACCGTACTCTGCTCGTTCCTTTTTTTTTATACGACCTGGAAAAATGTGTGATTGCTCGCGACTCCATCCTAAGACCTGAGTAGAAAAAAAATAAGAAAGAATAGAGTATACTTTTGTGCCTACGTGTGTACTGTTTGTATTTATTCCATTTTTACCTTATGTACCTCATCAACCAATTCCTAGCCATTATATATTTTTAGAAAATGGTAGATTTTACATGGATCTTTACCATAACGGTGTTTGCAGTCAGGTGCACATTTAAAATGACTAGATAATAACAACAACAAAAGTTAAACACAAACGTGAACAAGTTTAGCTTCTTAACATTGTTATGCAAGGTATATCACATATCTCTGTAGTATCAACTGTATGATATAAACTTTTGCTGCAAGGTAAGACGGCATGACATACAATAAACCTTTGATGAGATGTATTACTTTGTAAAACTGTTAATGGAGCAATACAAAATGCACATCCATGAGAGAAGCCAGACAAAATACAGTCAAAATTAACTGTTTGGCTTAGGCATTTTTAGCGTTATATTAAACCATATGAAATGTCTGTTGTTTTCTTAGTCTAATTCTCGTAAATAAGCAATTTATTAAAACATCATGTAAACAGATATCTGACTTTTATCCATATAAAACACTGACGGTAAGAAAAATCGTAAGATGGCAATCAAGAAAATGTTCCTAAAGATCCCATTAAACGAGCCACAGATATGTTTTCATCCACTTAGCTTAAATCAGATTGTTAAATGGGAAAAGAAACTCACCGAACTCGCCAAAAACCTCAAGTGGCAACGATCGTTGCCACTTACCAGCGCCGTGTCGCAATGGTTTGGGATACGGAATTTTTAATGTCAGGAAGTAAATTATGTACACAGCCTTGTACCTTTGCCTTTTCTTCAACATTATGTCTTCTTTTGGATTGAAATGACACATTTTATGGTCACAAATTGCTACATAGCTGATTAGCTTTTGTGGTTTCGTTAAACTCTTAATATTTGAATTTTTGGAAAATCGACGATCTCGTAGAAAGGGATTTTTTGCTTCCGGACCTGAGCAACAGGAAACTTCAGAAATTATATAAATGCCATGAAATGGACATTCTTACAAGAAACGTAATCAGCATCTTTACTTTCTCCGCAAGTTAAGAAGAGCCAGAGTCCCAGCCTCTGTTATGTGCAACTTCAACAGAGGGACTATAGAGAGCATCCTGACCAGCTCCATCACTGTGTGGCTCTTCTACAGAGGGACTATAGAGAGCATCCTGACCAGCTCCATCACTGTGTGGCACGGCGCCATCACTGCCTCCTGCTGAAGGAGCCTCCAGTGCATCGTGAGAGCAGCGGAGAAGATCTGTGGAGCCCCTCTCCCCTCCATTAAGGACATGTACTCCACCCGTCTCACCCGCAAAGCCGTCAGAATCACCAGGGACTCTACGCACCCGTCACACAGGCTCTTCAAGGTAATGCCTTCAGGGAGGAGACTGTGCAATCTACGGGCCAGGTCCAGTCGACTGAAGAACAGTTTTATACACAAGGCCATCGGAAAGCTGAACTCCCTGTCCTTCTCCCTGAAGAGGCACCCCTCTTCCCCCACTCCCCGCTCCACAATTAAGGATGAGAGAAATATAATTTAAAATCATTCACATGGTTTGACAAATAAAAAATCTTGAATCTGAATCTTACCTTGCCATGTAGGGAGAAAAAGCTCTATTTACAGGTCTGTGAAGCCACAAGTTTTGCACGTTTGCTGCATAGACGCCCATAGGAATTGCTTGAAGAATTTCCCCAATGCTAATATGGCGGACGTTGTTACTAAGAGGATACGTCATAAATACCCTGATTGCCGTCTTCATCAATAGTAGACCAGTGGTTCCCAACCTATTTCCTTGACTACACATGCTGTAGTCGGGCCACGCCTCCATTCCAAAAATTATGGCCACTACAAATGTATCAAAACAATAAATGCTAATAATTATTTATTTCAAACAAACAAATTGGAGTCAGTGGCGTGTCTAGGGGCCACCCCTGATTTCTGCTGGGCCACGCCAGGTACCTCCCCACTCAAGGGGGATGAGGAAGCATGAGAAAGAATGGCTGCATCTGAAACCATCAAAGAGGTCCCTATGCTGGCTATGATAGCTAGCATTGAGGCTCCTTTCCCTAATTCCTTCCTAACTGACAGCCCAATTCGGAGGCTTCTACCATGGCGGACGCTGACACACATCCGGTTTGGCGTAAGACCTGTTACCAGTCTGCTCATTTCGGAAGGGGCCAATATTTGTGGCAGTGTTTCCACCAGTGGACTTTGGGAGGTGTTGGAACTCTAATCTCGAAGACTCAGAATGCTACATTAGGTCGATATATGAAAGGCTGTGTGTATATTACATGTAACAGAAGGTATTTTATATTACTTTTAATTTATTTTAAGTTTTAATCCATTTAACAGAATAACTCTTCTTTATGTGTGCGCTTGTTTGAGATACTCCCAGAAAGTTAGAGCAACAGCAAGTCCTACCTGGGAAATTATTTGAATAATCCGATACTGTACAATTTAGTGCAATCTGGTGTATTTTAGGCAAAAATATGCTGTTTGAATTAGCTTTATACGGAAAAAAGCAACACTGTTTTTTATAGTTACAATTAGAATACTTTTATTACTTAATCTATTTATTTATTGTTTTTTATATACTGTCAAAATCCTACGTGTTTTTCCTCCGTCTGAGAGCTGCTCATCGTGCTGAGCAGTGAGGAGGAGACACAGGCTCCAGATGAGTCTAAAGACTCAACTTTAGCCAGGATTCATGACTCTATTGTTACTTTTAAATCGCAGACAGATTCAGAGGATCTGATCAGAGCCTTTTATCTTATGCTTCCTAAATTTATATGTAAAACCAAAAATATGAGGCTGATTGATATGAAATAAAAGCGGGCTATGTTACGTTAGCTATCTCTGGCTTAACGTTATGTGGGACACACAGACGACACTTGGTGATAGTTCACAACTTATTTAATGCAAGACAGCTCAGGTGGTAATTATAACAATACACCTTGGTGCAGGAACATGTGTACATTACATTGGTTCCGCTTTATCCAACACCTCCCTTAGGCTAATGTGTGGAGGCTATATTGAACCTCCACACATTTCAATATAGCATGGCAGTAAACATTTCTTTTCTTTTAACCATATTCAACATACAAAACATCCATAATAAACCTTTATTTATTTATTATTTTTCCTCTTCAGTGAATACCTTTATACCTTATAGCTTATATATAACTCAGTAGTAAACACATTTTATTTATTTAATTTTTTTTAGGTTATTTTCTTTTACAGTGAACTTGCAGGTCTAAACGTTTTGTTGCACGGGACACTCGTCCTGAGGCTGTCACATAAGGTGTATTTGCTGTGGCTATACCTGTACCTTTTCTCTTGGAAGCCACACATTTGACCCGGTTGCAATGGTGTTGGTGGACAGGCCCTGTGTCGACGGTTGTGGCAGAGTAGTTTGCAGCTGTCTGCCCATCAGAAATTGTGCAGGGGAAAAGCCGCACTCTATAGGTGTAGAGGTACGCTAGTAGCGCTTTTTGTCTTCTCACCTCCCCCTTCCACAGTCCGTTCACAGTGCCTGCGGGTACCGTGGGCTACTGGTAACATGCATAGGTCACTACTGTACTGTGGTCCATTGTCCGACACGACTGTCTCTGGTATCCCATGGCGGCTGAAGATCTCTTTAATGGTTGCTATCACCGTAGGAGCAGATGCCACCTTCAGCTTGGCCACTTCGATGTACCTTGAGAAGTAATCCACAAGAAGGATGTAAGTCTCTTTGTCCCAGAAATAGAGGTCAGTACCTACCCTCTGCCGGGGAGCTGTGGTACTGGAGTTGTCATCAGTGGTTCTTTGTGCTCAGCCCGCTGTTGTGAACACGTGTAGCAGTTGTCCACAAGTTGTTTTCTTTCTCCGGCCAGAATATTCACAAATCTGGAGATAATGCATGTTTCTCGGGCCACCCTGACTTTTTTTTAGTTTTGCGCAGACGGGGTCTGTGTGTTGTTTTCACTCTTGGATCACTTTGAGTCTTGGCTCCGCTGGTAGACCTTGGATCACTGCGTCCACGAACACTTTGACCTCTAGCTCGTTATTTAGTTCATCCTGTGTCAGAGCATGTTTGACTGGTGCTCTTGACCGGGTGTCTGCAGTTATTAAGCTCTTACCCAGAACATGCACAATGTCAAATGTGAACTTCATTAGTCATAGACGAAACCTCAGCACTCTCGGTGGAAGGTCGTCCAGTGCTTTTGTACTTAGGAGAGGCACCAGAGGCTTATGGTCTGTCTCCAACCTGAATCTGATTCCATGAATGTAGGGTGCTAGTCGTTCGCATGCCCATGTGACTGCCGAGGCCCCTTTCTCTATTTGAGCATAGTGTTTCTCCGCTTCAGTTAAGCCTCTTGAGATGAACACTATAGGCCTCCATGCTCCATCCGGTTGTTCCTGTGTGAGGACAGCACCTAGCCCGTAGGATGAGGCGTCAGCTGCCACACACGTCTCTGCAGTAAGTGAGTAGGTTGCAAGAACACGTTGTGAGCTCAGTTGAGTTTCTGAAATGCCTCCATCTTGTCTTTTGAGAAATCACATGTTTCGTTTAGTGTCAGTCCTTCCTTCTTGAAAGTCTGCAGCACTTTGTGTAGTCTCTCATTGTGCTGCATATCCTCCCCGAGGACAACGATGTCATCAGCGTGGCAAACTACCCCTTTGCACCCCTCCAGAATCTGAGACATGCGACGCTGGAAGTGCTCTGGAGCTGATGAAATCCCAAAGGGCAGGCGATTAAATGCATACCTGCCAAAAGGGGTGATGAACGTCGTGTAAAGTCAGCTCTCTTCCGCCAACGGGATCTGCCAAAAGCCGGAGGTGGCGTCGAGTTTTGTTAATACCTTTGCTCCGGACAACATGGCGAGTGTCTTTCTCTCCTCACCCAATTATTCATGTGGGTCTTGTCCACACACAGTCTTATGTTCCCTGGTCGTGCTTTTGGTGCCACGACCAAACCAGCGCACCATGGTGTGGGTTGTGTCACTCTGGAGATCACTCCCATGTCCTCCATACGCTCCAGCTCCTCTTTAACTTTGCCACGCAGGGGCAGGGGCACTCTGCATGGAGTTGACAGAGCGTATGGGACAGCTCCTGGTTCCAGTTCGATCTTGTAATAATAATAATAATGCCTTACACTTGTAATGCGCGTTACAAGCTTGTATTACCAAATTTATCAAAGCGCTACACTGTCGTCATTATTCATTCACTCCATACTCGGTGGTGGTAAGCTACTGTTGTAGCCACAGCTGCTCTGGGGTAGACTGACGGAAGCGAGGCAACCAGTCTGTGCCATCGGCCCCTCCGACCACCACCAACCATTCATTCACTCACTACATTCACCCCAGGCTTCTTGGTGTTCCTAAACGGTCTCCCATCCAAGTACTGACCAGGCCCTTCCCTGCTTAACTTCCAAGATCTGACGGGGTTGGGCATAGCAAAGGCGGTATGGCCATGTAGGGCTCCTTTAACTTCCCTAGTCCTGAAAACACTGATGGGTACTTTTATGAGCTCAAGTGCTTTGATTGCAGGCAGACCCAGCAATGGTTTGTACAGTCTGTTAACAATATACACATCCTGTAATGTTGCCTTCTGATTCATAGTTAGTTTACCTTTAAAGTGTCCTTTAACATCCAGTTTTTGTTTGCCTGGGCCGTACAGCAGTTTTCCAGGTGGTTGCAGTGTGCCATGTTTCTGTAGGGAGTACATGCTGCTTGGGATCACTGTAACAGTCGCTCCAGTGTCCAGTTTGAGGAGGGTTTTCTCCAGATTTAAGTACACCATGTCACTCCACTCTTCCTCCCCCAAACTGTCCATTTCACCCAAAAAAGCAAAATCCTCTTCGTCTCCACTTCGACTGTGGAGCTCTGTAATGTTATGGACCCCTCCTGCAGATATGCATTTCTTTGCAAAGTGTCCTTTGTTGTGACACGTCCTGCACTCTGCATCATGTGCTGGGCACTCCGTCCATGAGTGTTTCTTTAACTGTCCACATCTGCTGCACTCGCTTGTCTTAATGTCTGTTCTGTCTTTAGCTGCTTCTTTGTGAACTTTTTCTGTATCATCTCTACGTGTCCCGGTTGCTGTTCAGCACCTCTGAGTACTGGCTGTTGTCTTTTTATTGTTTCACTTTGTCGCACTCATAGCTTTATTCAGCGTTAAGTCTGGGTCTAGCTGTAAGCTCTCTGACAGCTTAGCATCTCTTATGCCCACAACTATGCGATCTTGTATGAGCTCTTCTCTCAAAACGCCAAACTCACAGTGTTCTGCTAATGTGTGCACTGTTCCACACTTTCACCGGGCTCCTGGCACCTCCGGTTGAATCACGCTCTTTCGAAGATGACGTTCCTATAGTGCTCGAACCACTTCAGCCATCTTGGCCACTTGGTAACTTTCGTGAAGTCAAACTTGACTGGCACCGCTAATTAGGCCATAGCTCATTTTTGTCTAGTTTCTTCTGACACCATGTTACGTTAGCTATCTCTGGCTTAACGTTATGTGGGAGACAGTGACGACACCTGGTGATAGTTCACAACTTATGTGACTTATCTGAAACCAAAAAATCAGGTTAGAAATCTAGGCGTAATCATGGACTCAGACCTGAACTTAAACAGCTACATCAAAGCAATAACATCATCAGCTTTTTACCATCTGAAAAACATTGCTAAGATCAGAGGAATAGTGTCAAACCAGACTTAGAGAGACTCATCCATGCATTTGTCTCCAGCAGGTTAGACTACTGTAACGGCCTGCTCACTGTTAGAGCTGCAGAACATCCAGAACGCTGCTGGTCGAGTCCTGACAAGATAAACCCAAGGAGGCAAAGGCACACAGGGGATCGAACCACTAACCTTCTGTGCACAAGACAACCCACTCTACCATCTACGCCACCACTTGTTAAAAATATCTACTCTCGCCCCACATAAAATCCCTTTCCTTAAGGTTGGCTGTGTCCATGCCTGACAACAATGCACCTTTGGGACGTCCAGTGAACAATTAAATATTTTCTTCGTCTTATCCGCCTAATTGGGATAGCAATTGTCATAAAGTAGTATTAATATGAGTATATAATCGCACTGTATGATGGCAGGTCAGCCAGGCCTATTCTGATGTCCGAAGAAACTAAAACATGAGGTGCAATGATATTATGGACAGGCATGGACTCAGCCACCTACACCCCCGCTCTACCTCTACCCCACCTGTACCAATGGCCACTGGCTGCTCTGCTTTATGACCGCAACACTGGAGGCCGCCATTGCTCCTCCATTGCTGTAGTACCTCCATTTGGCCGCCAGGCCCCCATTGAAAAGCATTGGACTTTAGACACGTTAAAAACAACTTTAACGCCTGGTTTCAATTTTTTCAACACTTTCTATGGCTACATATTCCTCCTGAGATAACGCTGGGTTAGTCAAAAAAATAGAAACCAGGCTGGTTTTTGAAATATTTTTTTTTTTAAATCTCCTACTTAACGGAGGTCGGACTGTTAGCATTGGAGCTGCGCGAGCTACACGTCACGCAAGGGCCGAGTCTACAGTGAGATCCCGCCCTTATTAGGAACATGCTTCGTCAGAGCTGGGGAGGAGGAGTCTGTAAATCTGCCATGATTTCCCCCTCGAACGTGGTCATTGTGGTAAACGGGAGGAGTGAGGAGGAGCTGTCTATTCTTTTAACAGTCTATGACCTGTACCCCTCTCGCTCTCCAGGGGGTACAGGTGGCTGAGTCCATGCCTGTCCATAATATTGTTTCAGATCATATTTCAAATTCATCAGGCATCAGAATAGGCCTATATGTCTGCCATCATACAGTGCAATTATATACTCATATTAATACTAATTTACAATCATTGCTTTCCCGATTAAGATGAGAAAAAGACAGTGATTTAATTGTTCTTAATTGTTCACTGGACGTCCGAAAGGTGCATTGTTGTCAGGCCAACACAGCCAATCTCACCTCCTCCAAGCCTCATGGAGCCGAAAGTTTATTTTTAATCTCATTTGCATATGTTATCCTGTGATTTTTTTGTCGCCAAATGGACGGTATTAAAAGCAAGGTTGTCTCATGCACAGGAGGTTGGTGGTTCGATTCCCCGTGTGTCTTTGCCTCCTTGGCTTTATTCATTTGCTGTTTATTATATTTTTCTGGACACTTTTTATCATTTATTTTCACAATTTAGCCAATATTACCTAAATAACAAGATGATCTATATTCCTGGGAACAGAAACAGTGGTTGATGCTTCTGCCTGTATGTCTCACAATTGGATTTATTAGCCTATAGATATTGACAGCTTGCACATGAGCCCAAGGCCATATCCCTGGTTTATTGTTATTAAAGCCGTCTGTTATTTAAATGTCATTTATCATAGCGTTGATCCTCAACACCGGTCTGGCACATCCGCCATCACATTGGCACGTAAAAAAGCCAGAGGCCATTTGATCACAGTTATCGTGTCAACTCTTCACTGGACAGCGCTGTTTTGTGGTAAGTGTTCATTTTAAGGTTGTCTGCTGTACTATTTGACAACATAGATAGATCGGTTTATTGAACGAAGCGTTTGAAATATCTAATAACATTGTCTTTATCCCACGTTTCATCGTCATCTTTATTTATCAGACTCGAGGTCCATACACTCAACACAAACAAAAATATACAACACAAATGTAGTTTTGTTGTAGGCGAGATATTATTGCGCTTTTTTGAGTTTTTTACGAAATATAAATGCGCACATTTCACACGTATCTTAATGGTTCAGCCCATTATATTTGACCATTGTCTAAACCAATGTACAGTTTGGCCTTAAATTACATGATTATATGTTCAAGGGCTAAAATAATGTATATTTTAATGTGTGATATTAGTCCATCTGTAATGTGTATTTTGTATAATATTAAACCACAACATGAGATTCAGTAGATCATCTGTCTGTGCAGAAATCTGTACATATATTTTCACCGCCCCCCCCCATTGTGTTTGGTTAACCCTCTCAGCTCAACACGGTGAAAATAAGTATTAAATGATTATTATTATTACAGTGAAAGCAAAAGACTGAGTTTCATCTGTGAGTTTAAAACTGATGCAATGATTTTACTGTCCTACACTCCTGCCTATTGTAACCTTTATAGGCTGAAGCATGAATGCCACGGTGTTTTGATTCTCATTTATCACATATTTCAAAGTGCAGACCTATCTGTTCTTATTATTTTCTGATTTCTTGGTTGTATGTGAGCACTGTCACCTTCTTTCTATATTTTAATGTTTGCTGATTTATTGTGGTCCCAAAATTTGGTTCTGCAGGTCTGTTCCCTCCTTTGCTCCCGCCAAGCAGTCATTTGCCAGCTACAATTCTGCACCATCCACCTGTGCTCTCCTCTACCCTGCACCATCCACCTGTGTTCTCCTCTACCCTGCACCATCCACCTGTGCTCTCCAACATGAACACCGTGAGCATTCATAATTTGTCAATAATAACAATCATCTCAATGTATTTACTGTATTTGGTTCTTAAATAACAAATAATTCCTCAAGGTTAAGATTAAACAGTTAGAGTAGATTGAAATGGAATGCTGTTGATTTTTTTATGTGCTTTTTAGGACTCTGTGGGACCTGACAATGTGGAGGGATTCACAGCCTGGCTTTGACGAGGGAGGAGTCTGCCCACATTATTACCCTTTGGGAGCGATTGTCTGATTTTGACAAAACAAAATCTCCCAGGCGATATCAGGACAGCCTCCCAAAGGGTACATTCAGGGCAACAAAAAAAGATGTTGCACCTGGTGTGGAGAGCACAAAACGGTATAACTTAAGTATTAATTATTACGTTAAAGTTGTATAGTTATAGCTTCTACTTACCTGACTAATTTAAATTGTGTTCATCACTTTTTAGAGCCTTTGCAACAGGAAAGATTCCTGCACAATGGCCTGACTGCAATCAAGTGTGTGAGGCACTGTTGGTCAAGAGTATCCCGGGCCCCGGAGTAGCCTCATCGCCTTGGCCCACTGTCATATCCGGCAAATTATTGCAAGTAATTGCAAGATGATGGAGGAAACAACCATTCAGCTGCCAGAAGTTCATTCAACAACAATTTCAAGTTGGTGCGTTTTCCTTATTTTGTATCTTTTCTGTTCATCATCAGCAGTAATGAATAATAAAGTTGTTATAGCCGTATATAATAACATTCATCTGTGTTAGGTACCGCAATAGAGAGAGGCAGCAGGAGAGGGCTGTTTTAAATCAGGGAACCAAGGCTACAGGTAGCCTTTCCACCAGAGCCTGCCACCTGCAGTGGAGATGAAAGGGAAGCTCTGCACGCCTTCTGGTAGTGAGGAAGATCTTCATCGCTTTATTCTCCAACCTAACACTGCAGGGATGGCCCAACTGAAAAGGAGGCGCATAGTACCTCCACCTTCACTGCTCCAGCAACAAACAGCTTCCACACCCTTGTTTCTTGCTCCCAGCTTGCCGCCCACTGCTCAGACTCTAAAGCCAAACCAGCGCACTGTACCAACCCCACGCCCTCTACTGCTCCTCTCGTCCCCTCCCCCCGCCCTCTCCTCCAGCCTCTGCTCCCCGTCCAAAGCACTCCTCATCACTACCCAGCCTCTGCTCCCGTCCAAAGCACTCTCCTCATCACTACCCAGCCTCTGCTCTCGTCCAAAGCACTCTCCTCATCACTACCCAGCCTCTGCTCCCGTCCAAAGCACTCTCCTCATCACTACCCAGCCTCTGCTCCCGTCCAAAGCACTCTCCTCATCACTACCCAGCCTCTGCTCCCCGTCCAAAGCACTCTCCTCATCACTACCCAGCCTCTGCTCCCCGTCCAAAGCACTCTCCTCATCACTACCCAGCCTCTGCTCCCGTCCAAAGCACTCTCCTCATCACTACCCAGCCTCTGCTCTCCGTCCAAAGCACTCTCCTCATCACTACCCAGCCTCTGCTCCCGTCCAAAGCACTCTCCTCATCACTACCCAGCCTCTGCTCTTCGTCCAAAGCACTCTCCTCATCACTACCCAGCCTCTGCTCTCCGTCCAAAGCACTCTCCTCATCACTACCCAGCCTCTGCTCTCCGTCCAAAGCACTCTCCTCATCACTACCCAGCCTCTGCTCTCCGTCCAAAGCACTCTCCTCATCACTACCCAGCCTCTGCTCCCGTCCAAAGCACTCTCCTCATCACTACCCAGCCTCTGCTCTCCGTCCAAAGCACTCTCCTCATCACTACCCAGCCTCTGCTCTCCGTCCAAAGCACTCTCCTCATCACTACCCAGCCTCTGCTCCCGTCCAAAGCACTCTCCTCATCACTACCCAGCCTCTGCTCTCCGTCCAAAGCACTCTCCTCATCACTACCCAGCCTCTGCTCTCCGTCCAAAGCACTCTCCTCATCACTACCCAGCCTCTGCTCCCGTCCAAAGCACTCTCCTCATCACTACCCAGCCTCTGCTCCCCGTCCAAAGCACTCTCCTCATCACTACCCAGCCTCTGCTCCCCGTCCAAGCACTCTCCTCATCACTACCCAGCCTCTGCTGCAAGTCTGCTGCACGGACATCTCTCGGGGCTTGCCTACACACAGGTGTCCTTTCAAACTGTGGATGTGTCTTACACCACACAATGGAGTAGAAAAGAAGAAGAAATTACACAGCCACAGAAACTTTTACTGAGTGGAAAAAGGCATTTGAAGGAGGGGTGTTAACGAGGTTCTGACTTTATCTTGTGTTATTATAAGTTATTATCTAGTTTTACCGTAGTTTCACTTTCCATTCCCATGTTATCTATATAAGAGGCCCAGTAACGGCCTAGCAACCATTCACCTCAATCTTCTCTCCACCAATCAGGAGTCAGTCTCCTCCATCCCAACTTTCTGCCAAGTCAGTGTGCAGGTAACTTTCATCGGGGACACTCGCTCCGTCCTCGCTCCGATAAATCCCAGGAAATTATCTTTATTCTTCAATTCTTCTTCATGCGTCCATGAGAATGTGAGTCTATGTAAAATATTGTTGTCTATTTGTTGTTACAGTAATGTAATGTGTACATTCCTGATACTTTACGTTGCCTATCAGTGTTTGCATTCCTGGAGCTAAATAACGGAACCAAAGTTGTTAATATCTGTGACATATTTATGCTACATTATATTTTTCCACCATCCCATGTCTTTAGAGGTGTTAAGAGCGTTTTCACCGTGTTTTTTGGCTGTGCGCGTCGTAGGCCTTAACTTGGGTCACGTGACAGCAGCATGCGCTGCCTGCATGCTCTTAGAGGTGGCGCGATTTAACCCTTTCTCGGCCAAATGTTTATAGCGCTGAGTTTTGGTGGTTTCAGCCAAAAAGGCAGTTTATTCATTTTCCTGCCTTTACTGGGCAATCTAAGACAGTATTGCATGTGCCATATATATAATATTTTACACCTTAGAGATTTATTATTCTTTCTATTTGTATTATATTCATTAGAGTGATTTAGAAATCCTCCTTTCATACCTCATTTATAATTGTATTTATTGTTACAATTCTGTATGAATACTCATTATTCATTAGTCCCTTTCTTTTTCTGTTTTCCTTGTAGCAACCATGAACCATAAACCATGAACCTCATTATGAATAACCATAACGTCATTGACCTGTTTCAATAAAGAGTGGCATGAGAGTGTGAAATTCGTCTATCATTGTTCTGACCGGACAACCTGGGGAGATTGAGGATCTTGTATCAACCCTAAGTACAGTCCTTCTAAGAGGTCACAAGTTTGGGTCTCCTTCCCGACACCTCCTTTACAAGGGGGAAATGGTAGAAAAGAAAGATTCTACTGACCCTCACTTTTAAGGCAACTCCTAGTAAGACTAGGATCAGTGACGGACTGGCCATTGGGCAATGTGGGCAAATGCCACTGCGGCCGCCTGGTCTCATCACTTGTTGTGGCCGCATCACAAACAAATAAATAGGCTAAATAAAGCGAGGAAGCGGCCGCCTATTGGCGCAATGGCTGCAAGCGGCAGCACCACCAGCGGCTCGCCGCTCATCACAACTTGTGGCGCACAACCATATAAAAAGGCTAAATAAATAAATAAAGCGGAGATGCGGCCGCCTTTTGAAGACAAATGTGGCCTCTCTGCTAAAATTGCCAGGGCCTCTTTTTGGTGCCAGTCCGCCACTGACTAGGATGATCCACTTTTGTCACAATCCGATATGTATCACAGTACTCGGGACAATCTGATATATATTGTGATACAGTAAGTAATTATAATAAGTAACATGTTTACCTTAAAGTGTGTAAAAAGCTATGTGTCCAAAGTTTATAAACCAAATGCCATTTGATATTTATTGAAGTGTTAAGATGTAAAAGTGCATTAACTCAAAATATAACAAAGTGTTGTGTTACTGTTACTGGAAAACAAAGGAGTGATGATAAAATGCTCCAAACACAAGTACTGGAAGTATTGCGATACTTGATAAAGTATGGATACTTGGTATTGCAGCACAAAGTATTGTGATCTGATCTGATATTTTGTCCCAGCCCAAACACCTAGTCCTTCATTAATTCCCTTTATGGTTGACTCCAGCTGTGTTCTCTTCTACCCCACTCCATTCGGTTGCAGGCTCCTCTGTTCACCTCCGTCCAGCGCCAGGCCCCTCCAAGAGGATTTGAATGCAGCTGATGGAGAGACACGTGGGTAGTGGAGTAACATTTATTTCATTGAATCTTATTAAGTAGTCTTTAGTACTTTACTACCGTTAGGGTCAGGTTCAGGGTTGGTGTGTATAAGTGTAGGTTCGCGTTGTCCTGTGGAGGTGTCAAACTCCACTGATCACGTCCCCCTCCATCGGCTGCATCCAGACCTTTCTCAGTTTCCCTGCTCCTCTCCATCCAGCGTCAGGCTAAAAGTAGCTCATGGGGAAGGAAGTTGAAAGAGCCATGTTGGAATTCTATGCTTTGTTGTTGTTTTGCTGTTCAAATTGCACACTGGCTGAAATTTGTGAACTATCTTATTATTGCACTATATTGTTTTTCACTATTTTTATATTTTATTTTTATGTTTCAGTTGTATTTTTGTCAGTTTCTGGATATTTATGTCTGTTTCTTTGTGTTGCTGCTTTTTTAATTGCACTTTTCCATTTGTTGTAAATAAACCTTCATACAGTTTTATTGGGTTGTTTTTTCATTGTCAACAAATTTCATAAAACCTCAAATTACATAAGAGTTAATCCAATTATTTTGAAATAAAGACATAATTAATTCAATTTGTCTCCATCTAGTGGCTCTGAGCCACTATTTGATATTTTAACAACTGAAAAAGATTCCCAATGGGGCTATTCTTTAAATAAGATACATAAAAACTGGTATAACATTCAAATGTTAATAATTAGAATACTCATTTTGAGTAATTGTATTCGGTACAGTTACACTTGAAAGTATTTAGAATACTTACTAAAATCAATGGAATACATCACAATACTCAATCTTATATTGCACAGCATTATTAAGAAAGAACTTGAGTACCTGTTTTTCCCCTAAAATAAAATGAAGGTTTAAAACGCCTTATATAGGGGAGACCGGGTATGGTTGTAACATGGGGAGAGTTGTAACACCACCAATTCCACCATTCAGCTGTAAGATAGGAGTCAAATGGACATATCAGTGTTTACCCACTTCCTCACTGATCCCACATGGTGATTGTCAAGGTTGTAAACAGATGTATGCAGATTCTATTGAGAAAAAATTGATTTTGAGGCAAGAAAGTAAACTTTTTGACCAAAACTATATTTTGTTTAGTGCTTATACTATTGCACACAAAACCATATGACTTACATTAGATTAAATTGTAGTTTCTCAGGCAAAATGTGATGCACATTTCCCCTGCTCATTTCAAACCATTATTAATAGAGCTAGCTGAACGTTAGCTGACAGGGGTGGGGATGGTTGTAACACAATCATCCCCTATATGCAGTTAATAACACTTACTTGATTTTAATACATTTACAGAATGCCTAGACAGTGGAAAAGAAAGACTGACAGATTAGTGCCAGCTAATGTTTAAAAAAAAAAAAAAGAAGCATCTGATGTGGTCAGAAAGAAGGGCAGGTCAGATCAGTTGCAAAGGCACATGTGATCTACCATGTAAAACTGAGCAGATAGGCAAGGCAAGGCAAGGCAATTTTATTTATACCGCGCATTTCATACACAAGGCAACTCAATGCGCCTTACTGTAGATACTGTAAAACACAGCTGAAGCTGAGAGACCGGGGTCCAGTGATCATCCCAGTGCAGGTCACACTGAAGCATCAACAGAGTTTTCTCTGAGGTGCAGGAGGAAGTGTTGGCTGATTATTTGACTCAGACAGCAGACCTGTATTATGAACTGACTCCACGTGATGTTAAGCATATGACAGGTCAGACATTGTTCTGAATTGTTCTTTTATTTAAATAAACCTCTATTTGAAGCATATCACATGACGTGGCCTCTGTTTTTGCTTCTTTTGTCTAACTGTTACAACTTACCCCAGCATGTGTTACAACCTACCCCGGTAGTGGGGTTGGTTGTAACAAAGGATCACCATGTATTTGGCATCAATTCATGAGGTATGTGATAATCTTGCAGAGGTTTGAATCGGTGCCATTTGTAGTCAACAAATGTGGGGACTTTGTATACAAGTTTGAGAACTCTAGCTCAAACATTCAGTGAGTTACGGGTGCTGAAGTAAAAAGTGTTACAACCATACCCGGTCTCCCCTACAAGTTAATGCAAATGTTTGCCATATGATCTGCTACTCCTGTGCATTTGCGTTTTAGAATTCCTAATTAATGGGAGCTATATGTAGCTTACATTTTTGTAATTATACACAGCCTATATATTGCAAATCAACGTAAAAGTATTCAGAATACAGTTGTATTGGACAAATTAGTGCAACACGTTACAAAATACATTTGAAAGTAAAGTGTTCTCCCCACTGGCCATGACGCATCATCACCCACGAGTCCCAGTCCTTATGAAGCTGTTTATTTATATGCAAAGAAAGGAGGCAAACTCACTAACGGACGGAAATATTGTGGTATTGTGCGCTAAAAATAGTATCAATACCTCTACAAATGAGTTACGGCCTTGGCGCCAGCAGTTAGCACTCGTGCGTCACAGCTAGAAGGTCCGGGTTCGATTCCCACCAAGGCCGGGGCCTTTCTGTGTGGAGTTTGCATGTTCTCCTCGTGTCTGTGTACGGTTCCTCCGGTTTCCCCTACCACTAAAACCATGTACCATAGAGTGTTTGCCCGTGACGTCACTTTTCCGAAGTCAGACATGATGGCGATACTCATGTACTCGCCTATCAAAACAAACAGTACCGCGAAGTTTGAAACAGCAAAATTGTTAATTATTGTCGTGTTCTTGGCTGTCACAATAGATCAGACAGAGAAACTACTTTGCAGGATTACGGTTTACCCAGAGTTGTGCAGAATAAGGGAGAGCAGACAGAACAATTATCTAAATAAAGGAGACGATAGATTGCAGCCTCAATCAGAATTTGGACGGGAAAAATCTGGATAACATCCGAATTTGCGCAGCTCATTTTGTAGCCGGTATGTGGATTTTACATTTAATGAACAGGGTTAAGCGAAGCCTATGTGTAAAAAAGTGTATTTAACATTTTCAAATGGCAAGGTTAATTTCAACATGACCTCTAGTTAGAGGTGGGAAATCTACCAAAACAAATATTACACACATTTCTAAGAGTGTAATGTCAACTTCGTATAAAGAGCATGATCTCAATAATTTTAGCCTTTTTATGGACCGACCCTCTCATTTCCGAGTCGACGGCTTACATCTGAACTTGAGGGGCAGCCGTCTGCTCACAAAGAACATTACCCTGGCAGTCCACTACTTAACCGCACCTGTACGTGATTGACGGTGTGCCTCCCGTCGACCACGCGCAGGTGCGGCTTCCGCCCACACGCCCCCTCCTATCGTTTCTACGGCCCCCTCACAAACCATTCCTGTCATCATCAGCAGAGAGCGGACACAACACAACCCTCCACACAATTATCCTGTCCATATTAACTTCTTAAAACCCATCCCCAAAGCCCCACCACAGTCCACAGTTAATCCATCTCAAACCACAATAAACATGGCTCTTTTAAATGTCCGCTCTCTGCTGAACAAGTCTTTTATTATGAATGACCTGATTTTAGATAATAATCTTGATTGTTTGTTTTTAACTGAAACCTGGCTGGGTGCAGATGCTACCGCGGTTCTTGCTGAGGCCTCTCCACCTAATTTTAGCAGCACCTTTTCAATAAGGAATGGAAAAAGGGGAGGTGGCACTGCTTCCATATGTACAAACACGCTTGCCACCAAACCTATTTTATTTGATCCATTCTGCACTTTTGAGCACCATGCAGTTGTTTTTAGTAATCCCCCCATTTTATGTGTCACTATTTACAGACCCCCCAAAAAATGCCCTCTTTTTGTTAAGGAATTTTCCGAGTTTTTATCACTTCTACATAGCTCTTTTAATTTGATTCTTTTAACTGTTGATTTTAATCTACACATAGATAATCTTTTAGACCCTGTTGCTAGGGATTTTTTTTAAATGTTCTTAATTATATGGATTTTACCCAACATGTCACGCAGCCGACTCACGACAGAGGACACAGTCTGGACCTGGTCATCACGTATGGCCTGTCCACAGCTGTGTCTTCTGTTGTTGACCTGGCCGTCTCTGACCATTACTGTGTGTTTTTTAATGTCACCAGTTTTACCCAGAGGGAGACCTCGGTAAGAGCTGTGAGGAAACGTCATCTCACCCCTGAAGTGGCTGCAAATTTTATCGATGTTTTAGAGAAATGTTCTCCTATTGTTCTACCTGCCCCCTGTGATTTTATTATTGAAAATTTTAACAGCAAACTCAGGTCAGCGCTTGATTCTATCGCTCCTTTAAAATTCAAGAAACTCCCCACAAAACCAAGTCCTCCGTGGAGGAATGAGGAAATTAAATGACTCAAAAGACAATGCAGGGTGGCAGAGAGAAAATGGAGAAAAAATAAAATTAAAGCTGCAAGCGGCGATGTAGGCCCTCGCCCCTGGCGCAGCCCCCCCTTACTACCGCCCCTGCTCTCGCCCAAACCTGCTCTCCCCTGAGCCTCACACACAACCTGTGTGCTCTCTGCTAACTCTTGCTCCGGCCCACTTTCGCCTTGCCTTCGTCACACCCCGGCCTTACTCTTGCCGCAGGTAGCTCCAGTGCTGGCCCACTCAAGGCACCGGCCTCACACTCGCTGCAGCGGTGCTTTTCACTCGCTGTATAGTTGAAATCCTTTCTCTGGCCAGCTTTTCTATATTACAATTTACATATTGTGTGTCATTTTTCAGGAAAGAATTATCCCTCCACCAATAAGTCGACATTTAATTTAGCTTGTGCCACTTGCAATTGGTAATTTGAAACTAATATATCTGTCCAAAATGTTTGTGGAAGCACACTCACCCTCGATATATTTTTTGATGATTTGTAAATGTACCACCGTTTTAATGCCTGTAAAACAATCTGTATTCATGCACATTTTACAGTGCAGGTATCCCGATTGACCTTTGACCGGAAGCGCTGTGCACTACAAGATTGCGATTTCGCTCATATGTACAGCGGGCCATGTGAAAAGAGAAAGCGTTAAAAAAGTTTCCATGCCGTATTTGAACTGGCAATCTCCTGCACCAAAGACCATCAAACTATCACTGAGCTATAAGTCCCTAAAGAAAATGCCTCATGTGGGCGAGTTTTCTACCGGGCTGAAATTACCAGGCTGAAAGTCCCAGCACAAATTTGCCTGGAAGGCCAACTATGTGAGAGGATGCTTCAGCCATGCAGCCACCTCGATGGGTGAAACAATATTTTGCTCAGACCCATTGGTCAGATGCACAGTTATGCCTTCCTGGCCTAAAGGCTTTAACTGGGCTGCAGCAGGTGCAGTGGCTGCTGTTCCAGATGTGATAGTCTGACTGTTTTGGTAGAGTAGTTCTCCAACTGTCCACTGGGGGCACTGGACTTTTTACTATAAAAGGGTCCAGGTCCGCAGTGCTCTTCCTCTAGCCCTTGCACTTCCTGCTTTAGTCCTACTGGGAGCGGTGCTTTACGAGAGCAGGTAAACATATTGGCAAGCTGTAATTCATTCTAAAATAAGTTAATTCGGACCCAAGTTAAATCCTCTTGTAGTATTGTTTCGTAGTGATGGTGAGATGAAGCCCCGTGAGGCCTTTGAAGCAGTCACCGAAGTGGGTCGACACATGTACCAAAGCTTCAGAGTGGTTCATCTGCTCTACTGCTCCATCAAGTGGACAAAATAATGTACTTCAACTTAAGTTACCATTATGCACATGCACCATATACACAGTGTCATTGTAATTAGGAGTGGAATATTCTCGTGTTATTTGAAGTAATGTGACGAGACAGGGGTCTTTATTGATTTTTATTCAAAAATGTTTTTTTTTTTTATGGACACCACCAAGCCCTCAAAACCATGCTCAAAACCCGCACACCAGTTCCTGAATCAGGCACGTGGTACGGTGCTTCAGGAAGGTTCAAATCGTCATTGTGTACGTCACCAACACACGCTCCGAACCACGCGCCGCCTCTGCCTCCCCCTTATTGCTCGACACACGCTTCGACGCCTCGATACGAACGTAACATCACTATTGTTTCGGTTCCGGGGGAGCGTGTCAAACGCATGCTGACAGCAGCTGTGTATTGGGTGTGTGTGACCTCAACTGTCCAGTGTTGCCCAGAGCATTTGCTCTTTAATTGGATGTAGGAAGCGGTACGTTGCCCATGTCACCTGATGTAGCACTAGATTAGAATTCAGGCTTTAACTAAACTCTCTTTCCACTAAGTTCTGTATTCTTTGAGGCCGTTCCCAGTAGGCCCACCACGGCTGCCTTACATCACATCGTTATCTCCACCTTCTTGGTTTTCATGTTCAGGTGTTGTGTGCAGCTGAATGGACTTCCATGTTGTTCTGTTATGATCACTTTGTTAAAGCCAACCTGGAAATAACCCTTTTTACTTTGGGGAAAGGAAATACAAACAAAACTATATATATTATATATAAGTAATTTGGAGCTGTTGCCTCCCTCTTTATTTTTCAACCTAATGACCTGTGTCCTTAATATTTTAGTGTAAATATGAGGTAAAACTCGGATCACTACACAGATGAACCAAGTAACACAAGTGTAACTGTCAGGTAAATCTATTAAAAAATAAACATTGTCAGTGTCAAAGTCATATTTGAACTGGCAACCTCATGCACCAGAGTCCATTAAACTATCATTGAGCTATAACCCCATAGAGAACTAGACCAGCTGTGCGCTACTTTTCTCTAAATCCCCGGGTTGGAAAATAGGTCCAAGCACGCCATTGGAGGAGACGGGTCATTTCAGGTCATTTTTGCCCCTCCATTTTCTAGATTGTTGTCGACATTTCCCCCTAGTTTTGCCTCAATTGGTTCCCTACTATACCCCCAAGTCTTTCTGTGTAGTTGCGCATATTTCTAAACTGTTCTTCTTTTTTAATGGCGCCGATTAATGTTCTTCCACTGAGCTCATGCATTTGCAGAAAACGGAGAGACAGCTTTACAGTTCAGGCAAGATTAATTCAATCATTTTATAATTAGAGTGAACTCGGCAGGGAGACAAATATTTGAGAGGATGCTTCAGCCATGCAGCAACCTTGATGGGTGAAACAATATTTTGATCAGGCCCATTTAGTAGGAGGAACGCACAGGGAGACGGACAGGAAACAGCCAAACTGAACTTCCTGTGATTGTACAGTCCAAAAAAGCTGAAATTGGAGCAAAAAACTTACAAATTAAAGCTTCTTTCTGTGACAGAGGGGTAGTAAAACTATGTAGGAGTCTAAAAGTGTGGAATTTGGGAAAAATTGACGATTTTCAGGAGAAACTCTGACAGAGGCCAATATGCTGCCAGAAGAACAACTCTGGCTATTTTCACGGAGGATGGGCGGGCCACTTAAGCCAGCAGGTGGCGCTGTTGTGCCATTTCGCTGAGGCATAATAAGTGGAGTGGTTAACTTGACCCCCACATGTTATACATCTTCGGAAAGCTCTGAGTGAGGTGCATGTGACTGTCAGATGTCTAGATGCACTGTTCCAAGTATGATTTAGGGCATGTCGCCCACTGACACGCAATTTTCGCCGACTCTGATCACTGTGCCAATTTCTGCGTGTACGTTTGCACGGGAAGGCACTGAAAAACAGGATCTTGCAACAACAACAACTCAAAAACTAACAACAACAACAACAACTCAAAAACTATCATCAACAACAACAACAACAACTCAAAAACTATCAACAACAACTATCAACAACAACTCAAAAACTATCAACAACAATCAACAACAACTCAAAAACTATCAACAACTCAAAAACTATCAACAACTCAACAACAACAACTCAAAAACTATCAACAACAACAACAACTCAACAACAACTCAAACTATCAACAACAACAACTCAACAACAACAACAACAACTCAAAAACTATCAACAACAACAACAACTCAAAAACTATTAACAACAACTCAAAAATTATTAACAATCCCAAGGTACTCTTCTCTACAATAGAACATCTGATCAATCCTGATTTTTAACAAGACCAACTTTACTCCAAGTGACTCCCTTTTGTGAGGCGTTTGCAGACCACTTCAGGGGGAAGATAGACACGATCAGATGTAATATTTTACCTACTCAAAATAATACGGTTTTAAATAATCTGGTTGTCTACTTGTTCCAGAGGAAACACTGCACAGTTTTGTCCTGGTTAATGCTGAGATGCTTGATAAAGTTTTCTCCTCAGTGAGGCCCACCACATGTCTTTTAGACCCGGTCCCAACCCCGTTTTTTTAAAACATTTTATGGATCTTTTAGAGATTAACTTTTATCCATCATGAATTGCTCTCTTCAGACGGGGGTCTTCCCTGCTGCCTTTAAGGGGGCGGTGGTGAGGCCTCTACTGAAGAAGAGCAATTTGGACTGTAATAATTTTAACAATTTTAGACCGGTATCCAACTTACCATTTTTAAGCAAAATTTTAGAAAAACTTGTTTTTACCCAACTTAGTGATTTTATAAATGCACATAACGTCCTTGAGAAATTTCAGTCTGGCTTTAGGGTAAACCACAGCACCGAGACGGCCCTTTTAAAGATTTTAAACGATTTTAGATTAAATTATGACTCACAGAAGGTCACAGTGTTGGTTCTACTGGATCTGAGCGCCGCCTTTGATACAGTCGACCACACTATTCTTTTAACTCGTTTAAAACACATCGGCCTCTCTGGTGCTGTCCACAAATGGTTTACATCCTACCTCACAGACAGGACATTCATGGTAAGTGTGGATACCTGCTCCTGTAAGGTCCATAAAATTACATGTGGTGTGCCCCAGGGTTCGATTTTAGGGCCAGTGCTTTTTAACCTGTATATGCTCCCTCTTGGTGATGTCATCAGGAGACATGGAGTCAGCTTTCATAGTTGCGCTGATGATACACAGTTGTACATCTCCATGTCTCCTGATGACACTAGGCCAATGGATGCACTTTTTAACTGCATTTTAGATATCAAATCCTGGATGGCAGAAAACTTTCTCCAGCTTAACCAGGACAAAACTGAAGTTTTAGTCATCGGTCCTGAGGCCCAGAGAGAGAAACTTTTACCCAAACTACAGTCACTGTCTTTTAATCCTTCCTCACAGGTGAAGAACCTGGGTGTGATTTTTGACTCTGAGCTGACTTTTATTCCACACATTAAGAATATCACAAAGATAGGTTTTTACCATCTAAAGAACATAGCCAGAGTCCGCCCCATTCTCTCTCGGGCCAACACGGAGACACTAATGCATGCTTTTATCACCAGTCGTATCGACTACTGTAATGCCCTGCTTTCTGGTCTTCCCAAAAAGAGTATCTCAGGTTTACAACTTTTACAAAATTCAGCAGCTCGTGTCCTGACGAAGACCAGGAGGCGGGACCACATTACACCGGTTTTAGAGTCGCTGCATTGGCTCACCGTGTGTTTCAGGATCGATTTTTAAAATTCTCTTAATGGTTTTTAAATCTCTTAATGGTCTTGGTCCTTATCTTTCAGAACTGCTTTTACCTTATGAGCCTTCACGGTCCCTGCGCTCCTCCGGCAGGGGTCTCCTAGTTATTCCTAAAGTCACCAGAAAGACTCACGGCGAGGCGTCTTTCCAGTATTACGGCCCTCGCCTCTGGAACAGCCTGCCATAGGAGCTCAGGACGGCAGAGAACGTTCATGTATTTAAGAGCAGGCTCAAGACACACCTTTTTGGTTTAGCTTTTAACTAATATTTATTTATATTAACTTTATCTGTTTTAGTTCTATACAATTATTTCTTTAGTTCCACTCTTTTTTTTAATTTATTTATTTATTTTTATCTTGTGCTATTCCACACTTTTAGCAGAGTTTTAGCTGTTTTAATTTATCTTTTATGTTCTCCCAGTGTTTCCTCTGAGGGAGCCCTCTGTCCCGGGAGTGCTGGTGGGCGCTCTCCTGTGGGTGCCTGGATGGAGGTTGGACGTGTATATAAAACGTTTTTTTTTTTTTGCATTCAGTCTTTTGTTGCACAACTGGTCAACTGTGTAAGAAGTTTTGGGGTCCGATCTCGAGGGTTTATCGCGAAACCTTGCGTTTTTGTCAAATTGATAATCCGTCTTGTTAATTGGCAAGAGCTGTATCTCCAGCATGGCGGCACATCCGGGTCTGAACCAGATTTGTGACGTCCGTGAAAACGCCCTACAGGCCAGGATGAATGAGAGTGCGGATGGGGGACAACGATGGAAATTAGCCCAAGGCTACAATCCAGTGTGGCGTGTTCATTAACTTGCACTGTCCAAACCCAATAAACAAACAAGGATAGGGGGCAGACATAAGTTTTTACTTCTTTCTGCTCCTTTTCATTCATGTTAAATGCTGTTGTTGCATTTGTTTTTAAATGAATGAAATAAATAAAAAAATGAAATGAATGAAAAAATGAAACAAACAAAACAATGAATTATCTGACGCAACAGATCATGATCTGTTGATTACCTGTTGATCACAGTGATCTGCACTTCCTTTTAATATCGGACAAATAAATAGAACAAGTTCTCAAGATCTCGGTCCATTCATTTTAATAATTAAAATAACATAAAACAAATAACATTAACATACGAAAGCATGTGTTTCACCAAAAGGGGGCGCTAACCTTCTAAGTGGCGACTTGAATGATATGAGAAATTCAATAAGTTGTCCAGAACAAGTCCATAAAAGTTAAAAAGATATAATCCAATTCTTCTTTGGGAAATGTGTAATAAAAAAGGATGGTTCTGTGAAAAAAAAAAAAAAAAATCCACACTGTAGACACAGTATAAAATGTCTTAACATTCTAACACATCCCAGGAGACTAGCATTGTTTGGTGCTTATGTCCAGGTTTACACACAACCTGAATCCTAAACACTAAACAGCGAGGGTTTTAGATCAGTGGTTCCCAAAGGGGGTCCGGGACCACCCAGTGGGCCTCAAACTCACTGTAGTGGGGCCCCAGTGGGGCCTACAAACAAGTAGATTGCAAAAAAATGGACTTTGAATAGAAAAGTATATGCTTTTGTTGAGATTTGCTGCTTTAATTCAGTATTTATCCACACACTACATTTTTATTTACAGAAACAAAATACCTTTCACTTTTAACTCAACAATGTTCACTTAAAGCAGGACTAAGCAACTCGTGCGCACTGCACCCTAGAGGCCAGATCATTTTTTTTCACCCAAACTTGGCTGTAAATACTGTTTAAGTGGGGCTAGCTTTGCCTGTTAGCATGTTAGCTTCTTCTTCATGATTTCATTAGTGTGTATTGCTGCTCCGACCCGTTAGCAGTCAAGTTGTGGTTTTCTGGCCAGAGACACCGGGGGAGATGACAGACCCCCCAATCATCCCATTAACACTTGTATTACCCCCAGAGGGACTACAGAAAGGATTTATTAAGGTAAACAAGTTACTTAGTACTGCTTTAAGCAGAGGACACACCCCTTGATATTGGATGGACATTATCACAGAAGCCCTTCTGTCACATTCACCAAAACAAAAATCCCCGATGTCAGTTCTTCTGCCGGTCTCTCCTCAGCTCTGCGTCTGTCCTGGTTTGTGGAAGCCTGTGTTCTGTTGCTCCACCAGCCGAGTGTAGATTCCCCCACGCTTCATCAGCTCCTCGTGGCAGCCCTGCTCCTGCACTGCACCATCGTGGAGGCAGACGATGTGGTCCGCGCTCTTTACCACCTCCATCTTGTTGGAGATCAGCAGCAGCGTGCAGTTACCGGGCAGATTCAGCAGCCTGTCATAGATCTGGAAAAACAAAGCCACAGTGATGGTCCGTGTCAGGGGTAACGCGAGAACTAGAACAGGTTTTCTTTAAGCAAACCATCAGAATCGTATGTGCCCTCTAACCCTCTGGCCCCTAGCGCCCCACTTCCCATTGTCAGAAGCCATCTCAAAGTTTGTTTGCATGTAGCTGGAACTGTGGCGGGTGTACGGGTAAACCACATCCTGTGCTATTGTTTTATATTATACAGTCTAAATGAAATTCCCATCATGGCAGGCTATGGTTGGCCTTCCAATGACAGTAATTCTCGTCGATGGCATTAAGTTAATATTCAGCCTGCAGGCTGGAGCTGCAGCAGATTCAAGACTACAGATCCATGCGCCACTTTCACTTCCTCACAAAAAAATATCTGTTTTAGGATCTACACAGCACGTCACAACGGGTCTGTTGGAGCCTGTCCTCTCGATACACTTATTAATGTGAAGAACCAAAATAATGTGCCCCTGCTGTTACAGAGGCTTCTGCTCACGTCGTACAGCATCATTCAGAGCAGAAGGTACGGTGCTGAGGAGCTGACAGGGATATCCTTCGACCCTCGTTTATGTGCTCGATGTAGCTCCTGCTCTGCGTGTCAATGTCAACACTGGCTGTGGACCATAGATGTTGTTTTACCCCATCAACCAAAAACATGCACAATAGGTGCACTAGCAGGTGATTGTGACCTGTGAGCTGTGGGGAGTGTGATTCCATTGAAGTGGTGGTCTCTGGCTTTGACATGGTTTACACTCAGCTTACATCATTCAGTCACATTGAGATCTATTTATAAACTAATCTAAAAAAGTTCCATACAAGGAAAATCAATTATCTACAACTTATATAGACAATTTTCAGAGCCGACTGAGTGTCATATATTTTCTTTATAGGAGCATTCTGGCCAAGCTTGTCGACTTAAAGGCCAATTTGTTCACAGAAAGCAAAGTATTAGCTGCTTCCTTTCTTTTTAAGGAGGCTGTAGCTGCACTTTGTCCGCAGAAATAAATACCCACAGCTTTCCAAGGTGCTGAATAGATGACTAGCGCAGTAATGCAACGCAGCCATTAGGAGAAAATTCCATTCAAAAAAGTGTACCTCATTCTCGGTCTCTGGGTCCAGGTCACTGGTGGCGTTGTCTAAGATGAGGATCTGCGGACGTCGGATGAGGGCTCTGGCGATGGCGATGCGCTGCTTCTGTCCTCCCGACACCTGGCCGCCCTTCGCCCCGGCATCTGGGCACAGTAAAGATGAAGAGTGTAGATGTGTACAGATGAGTAAAGCTCTTAACTGGCTGAATAAGTTACATGCTTAAGAAATGTCAAGACTGTTCAGACTGAATTGATAATATTTAAATGTCCTAATACTAGATGTTTAATGCCACAAATGCAAATACTCCATCACAGAGATGAATAAGGGACAGTTGGACATTTTGAAGCAAATTGGATGCAACAGGCGACTTCGTTGCGTTGATATTTAAAATGCAGTTAAAAAGTGCATCCATTGGCCTGGTGTCATCAGGAGACATGGAGATGTACAACTGAGCATCATCAGCACAACTATGAATGCGTTGGAATCGTGTAGTGTGGGCAGCAGTCAGACACAACTGGACTACAGTCGCAGAAAATCAAACATGTTTGATTTTTAAGCCCGATTTTGGACGCACAGGAGAAACGTGGGTGATTTTACCGTCCCTAAAGTGAACACACAGACTGCAGCGGCCAATGAAATAAAGACAGAAAAACACTGCGGCCCCTCTCTCGTCATCTCTCTGTCAAAACAACGGCACAAACAAGTAATTTCATGGCCACAGCCCCACACGAAACAGCACAACTTTATATCACCAAAAGTTCACGAGAACCACCTTTTCAAGCTACATTTCAACCGCGAACAGAGTTTAGCAGCACTTACTGAGTTTGGAGACGAACTGTTCAGCTTCACCTCGCCGCTAGCGGCTCGCCTCTCTCCGCTAGCGGCTCGCCTCTCTCCGCTAGCGGCTCGCCTCTCTCCGCTGTCTCCTCCGCCTCCTCCATCTCGGGGCTGAGGCCAGTCTCCTTTTCTTATTAAATCCACTGAAATATGTCCCGCTTCTTCGTGTCGCCGACTTTTATCTCCATTTGACAGAACTATAGCCAAGTTGAAGGCTTCGTAGCAGCAGGAGCCTTGCACTGCGATGTTGTGACACTGTTAACACTATTGACCAAACTTGGACACGCACGTGTTTTCCCACGCTCACAAACACGGCCTATCTTTGCGGATTTGCGGTTAGTTTTTTAAACCGGAGGAGAAATGAAGCGGTAGAGAGGACAGACGCGCTGTGTTATCCAACATCAGCTGTTTGTCAAAATAGTGTAGTGTGTTCGCTTTGACGATTCTCAGTCGTTAAGTGTGAACCCCCAGATGTTCTATGATCGCACTAAATCCAGTCGTGTAGTGTGGCCCCCCATTCTTTATAAACTCGTTTAAGACTGGAAAAGTCGTGTAGTGTGTGCGGACCTTCAGCTGACTCACTTTCTCGCAAATGGAGAAATAAGGTTAATTTTTGAAAATTGGTGATTTTCGATTATTTGCAGATTCTGTTAGGGAGGTTTCGTCGTGATCTCAACTATGTTTGAGAACCCAGTTTTGGTATATTTAAAAGCATACAATTTTAGGTAGAAATCTGCTTGTTTTTGCTCAGATTCTGGATGTGTGTGTATTTCCACACCGGTAAGCGTTTTTTCTCTCCTACATGCTCTATCCGAACGAGGCAATATAAAATGGATTTACACTTTTTCTTAAGTTGCCATAAAACCTCACAAAGAAGAAAGAAGTGGATTTATTAATCACAGATATTTGGTGCCGCTTCCTCATGAAGAGCCTTGATAGCAAAGCAGCGACAGCGAGACAGAGACGCTTTGCTCCCCCAGGCAGGAGAAGACTTTCCAGGCAGCAGAGATAGGTGGGAACTGCCCAAACTTTAGAGGCCGTTTTCTCACCTTTTGAGATATTTTGAGTTCCTACATTTAAATTGCCACGTCTTCTCCAAATATGATCAGATTTCCATGTGTTACACATTGTTGGAAACTTTGGAGACAACACTTTCTTAATCTATGTCCTACTCAAAATGCCCCAGACAGAGTTGTGTCCTCCATTCTCACGACTGGGGACAAATAGTTGAGCAATGTCAGCATTTCAAATGTAGATTTAATGGCAGTTTGAATTTAATCTAATGGTTAAATGACATTTAAGGCCTTAATTTTAGCATAATTAATTTTCGTGACTTTTATCGTCCCACGGAAACCCAGTCTGGGCACAAGATAACACTAATGGACTTTGAGAATAGATTGACTTCTTTGCTGTTAAGTCTGTATTGTTCAGGCTTGTGCAGAGACAGTTGTGGCGCTTGCATGTATCTCGTCATGATCCACCTGCCCCATGGACTGACCTGTGTTGTATCCATCCGACAGCAGAGTTGTAATGAATTGGTGAGCACAGGCCTGCTCTGCAGCCGCCTTGATGTCTGCGTCAGAGGCTGATGCACAGCCGTATTTGATGTTCTCCTCCACAGAGCGTGCAAACAGTAGGCAGTCCTGGTTCACCACAGAAATCTGAACACACCAAAATAAGAGAAAATTAGCTTCCATAGGACCACTCTGAAGACCACTTCTGAGTGAGTGAGTGAGTGAGTGAGTGAGTGAGTATATATATATATATATATATATATATATATATATATATATATATATACACATACATACACACAGTATATATATTTAATTATTTATTTATTTTTGCTCAATTTGATGAACTGTTGTAAATATAACATTTGTAAGTATCAGCCTGTCCACAACATGACATCTCTTCTTTTTTAGACGAATGTCTTTTGTCCCTGATCAAATAAACAGTCAAATTCAAACCGTCATATAAAAATTCATCAAAATGTTATATAATATATAATAATTATAAATGTTAAATCGTTAACTGTTAATATCTTATCAATAGTCTCTTTCATTTTGAGAGCTTTTTTATTCAATATCAGTTATTTTGTTTGTCCTACTACATTATCACAATAAAAATAAACTAATCGCGTTTATCCTCTCAAATGATTTTATTTGTAAATGAAAAAATGTATAAGAATGTTATTGAGAATGAGAAAGAAATAACATTTTTGAGTCCATTTTGACTGTGATAATATTGTAAATCTGCAGTTTTTGTGTGTAACTTAACTCTTCTTCCAAAAGAGCACTGTAAACATTTTTAATTGAGGTGGCCCATTGTTACAGCTGACATTGCCGTTATATGTCCCAGCGTTACCTTGTCGTGGAGGTACTGGCTCTGATATCTGCTCAGAGGTTCTCCGTCCAGCAGGATCTGTCCCTCCTGGGGCTGGTAGAACCTCTCCATCAGTTTGACGCAGGTGGATTTTCCAGAACCGTTCCGTCCCACCAGAGCGTTGGTCTTCCCCAGAACAATCTTAAACGATGTGCCCTGGTCAAATATTATACAGGGGAAACTGTTCAAAACTTTCGGCTTCTAACCATGTCTTGTCACATCTCCATTCACACACTTTTCAATCAAGCATCACTGTCCAAGACATAACTATTTATTCCTCAGCATCTATTCGAGATTCATGTTTTTAATCACAAATCGTCTAAATCAGTCATCTCTCACTTGACTGCTTGGCTTTTAACTGGCACCAAAAAGCAGGACACTTCACACCTGTTTTGAGGTCTGCGCTGGCTCCCCATTTCTTACCATATTGATATTAAAATCCTATTTGTTTTTAAAAGTCTCCATGGCTCAAACAAAAAGAAAAACTTGACCGATTTTCACCGCAATATATCTCCGCTCACCCAAGGGTGAGGTGGTTGTGGGAGGGCTCATTTTAAACAGCTATCCCTTAGTTTGTTTGTATACTTTATTGTCCCCATAGGGAAATTTGTCTTCTGCATTTGACCCATCCTTCGATGCCGCTGGAAGGACCTGTAAGGAGCAGTGGGCAATGGCAGTGCCGCGCCCGGGACCCATCTCTAGATGTGGAGCCAGATTGTTGGTCAGAAACACCTGTCAGAGGAATTCACCTATTGCGCATGTTTTTACATACACATTTCACAAAAAGGCCCCGTCCAGGTAGGAATCAAACCCAGAACATTCTATCTGTGAAGCACGAGCGCTAACCGCTGTCCCACCGTGCCGCCCTGGTCAGCCCTGTAATGGTCCTACACAGTGGCGTAGCGAGGGTACCAAGGGGCTCCAAGAAAAAATGTCAGTAGGGGCCCTCTGGCACACTGGGAGAGAGGACGTCATGCGGGCAGGAGTTGGTCACCTGACAACTCCCATAATGCAGTTCTCTGCATAAGTTTCTCTCAGAACAGAAGCTGAGGTTCTTTAGGTCCTGATGAGTGTTACAATAAACTGGTTACACTGTTAGAAATATAGTCATGAGTAAAAAGTCTGTCCACTGCTCATTATAACATTAGGAAACCATGACTCACTAAAGCATGCAGCAGGATGGGGATAAACTGCGCCATAGTGCATTGGTGGAGGGATGGTGTAACTTGTAATGGGTTAGTCCATGGGGGCCCTTGACTTGAGGGGGCCCCAGGCAGCTGCCTGCCTTGCCTAATGGCAAGCTTCAGCACGAGAAGTTTGACATTTTAATGTTTTGTATTTTTACTGTTCTTTCTATTAATAATGTCATTTCACTGCTGTGTTCTGCACTTTGGACGACTTTGTTGTTTTTTAAAGTGCTCTATAAATAAAGTTGGATTGGACAGGATTTATAAAACCCTTACAACACTCAAGGTGACCAAAGTGGTATCCAGTAAAATCAAACAGAGAATACATAGAATGAAGTGAACAATGAGTGTGTTTACATGCGCTCGAGTTTTCCAGTTATTATTCATAATCCGGTTATGGCAGTTTTGGGAATATGGTGTTAATATGTTACTGAAAAATTGGGAAACTTGGGAAAGATGAGAGAGGCCTGTAATTTTCATCATAGGTAAACCTCAACTATGAGAGACAAAATGAGAAAAAAAATCCAGAAAATCACATTGTCTCATTTTTAATGAATTTATTTGCTAATTATGGTGGAAAATAAGTATTTGGTCAATAACAAAAGTTCATCTCAATACTTTGTTATATACCCTTTGTTGGCAATGACAGAGGTCAAACGTTTTCTGTAAGTCTTCACAAGGTTTTCACACACTATTGCTGGTATTTTGGCCCATTCCTCCATGCAGATCTCCTCTAGAGCAGTGATGTTTTGGGGCAGGCGCTGGGCAACACGGACTTTCAACTCCCTCCAAAGATTTTCTATGGGGTTGAGATCTGGAGACTGGCTAGGCCAGTCCAGGACCTTGAAATGCTTCTTATGAAGCCACTCCTTCGTTGCCCGGGCGGTGTGTTTGGGATCATTGTCATGCTGAAAGACTCAGCCACGTTTCATTTCAATGCCGTTGCTGATGGAAGGCGGTTTTCACTCAAAATCTCACGATACATGGTCCCATTCATTCTTTCCTTTACACGGATCAGTCGTCCTGGTCCCTTTGTAGAAAAACAGCCCCAAAGCATGATGTTTCCACCCCCATGCTTCACAGTAGGTATGGTGTTCTTTGGATGCAACTCAGCATTCTTTCTCCTCCAAACACGAGTTGAGTTTTGACCAAAAAGTTCCATTTTGGTTTGATCTGACCATATGATATTGTCCCAGTCCTCTTCTGGATCATCCAGATGCTCTCTAGCAAACTTCAGACGGGCCGGGACATGTACTGGCTTAAGCAGGGGGACACGTCTGGCACTGCAGGAATTGAGTCCCTGGCAGCGTAGTGTGTTACTGACGGTAGCCTTTGTTACTTTGGTCCCAGCTCTCTGCAGGTCATTCACTAGGTCCCCCGTGTGGTTCTGGGATGTTTGCTCACCGTTCTTGTGATCATTTTGACCCACGGGGTGAGATCTTGCGTGGAGCCCCAGATCGAGGGAGATTATCAGTGGTCTTGTATGTCTTCCATTTTCTAATAATTGCTTCCACAGTTTCTTCACACCAAGCTGCTTACCAATTGCAGATTCAGTCCTCCCAGCCTGGTGCAGGTTTACTATTTTGTTTCTGATGTCTTTGGACAGCTCTTTGGTCTTGACCATAGTGGAGTTTGGAGTGTGACTGTTTGAGGTTGTGGACAGGTGTCTTTTATACTGATAACAAGTTCAAACAGGGGCCATTAATACAGGTAACGAGTGGAGGACAGAGGAGCCTCTTAAAGAAGTTACAGGTCTGTGAGAGACAGATATCTTGCTTGTTTGTTATTGACCAAATACTTATTTTCCACCATAATTTGCAAATAAATTCATAAAAAATTAGACAATGTGATTTTCTGGACTTTTCTCATTTTGTCTCTCATAGTTGAGGTTTACCTATGATAAAAATTACAGGCCTCTCTCATCTTTTTAAGTGGGAGAACTTGCACAATTGTTGGTTGACTAAATACTTTGTTTCCCCACTGTAATAAGTTATTTCATGGTTCATGTGGTTAAAAATAAAAAACTTAGTCTCCTCTTGACTGGGAAATACCGTAAACATGCAGTTATATCCCAGTTACTATATACAGTACACTACACTTTTTTCAGGTTTCTATAATCGGGAAACTGTGTTTATATAATCAAAGACAAATAATAACCAGAAAACTCAAGTGCATGTAAGCACACTCATAGATAAAACAATCAAATCAAATGTCGCCGCATTACTGACTATTAAAGCCAGTCTGAATAAATAGGTCTTGAGTCAGTGATGGTACATGAAGGGGGCAGCTTGCTCCAGAGTCTGGGCCTAGCGTTTGTACCTGGCTCTGGGACTTCAGCAGGAGCTGGTTTATGGACCTTAACACCCTGTGTGTTGCGGACAGACAGAAGGTCTGACAAATAAGGAGGGGCAAGGCCATTAAGAGCAAAAGTTTGTGCCTTTGTTAAATTATTATTATTTTTTTAAAGTTCCGCACTCAAAATTCTCAGCCCACTCCTTCTTACAGACAGACTCCATACCTTCAGAACCGGGCTGCTCTCATCCTTTTTTTCAGGGTAGGAGAATTTGACATCTTTAAATTCAATATCTCCCTCCAGTTTTTCGGGGGCCAGGGTTCCGTCAGGAGGAATCTGAGGCTTACGATCCAAATACTCGAAGATCTTCTCAGAGGATCCGATGGCTTTCTTTACCTCGGGGTAATAACGCATCACGGCCTGGGACACAATTGAACAAGTGACTCACATGGTTTGAAAGTACAAATATGTTTGTTTTAGACAGCACAGTTAATTGCAATAGAATCAGATTTGGTATTTTGTACAGCTTGGGACTCTGTAAAACATACTACAGAATTAGCCCACAGACTCCACACTTTCGTGTCTTGGACTTAACAAGACTTTAAAAGGTTTTTAGAGGGATTTTTCAACACAGAAAACAATGAGAAATTTGAGTTTTAATCACTAATTCAAAAAAGATTCAAAATCACTCTCAACAAATCTTTATAACTAATATGTCACAAAATAAAACCATACATAAATGAAAACTTAAAATGGCAGATAACTTGCAATGCATTTTCCTCATTTTTATGTCTAATCTACAGCAAAGGTTTCACATTGTCATTTCTCTAAATTCATTTATTTTTTCCTATTCACCTGCACCATCTCACCTTTTTACTTTTGGCTAGAAATAGTTCTTAACTGAACAAATCCATGAGGACTGCAGTTTTAGAATATTATCAATCAAAAAAAAAATCATGGTAGATAACATCTGGGTTTCCTCTAACGCTTCTTAATGTGCTTGAAACTGACTTGAGACATGTTTTAAAAAAAGAAAAAAAAAGAAAGGGAAAAAAGGGGGGAAAAAGTGAGGAAAATTAAAGTTGGATATCTGTCCAGATGTTGGACGTCTCGAGCCTACCTCGACAGCAGAGGCGAACTGCAGCTCGTACAGGACAAAGGAGACGAGTTCACCTCCGCTCACGGCGCCCCGCGTTACCAGGGAGCCCCCATAGTACAGGATACACACCTTCAGTGCCAGAGTGGTCATCTGCAAGACAGAGACAGGGTCAGGCTGGGTTCAACAATGTGGAATGGAACCAACAACACCTGGTTAAAACTTCAAAGACTCGAACACAGGAGCGAACACATCCCTGGCTAATACAGTATGACTCAGGCTGTCGGCCCTTAGGTACAGTATGACTCAGGCTGTCGGCCCTTAGGTACAGTAGGACTGACGCCGTCGGCCCTTAGGTACAGTAGGACTGACGCCGTCGGCCCTTAGGTACAGTAGGACTGACGCCGTCGGCCCTTAAGTACAGTAGGACTGACGCTGTCGGCCCTTAAGTACAGTAGGACTGACGCTGTCGGCCCTTAAGTACAGTAGGACTGACGCTGTCGGCCCTTAAGTACAGTATGACTGACGCCGTCGGCCCTTAAGTACAGTATGACTGACGCCGTCGGCCCTTAAGTACAGTAGGACTGACGCTGTCGGCCCTTAAGTACAGTAGGACTGACGCTGTCGGCCCTTAAATACAGTAGGACTGACGCTGTCGGCCCTTAGGTACAGTATGACTGACACGGTCGGCCCTTAGGTACAGTATGACTGACACGGTCGGCCCTTAGGTACAGTATGACTGACGCCGTCGGCCCTTAAGTACAGTAGGACTGACGCTGTCGGCCCTTAAGTACAGTAGGACTGACGCTGTCGGCCCTTAAGTACAGTAGGACTGACGCTGTCGGCCCTTAGGTACAGTAGGACTGACGCTGTCGGCCCTTAGGTACAGTAGGACTGACGCTGTCGGCCCTTAAGTACAGTAGGACTGACGCTGTCGGCCCTTAGGTACAGTATGACTGACACGGTCGGCCCTTAGGTACAGTATGACTGACACGGTCGGCCCTTAGGTACAGTAGGACTGACGCTGTCGGCCCTTAAGTACAGTAGGACTGACGCTGTCGGCCCTTAGGTACAGTAGGACTGACGCTGTCGGCCCTTAAGTACAGTAGGACTGACGCTGTCGGCCCTTAGGTACAGTATGACTCACAATGTCGGCCCTTAGTACAGTAGGACTGCCACGGTCGGCCCTTAGTACAGTAGGACTGACGCTGTCGGCCCTTAAGTACAGTAGGACTGACGCTGTCGGCCCTTAAGTACAGTAGGACTGACGCCGTCGGCCCTTAAGTACAGTATGACTGACGCCGTCGGCCCTTAAGTACAGTAGGACTGACGCGTCGGCCCTTAAGTACAGTAGGACTGACGCTGTCGGCCCTTAAGTACAGTAGGACTGACGCTGTCGGCCCTTAAGTACAGTAGGACTGACGCTGTCGGCCCTTAAATACAGTAGGACTGACGCTGTCGGCCCTTAGGTACAGTATGACTGACACGGTCGGCCCTTAGGTACAGTATGCACGGTCTTAGGTACAGTATGACTCACAATGTCGGCCCTTAGGTACAGTAGGACTGACACGGTCGGCCCTTAGGTACAGTATGACTGACGCTGTCGGCCCTTAGGTACAGTATGACTGACGCTGTCGGCCCTTAAGTACAGTAGGACTGACGCTGTCGGCCCTTAAGTACAGTAGGACTGACGCTGTCGGCCCTTAAGTACAGTAGGACTGACGCTGTCGGCCCTTAAGTACAGTAGGACTGACGCTGTCGGCCCTTAAGTACAGTAGGACTGACGCTGTCGGCCCTTAAGTACAGTAGGACTGACGCTGTCGGCCCTTAGGTACAGTAGGACTCACAATGTCGGCCCTTAGGTACAGTAGGACTCACAATGTCGGCCCTTAGGTACAGTATGACTCACACTGTCGGCCCTTAGGTACAGTAGGACTGACGCTGTCGGCCCTTAGGTACAGTAGGACTCACGATGTCGGCCTTAGGTACAGTAGGACTCACGATGTCGGCCCTTAGGTACAGTAGGACTCACGATGTCGGCCCTTAGATACAGTATGACTCACGATGTCGGCCCTTAGATACAGTATGACTCAGGCTCATGTCGGCCCTTAGGTACAGTATGACTCAGGCTGTCGGTGGGACGGTATGAGATTTCCACGGTATGATAACCTTGATAAAAAATACCGTGATATCACGGTATACCGTGAAATTGCGTGTTTTATATTTAAAAAGTAAAAACAGGATTCGCATTCAACAAACGGTTTGTTTATGGTACATTTGTAATTGGTCATGTCTTTAAATGTTGCTATGGATCAGTAAAGTGTACTATTATGACTTATTATCCAAAATAACACTTTGAGTAAAGTGATTAAGGTAAAAATATCCATTAAATTTATATTTTTACCTTAATCACTTTAGTCATAGACGGAGCATGTTCGCTGATGCTCTAATCACTGTTTGTTCAATGTCTGCCCAAACACTTCCAAAGGCAGTTGCCATTATAATTCACTGCTTGATTTCTTACTAAAGTAGTCTGTGCATTCAACTTCATATCAAAAAATAATCCTAATAGTATACAAAAGTGTCGTCAAGCGGTCAACAAACTTGATCTTTTGAAGAGCCACAAAGGCACCGACCATTCACGAGATCTGGGGCGGTAGTTTAAACTGATTAAATGTAATGTGACCATAATATTTAATCACAATAAACAATAACTTTATGCCTGGCCTTTTTATTTTATTTTCAATAATTGTATTAGATTGAATGGTTTTACTCCTGACCAAGATTGATATAAATTTATATTAAATAAACTGACATTTCTGCTATGACTGGGACAGAATTAGATTTTTTGATTTTTAATGCCTGAGTGTGTTAGTATGAGGGGCCCTGCCCACTGAGCCCCTCCTCTGATTCGCCCCTGGCCTGTGCGCTCAGTGTCTGCAGCCTGATCCTGACTGGACTGTGCAGAGAACGCACTCTAGGCTGCACAAAGTTCATAAACTTTAATCAGGAGCCTCTGGAGGACGTCTGAGATTCTGTTTTATGTTGCATTTGTTACAGTTGCAGCACATGTGACAGAAAGGTCAATGACTTTGCGTAATTCCGTGTTACGATGTCGCGCTTCGCATCATATGCATCATTAGAGCTCCGCTTTTTTCCATTTCCTAATTTTGATCTTTTTCTGTGAATATGAGGCCGACTTTTATCAAATAAAGAGTAGGCTAATCAGAAATTTGAAAGCTGATCCCAGTGCCACAATCTGCCTGTTTGAGTGAAGCTGCTGCATGGGCACCTTTTACACGCCGCCTCGAAAAGGAGGGACTATGGTTGGATTTTTGGTAAAGATTCTTAATAGACTGTTACAGTTTATGGGAAATATGTACCAATTCTTTTGCAAAGAGCCGCATTGTATTAAACATATCCAATCATGCAAAGAGCCACACTCTGATTGGCCAAGAGCCGCATGTTCGCCACTATCTGCCTATGCGATGAATCAGATTATTGTTTGGGGAGACTTTAGTGGAGTAGTGTGCAGGTTTGTTTACATCACGCAGTAGCTAGTAACAGTAGCCCTGGCGGCGTGTGACAGCGAGCGGAGTTTGTAGCTAAATGAAAATCAGTGCGTCTTTGATGAGCATTTGGCAAAGGAAGGCTGAGCGTCTTCTGAAAATAACACGTAAACAGTGTTGTCTAGAGCGTGTCTGATGAACGATGGACTGGATGATGAACAATCCAAACCACAAATCTAACAGGTTTAGCGTAACGCGAGCTACAGAGCTAAACAGCTGCTTCTCAGCCGCACTTGGCATCTTTTAACGCAACGTTCATGTTCACGGAGGACAGTGACTTTTTACCCTGCTGCTACGGGGAGAGCGGGGGTTTGCACGGAGCGCAACTTTTTTTTGACAAGAATAGCTTATAAAAAAAGCATTTTTAATACCGTCAGACAGGGAATCTTCCCTGTCACGATTATTGGGAAAGAAAATATTGCGATTTTACGATTATCGACCGAATGAAAGGAAAGAACTGATATTTTTAGTTTTGTCTTTAAAAAGCTTTTTAATACTTGTAAACTTGTAAACATTGACTGTTTCTAAAAATGAAAGATGCTTTAAGATAGTTTTGCATTAAAATAAATAGGCCTACATTGAATAACACAAAACAATATTAACTTTACTTCTTTTATAATTACCATAATTATCATTATTATTTTACTATATATTATTAGGCCACAGTCTAGGCTAGGTTTCATGTTCTCTAAAGTTCTGCTGCTGCTTAATTATTTGTCAGATGTTTTGATGAACAGAGAATGAAACGTGTTTACAAAATGACTAAAGAGACTCTTTTGAACAGCTGATTTCCACATGTGCGCGGTTTCACTTTCCTTTCTGTTACGCTGAAGCAGAGCGGAGCGCATTAGCTTTTTGTTTACATCCTGGGCCAGTTGTGGTGGCTATTTTCGAACATTTGGACAACTTTTTTGGGAAGTATGCAGTTCGTTACCTTGACCTGGACATTTACAGCGAAGGATTATCTCCAAGATGTTGTTTATATACTTTCTGACGACTAAAATATTTAGTCTTAATTTTAGTCAAAGTGATGTTTTTGACGACTAAAATTGGACTAAAACTAAATTAAAAGTTTTTCATGAGACTAAAACTTTGACTAAAATGTCCAGATATTTTAGTCGACTAAAATAAGACTAAATAAAAATGAAAAGGAGAGACAAAAATCATCCAAACTTCTATTGACAGTCTGAAAGAGCCTCATATCATGTAAATCCTCTGCCAAAGGAACAGTTCTGAGCTTTGTTCATGTGGGAGCAGCTCCATGAAGCAGAGGACCTGATTAAATATGATTATAATGAATATTATAAATGCAAAGTCGACTAAATTTGTCTTAAATTTAGTCGACTAAATTGACTTGCAATTTAGTCGACTAAAACTAGACTAAAATTGAAGATATTTTTGACTAAATCTCGACTAAAATTTAATTACATTTTCGTCAAAAGACTAGGACTAAAACTAAAAATATGTTGTCAAAATTAACACTGGTCCCATCCCTACGCTGTCGGCCCTTAGGTACAGTATGACTCACGCTGTTGGCCCAGGTGGTTGCAGAGTAGGCAGCTGCTTCCTTCTTGTTGAGGTGGTAGGTGTGGTCCAGACTGTTGCCATAGCGACGCGTCTCTCCGTCTTCGTTAGCGAAGCTGCGGACCGTCTTCATGTTGGAGAAGGTCTCAGTTGCCGCCTGGTTTGATTTGGCCAACGACTCCTGGACTTGGACAGAAATGCTCTGAACAAGAAAAAAAACACACTGTCACTATAGCATTGTTTAAAGGGACATTATTTGTCTCAAGAATGATCACGACGACTGTTTTATTCTCCAATGCTCATTTTATACTGCTGGTGCAAATATTCTTGACAAATACATTCTGTCTTAAATGAAACGTGGTTAGAATTAATTATAATGACCAAGATACTGCATTAAAGGCCCTATACCTGATTTATTCATTTCAAACAATGAAAGAGGAAACCACTAAATTAAAACGTCGGTATTTGTAGCATCCCAGTTCTTCACAATGACATGCTTATAGGCACATTTCACAACTTGCAGGGTTACTTTTCAGGGTCACCTTCACAAACACAATTCACCTGTTAGTTCATTAAATTGATACAAATGCTTCATAATTAGATCTAAAGTGTTTTTCCCACACATGTCTGAGTTTAGGAGGAGAAATCCAATTTCATTCTAAAGCTAGAAAAAAAAAAAAAAAAATCAGGTATAGCTCCTTTAATGCATTCGTGGTCAAACAACTAAGATTTGAACTAATTTGAAATCATAATGAAAAAATAAACTTTGTGTCAAAAATTTGACATACGGTTCGGTTCGGTTCACGGTGCAGGACCCAAAGTTCGGTACATCACGGTGCAAGTGCGATATAAATGGCTAATAAGTCAGTTTTGAAATAAAATAGTCTAAATGTTAAGAAAAAACTAAAAGTTTCAGTTTCGCTTTCGACAGCACATTTGATTTGAGGCTTGTGTTTGGGCTGTTCCTGGACAACATTCTGCGTTTCCATTTTTGGAAACAAAGCTTTTGATGCGGATTATGACCAAGATTCAAAAATCAAAGGGGGTGGAATAGTTACTGATCCTTTGCAGATAAATAAATGTTTTGAAAATTATAGAAATTTGTACAAAACAGAAGCTGCATCCAATATGAATAATTTTTTTTTGAGCAAAATAAATCTATCTATTCTTTCAGAAGATATGAAACACAGTCTAGATGCAGATATTACAGAGAAGGAGGTAAAAGATGCAATCTCCATGTTAAAAACAAATAAAGCTACACGACCCGATGGGTTTCTGCAGAATTCTTTAAGAAATATGCAAATTCCCTGTTACCTCCTCTAATGAATATGTTGCATTAATGTATTCTTAAAACCTGGAAAGAATAAGCAACTATGCAGCTCTTATAGACCAATATCCTTGCCTAATGTCTCCTTCAAGGTACTCTCCAAATTGTTGGCAAACAGGTTGGAAAAATATATAGGACACCTGATTCATGTTGATCAGACCGGCTTTATTAAAGGCCGCCAAGGTTCTGATAATATTAGAAAACTATTCCATGCCTTAGTCCTGTCAAAAGATACCCCTGAACTGAGCAGTTATTGCGATCGATGCTGAAAAGGCATTCGATCGTATTGAATGGAATTTCATCTTTAAAACTCTACAGGCCATGAATTTGAGACTCCTTTTTAAAGCGGATACAAATTTTATATAGGGCACCAGTAGCTATGGTGATGACAAATGGCACTACATCTAAACCCTTTACGCTGGAAAGAGGATGTCGTCAAGGCTGCTGTTTATCGCCTTTACTATTTGCTATAGCTATTGAGCCTTTGGCAACTGCCCTACGTAATGATGAAAACATAAAAAGGGAATAAACATTCTTCTTCTTAAAACTTCTCTATACGCAGATGATTTACTAATATATGACCGACCCAAAGAGCTCTATACCTTACATGATGCGGCTTTTAGAAGTTTATAGTAAGGCTTCAGGCTATAAAATTAATTATGGGAAAACCGAAATAATGCCCTTGAATCAGTCGGCTTTAAATCAAATCCCTTATGTAAGCTGTTTTAAATGGAGCCCCAAAGACCTTCGCTATTTAGGTATTAATATTAGTAACGATCTGAACCAAATTTATAGATTGAATTATGGGCCCTTGATTGATAACTTAAAAGCAAATATACATAAATGGAAAGACCTACCTGACCTACCGACCTACCTCTTATTGGGAGAGTAAATCTAGTCAAAATGGCTATCCTCCCAAGTTTCTCGATCTCTTCCAGACTATTCCAGTCAAATGCCCTACCTCACTCTTCACAACCATAGACTCATTGATTTATCTGGTCTTTCAAGCATGTTAGGATCAAATTATCTAAACTAAAGGCACCCCCTGAAAAGGGAGGTATTAATCTGCCCGATTTTAAATTGTATTATAATGTTGCACAGTTGCGCAATATCTGGATATGGTCCCAACCTCATAATAAGGATTATACCCCCTCTTGGACTAATATTGAACAGCATATATGCCTCTCACTTCCAATAGATAGGTTAAAATATTTTGGTGATATGGATGATCTTGGAGAAATCATTAAAAATCCAATTATGAAACACACTTTAAAATGTTGGCAGAATTGTCATAAGAGAATGAGGTCAAATCATAAAATGTATACTGGAACCCCACTATGCATAACCCAGCTTTACCTCCGGGATTTTCAGATGGAATCTTACATAGATGGAAACAAGCTGGGATATGCGCTGTTGGAGATCTTTGCAAGAATGGTATGCTTAGAGAGTTCTCTGGTATTAAAGATGAATATAATCTTACACCCGCTGACTTTTATAAATATTTACAGTTAAAAAGCTGGATAAGGGTCAAGATCGGTAAACCTTTTCCCAAAATAAACGAAAGCCCTTTGTGCTCAAAAATAGAATCGATTATATCATCAAAAAAAACCTAATCTCCAAATTTTATTTAATAATTAACAAATATTCTGATCACGATTATTTAATCAAAAAAGAAAACTGGGAAAAGGACCTGGGGAAAGTATATACAATGGAAGAATGGGAGAAAATCCTCAGAGACTCTCAAACCATCCTCTCAAATACTAGACATAGACTAATTCAGCTTAATCTTTTAAACCGTACATATTATTCCCCAAGTAAACCATCAGTTTTACAACACTTCATCTAGCTGCCAAAGATGGCAGCTAGATGGTGCTGACATCTTTCATATGTTTTGGAAGTCCAGTAAACTAAATATCTACTGGGGGGGGGAAGTATTTTCAAAGTTCAGCAAACTTCTCAGAAAACGGATCCCAATGGATCCTTGCCTTGCTCTGCTGGGTGACACAAAACCATTATATAGAATTGGCCTAAATTACTATGAACAGAAATTGATCCTGCTGGCAATGGCAGCAGCAAAAAAATGCATTCTCATATATTGGAAAAAAATCAACCCCCTCCCACAAAACAACACTGGTGGAATGAACTTCTGTCATATTGTACTCCTGAAAAAATATAATGTTATGGGTAAACCACAGATTGTCTGGGGGCTATCTTTGATACTAACATGAACTGTAAATCTTGATTAAGTTGGTTTATGGTCACTATCATTACTGTTGCTATTGTAATATCCGTGTGATTTTTCTTTTCCTTTTTTTTTGTTTTTTATTTATGTATTTTATTTTTTTCGCAATAGTGTTATGTTTTTATTTCGCTTGTCTTGTCTGTTTGTCTTTCTGCTTGTTTGCCTGTTTTCTTGTTTGTTCGTTTGTTTGTTTGTTTTGATGGAATTGAACTCAATGATGGCCAGTTTCAATATTTATGACATGGACTGTTTGTTGAGGTTGAGGGTGGGTACGGGAGGGGTGGGTGGATGGCTTAGGTGGGGTAGGCGCGGATGGTTGGGTTGTGGGTCATTTGTATCATTTACCTGTATGTATGTATGTATGTATGTACCTGTATTGATATGAAATAAATCTTGTTCTAATAAAAAAAAAAAAGATTCAAAAAAATCAAAACTTTATTTACAAGGTTGTAACACAAAGTGCTTTACAGAATACAAATATCCTTCAAAGTAAATCAAACTCATGTTAAACGTATTTCAACGCGTGTGGCTCAATAAACCAAGAATCGTGAGCGGTCTACTTTTTTTAAAGGATCTCTTTGCCAAAAAGGTCTAATATGTAGGGAGTGCTCACTTTTCCACAAATAATCTTTGATATTCTCCTCACCACTGCAACGTAGTGTTTGGTAAACAACGCGAAAGCTCAGCCTCCGTGGGTCTGTCGCTGAAGGTAAAAATGTCTTTCCTGTTGTCACTGCCATGTTGTGCTCTTCTCTTTGTCTTAGAACTCTAGTTTCACATTCAGTCCTGATTTAGTCCTGGGTTACAACCGGTGTAGTCTAGACAGACTGCCATATATTGACGTCTGGAGAACAAAGAACCGAAACCTTGATACCGGAGCTTTTCGGTCAGAACCAAGTAGGTACCGTTTAACAGTACCCAGCCCTAGTAGCCTGTAGGAGCTACTAAAGTGGAGATGTTGCGATAGTGGAATGAAAACCTCATTTGGAGAGAATATCAAGTCTGTCAGGATATTCACGGACCAAAGTCTTCCACAAAGGAAATGACCGTATTTGGATTACATAGTGTTGTGTCACGTGGATACTAAAGAAACAATCATAAAGGCAGAGTTTGGTCTGCTTTTTTACATTTAACCTCATAATGAGCCACTGGCAATAAGAGTTAATGTGGTGGGTGGTGGTACCTGCCGGAATTGCCCAAGGAACTCTGGGACTACCCAGATGACGGGCAGAGCCATGAGGGTGAGCAGCGTCATCTTCCCAGACTGACACACCATAAAGAAGAGGATGAAGGCGAAGCGGGCGGCGTACCACATGAGCAGGCTCAGCTTCTCGCTCAGCGCCTCGCTCATGTCGTTGGTGTCTGTCGTGATACGGGACACCAGCTCACCTGGAGTTCAGAGGAAAGAGGACGGGTATCAGTGGCATTTAGACAAAGGACATTTAGGAGGAGCTTGGTTCACTGCCCTGTAAATAAAGAGGACATCTCTTCCACATGAGCCTTAAAGTCTGTATGTCAGGTTGAAGCACTAATTCTAGTAAAGCATAGACCCACTTCCACAATCTTAAATGCGCCCCAGGGCTGTGACATCACTGTAGGGACTCGGCTCAGTCTGCAGATAGAGGAGCGAGTACAGACTCACAACGTAATCTAACAACTGACAATTTTCATAAACAATTGGCTTAACATAACCAAAAACGTAAAACTGGACTGGACTCTGTTGAGGCAGTGGTCGAGAGGTGCATGGGGAGAAAGGTCCAGGCCATCCTCAGTAACTCCAGGCACCCTCTGCATGGGACTCTGTCTGCTCAGAGGAGCAATAGATCTGATCGTTTCCTCTCCGTATACAGCAAGACTGAGTGCTTCTGGAGATCCTTCATCCCTGCTGCAATTCGATTTTATAATGATCATTGCTGATGTAAATGTGTGGAGGCTTAGCTTCAGTACTTTTTATCATATTTATTTGTATTGTCTTTTTATCCGTATTGTTATCCATCTATCTATCTATCTGTTAGCATAACATTGGCATGCAGCTTACCTTCATAGTTGTATTTAGCGGTTTATTTTCTGTCTTTTGTACATTTTCACTTTGCTGCTGCGAACGCTCCGTTTATTTGCGCTGTATTGGAGGAGTTTCTTTTCAAACTTTCGATATATGTCGCTATTGACATGACACATGTCAGTGCCTCGCTGCTGCACCCGCTGTCTCCCCGTGCCGCTGTGCTCTGAGCCCGGGTCCGAGGCTGACCTGCCCTGACCGCACTGTGAGCGGGTCTACCTCTGCCCATCCCCACTATGAGTGTGCTATATGAGCGGATCGGCTGATCTCTCGCAGCTCTGGCTAACGGGCTGCAACAGAAGTAGGGGGGAAGGAGAATGTAGCACCCGATGAAGCAGAAAATAGATGAAAATCTGTAGGGTTTGGGCTGAGTCCTGTTGTTTAGGTGTTACAAAGGTGTTACACTTGTTGAAAAGTATGTAATGTTACCATTATATTTTAAAAGATGTCAGGCAGGCTGAGTGCCAGCAGGAGCCACAGTATATTTGGAAACTAGCTTTATTTAAAAAAGTATTTTTTTTAAATAAACTAAACAATTTGTCTTTTTTTTGATAGAGTTTATCGAAAGCACATTCGTTCCTTGCTTGTCCCCAACACACAGGCAAGTCAGGCATCGATAAGAGAATCGATAAGGAATCGAAAGGTAAAATTATTGATGGCATTGATAACAATAAAATCAATCAATTCCAATCCCTAATGTTGACAATCCATTGACCAGTCAAAAGAACATTAATTTCTTAGTCCCATCTGTAGAATAAAATCTTAAGAGATTGAGAGACAGAATGGCTGGCTGATGATGCTCTAGATTTACAAAGAAATGCTTTGAACGCAAACTACTGAGAATAATAAGGCATGGAACATATTGCCTTTCCTACTGAGAACATTTTAGGGCCTGACCTTCTGCCTGGCCCAACAAAAGCGCTACTCAAGACGAAGTTGGAATCTTGCGTACAAACAACAGTGCTTCCACCAGTCGCCTGAGGGCACCACAGCACAGAGGGATTTAGAACTGCTCAGTCCACAGAGATGCAGAATGTGAACAGAATACTAAAACACAAGCTTCTTCACGTTTAGGATCTGGTTAGACACTGCAGCTTAGGACAGACAGCCCAGAGGTGACATACAAAATGTAGCCATGTTCCAGATAATGCAAATGTTTAACTGAGAGGCTTTGGAGGCTAAACCTTAGAGTTTAGTGTCAGGAAGTGGAACTACTGGATAATCTGTGTCAGCTGTTTTACATCAATATTACATTTTCTAACCAACAAAGAGCAAAATAGTGACAAAGATCTGTTTGACTTTATTACCAACTACCAGCAAAAAGTTCTTTAATACTCATAACTATATCATCCTATTGTTAGCAAAACAGCCATGTTGCTGAGCAGTGTTTCCCACACATAGACTATTCTGTGGCGGTCAACACCGCCCGCCACATATTGCGTTTAGTTTTGTTTTTTTAAACGCTATTTAAAACCGAAAGGACGGGGCGCCAATTAGTGATATGTCGGTCGTGAACGATCCGGCTCTTTTGAATGAGTCTACAGTGAACGATATGAACGGGTTCGCGGAGGTGAAGTATTTTTTTTAATTCCTATTTGGGGGAGAGGCGTCACTTTAGTTGTGTATGCTTATTAAACAAAAGTCACTGCTGGAGTGGGGCGGAGAGAGGAGTGTAGGATTGGCAGAGGGACAGTTTGTGAATGCACGACCACGGGACGTGAGCGCGGCCTGCGGGGAAACGGTTTCAGAACGCGGCTCTGGGGAAACGGCGCGCCCGAAGGCTCCCAGCGCCAGCACTGTCCTGGGCCATAGGAGAGAAAAAGGCGCGCAGGGTCCGTGAGTGACGAGGCGGCTACAGGAGCCTCCCGACAGCGACAACACCCATACACCCCCTGGTCCGACCACCACACATTGCCTTCAAACCTGTGGGAAACACTGCTGAGCTATAAAACGTACATAAACGTATGAGGGGGGATTATTACACCTTAAGGTGGCCCTTGTATTAGAGAAGCCCCAGATGTGGCGTTCCCAGAATGTTGGGAGACCCACGACACAGATGTAACCCCCTCACCCGTCGTAGTGGCCTTGAAGAAGGCGATCTCCTGCTTCAGTACGGCGCGAAACACCTCGCCCTGGACGATGGTATGGATGTGGCTCATGGTCCAGTTGTACGTCAGGTCACACAGGAACTCAAAGACTGCACTAGAAAAAAATAAAGATGACATATTTAATATGGAACAGTCATTCCACATTTGCTGTTTGAAGACCATGACTCAGCAGTGTTGTGTCTTTTTTGTGCCTAATTTTCATACAAACTCTTCACATCAGTGGCTCCTACAGACTCCAAACTTTACCATCTTTGACTTAAGATTTAGAGGTTTTTTTCAGAGGGATTTTTCAGTATCTAAATCCTGCCTGATTTTAGTTTTAATACTTTAATTGTGGTGGTGTGTGGAGATAATTGAATGAAGTGACAGTGATGTGGATGTTGAAGCTCAGTACCTGAGCACTGTCAGGATGACCATGTATCGGATGGCCTCAGTGAAGGCGTCGGGAGCCTCTTCATTCATGATCCAGTCGGCAACACGCCCCGTGTACTGAGGGAAGGCCATCTCACCTGGGGATGAGAGCAAGACCAATTAAAACTGACTACAAAACATACGACAAGACAAACATGAAGAAAAAACATGAATGCAAAAAATATCAATACTTTTGTATTTCAGGGAGATTAAAGCTCAATAAATCAGGCTTGGAGTCGGATATTTTAAAAAATCCCTCAATCCCTCAAAAACCTTCAAAATGTTGTTGAGTCCAAGACTGCAAAGTTTGGAATTAGTAGGAGTGACTAAAGTGGAGATGTTGTTGCAAGAGTGGAATGAAAACCTCATTTGGAGAAAACGGCCCTAAAGTTTTGTAACATCTGCACATGCGCTTGTACATATCTCTCGCCTTTAACAGCTGGTTTCTCCCAGAAATAAAATGTTTGGATTACAGTCATCTCAAGCAGTACACGACACGCGGATCTAAATATGGATGTCAATATTTGTAAATGAATAAGCGTGGTGCGATGATGCAGTTACTTCCTAGTAATCTCTGCAAGGAGAAATGATGTCAAGGATATCCGAAATGGCATTGAGTATGGTAGAAATGTCTGAAATGATCGTTTACACTGGTGAAAACTGAATTAGAGCTATCTCTAAAAAATATCCAGATTTTTAATGAAATATTTAAACAGCTTGTCATAGACTCGGCCTCTTTAGCCAACAGTAGCTCAGATTTGGGAAAGTTTATTATTTTTATTTATTTAATTGTTTATTTGAGCATTCTGCTCAAAAGGAGTGGGCTGAAGCAAGAAGTTTATGAGCAACAGTGATTTGACTCATTTGACCACAGACAGAACGCACTGACCATACGAGGAGAGGACGACAAGAACCAGCACAACAGTGAACCTCCCGGAGTATGGCCGCATGTATCCCAGCAGCCTCAGCAAACGGCCATCCCACTCCAAAGCGCCCCCTCTGGCGCAGGAGAGCAGAGTGTGAGTGGAGGAGCGCAGCAGCGAGGAGATGTAGCGGCTCCAGTAAATCCAGGCCAGAACAGTGACGGCATAACCCTGCAGAACCTGGACACACAGCATCAGAGTCAGGGAGGACTAAAGATTAAAGGCCCTGTGCCTGGAGTGGAATATAATGAGTCGCTCAATGAACACAGCCTAAAATTCTTATCCATTTGGCAACCCGAGGTCTGGGGGGACGTTACGCACATGTAGAGGCTTCAGACTCTTCAATGTTCACACTGTAGAAGAACTAGCTAACACTGCTGGATTATACAAATATTCTTTGGTTTTTGGACAACTCTTTGCAACAGGACTTTTCGCTGGCGACTGAAAATGAACTGGGACAGCTGTTGTTAGTTGTGGAGTTTCAAAAAGGCTAAACAGACGTCAGGATGTGAGAGACTGAGAATAACACTGCGTTAAGAATTATTATGCAAATTGTATTTCAGTGTCAAAAAGGGAAAACAAACTTTTTTTCAACTCATGGATGGTATTGTGTCTCAGGGCTACTGAAAAAGGATGTTCCACATTATTAAGCAGACCACCATTTTCAAGCAATATGGGAAAGAAAAAGCATTGAATCAGCCACAAATCTCTTAACAGTATGATGATTACGCTTGATCTTTCATTAAATATCAAAGGTTTTCATACCTAGTCAAAGGCATTCAACTATTTCACGCTTTTCATCAGCAGAGAGATCTTTTTTCTTTCCCTTATTGCTTGAAAATGGTGGTTAACACTGGCTTACCTGACAACTAATCATCACAGGCGTCTGAGATTGATGTCAGTGATTCAAAGAGCCCTGAGACACAATAGCATCCATGAGTTTTTTTTTACCTTTAAATAAATAACCTACTGGCAGAGTGCAGTGTCTCATCAATAAAACTTTTGGATATACACTTTCAGAACATAAAGAGCCTTTTAGATGCTGATTGTGAAATTTGCCAGTGCCATTCACTGAGCTCATATTTCCCGAAACTACAGAATTTGTATATGAATATTTGTATTTGAGTGGTTAAATATATTTTATATTGTACATGTTGTGACTCACCTGCTCAGGGACTACAGATGGAAACTAGCTCAAGATAAATCTGGTGCAAAGCATCTTTAATTAATGTGTTTGCACATTGTCCCTGTTGAAATAAATTAATAAACTAACTAAACTAAACAGAATAAGCTTTTAATCACTCAGATATTGTTTCTTGAGCTCGCTGTACGTGCAGTCGGGGTTTTAGGATGAGGCAGCAGTTTGCTTTGGGCGTGAATGAGGAGCAGAGTCCGGGTGGTGAGAGAGAGAGGGAGGTTATGGAGCTGCAGCGTCTCAGAATGGACTTGTACCTTGGACCAGCCCTCAGCGCGGTCTCTGCAGGAGTTCAGACTATGGTTAAAAGGGTTCTGTTCGGATCCTTCCTGCTTCTCACTCGGAGGAGGCAGGAGCACACTCCAGTGTCCGTGCATGAGCGTGCATGTCTTTGACAAAAATAGTCGTAATCTGTGAAGCTCAAAGTAGAAAAACTAAATATTTAAACGCTTTACTCAAAGCCTATGGTTTAATTCTTAATTCTTATATTTTATATTTTTATTACCAATAATTTCTGATGAATAAGGTGATGATTAAATAAAGAAGAAAGCTATGCGGTTTAAAATGTGCACAAAACTAGATTTCCTTAAACTGACTTCCCCCTTGCTGCCTCTCCTCGCCTCAGCAGTGTTTCTGAAAAGTGCGGACTGCGTACGGCAGGTACAGACCTAGTGTGGCGGTGCGTAATGTTTCACGTTCAGTTTGATTTCTATAAATATCACCTTTGGCGCAGAACAGTTCGTATGGAAGGTTTTGGCCTCCTTTTGTCCGTACCGGAGATTTAGAAATTAAACCCCTGAATGTGATAAGCTCATTGGGAGGGAGTGGAGAGCCTTCCTAGAAATAAATGATTCTCCAGAGTTGCCTCCATCATTACTCTGGGAAACTGGAAAATCTGTATTACGAGGAATTATAATTTCCTACTCCACATATAGTAAGAAAAAACAACAAAAAGAACAAACCGAGTTGGATGAAAATACAAAACAATTGGAAACAAAAATAGCAACTAATTCTTCTGAACATCTATTGAATCAATTAAGACAATACAACTTTCAATTAGATAAAATAATAAATAAAAATGAATTTTTAGCTCAGAGACTAAGACAAGAACACTTTCACTACAACAATAAGTCTGGAAATAGCTTGCAAATCAAATCAAACAAATTAAGAACTGGACTCACCCCTAAAATTAACCATTTTCTTTTCTTAAAAAGATGCCCAACAATAAATCACCTGGACCCGATGGCTTCCCTGCTGAGTTCTATAAACATTTTTGGTCACTACTCACTCCACTTCTTCTCCGAGTGGTGGCAGAAATTTACCTCCACGCCTCTTTCTCTCCTCTCTCTCCTCTCTCGGCCCTTCGTGAGAACATCCAAACCCATGTGCTCTCAGCGTCTATGTGAGATCCATCGCGGCATTTTAAAACTGTTTAGTTTCCGTACGAAAAGCAAAGCGAAACCACGCGGTGTTAAACGGTAGCTGCTTTTAGAGAGAGAGAGAGAGAGAGCCCCGCGTGTCAGAAATAGAGCAGCGCTGCGTCTTTATTTTAATAATTACGGCCAACACATCATGTCTTTGGGCTTCTGGTAGGCTACTTAAACTAGCGTGCATATTAGCTATATTTGAGATTTAATTTACAGTGCAATCCCAGCAAAGTTTGTAGGTTTACAAGGCCCACAGAAGATCAGCGAGTGTTTCTGACAGAAGGGGGCGTGGCATCACGATGCAGTGTTTCCCACAGGTTTGAAGGCAATGTGTGGCGCTCAGAGGGGGGGGGGGGGGGAGGCCTTTAGTGAATTTCACCAGCCGTCTTCTCTGCACCAAATAGACACAGCTTCGCTGAAAGAGACACGCGGTGTGCACGAAGGGGAGGGGCTGTGTGTGGGAAGGGGAGAGGGAGAGAGACCCGTGAGGCGGAGGAATGGCCGCCACATTTTAAACCCCCCCTCCCCGCAGCCAAATTGACCGCTGCAGCGGTTCTATACGATGCGTGTTTTAAATAGCGTTTATAAAATAAAAAAAATCAATAAAAATAAAATAAAAAAAATCAATAAATTGCTCATTGTAGCCCTGCCAATCGCCAAAAAGACCATACTTGTGAATTGGAAATCTAGAATCAATATAAATATATATCACACTGGAAAAGCTTGCTTTTGTGCCTCCCTCCCTCAATTTGCCTCCTCAACTGAATGGGGTGGGCGACTTGGGAGGGGAGAGGCTCTCCCCCTCTGTTGTCCTCCCCCTCTCCAATGGGTGGGCACTCACAGGGAAATCAGTTTATTCTCCTATCACACTGATGCTGGGGGGAAAAATATCACTTCAAAAACAAACAACTACAAATAAAACAACAAAAACAGTCCAATCTTAGTCTGCATAATCCCCAGGAATCCCAACAAGAACCATTTAACAACAGAGGTAGTGACGATTGAAGTAGTACTTTGATTATAAAGCCAAGATGACATCTCAAAAAACAAACATATGACTTGAGTTTTGTCCTTACATTTTACAATCCATGTTTGCAGATTATGTCCAACATGTTCAGAACAAAAGGAAACATCTAAAATCACCAGAGACATCATGTCATTCTGAACCCCCACCCCCAAACACACAACATGTTTCCTTTCCTTTACTGTCTCATGTCAGTGTATTGTCTTGTGAGTCTGTAAGTGTTACGTGTATCTGCATTACTAAATAAATGAAAACAAATAAAATAAAGCATATCCTCACCCTGATCCATGTGAAGCCCGACAGCTCCTCCAGGGCAGGCAGCTCCAGGGCCCACTGCAGGCTGGCGTAGACCGGGAAGTGGAAGCACAGCACGCACAGATTAAGGAAGCCGCGGGCGCCGCTCATCCAGGCAGGGGCCCCGGTGATAAAGCCACAGAAGAGCAGCAGAGCAGCGGCCCTGGCACAGGCCCCGCCCCACAGGCCAAGGAGCGGGCTGGGCCACAGGGGCACACTGGAGTCCTGGGCCAGTTGAAGGCCATACACCACCAGAACGTCCAGGCACACACACAGCAGGGGGCCCCCGCAGAGCATCATGGGCTGGGACAGGATAGGACGGTTATTCATCTTTAATTTGGACTAATTTACTTTTTCTTTAACCCACGATTAATCAAAAGAAAATCTAGTCATTAATCATGGATTATGATGCATGTTTAGATCAAATCAATTAATCAATCTTTATTTATAAAGCGCTTTTCATACCGAAAGGTAATCACAAAGTATTTTACAGATAACATTTAAAACAATACGCCCCGCATCATAGATCCACATGTATGTATGTATGTATGTATGTATGTATGTACACCCACACATAATTAGGACTAGATAAATAGATGTCAGTTAAAAGCTAAGCTAAAAAGGTGGGTCTTGAGCCTGCTCTTAAATACATGAACGTTCTCGGTCGTTCCAGAGGCGAGGGCCATAATATTGGAAAGACGCCTCGCCGTGAGTCTTTCTGTTGACTTTAGGAATAACTAGGAGACCCCTGCCGGAGGAGCAAAGGGGCCCTGAAGGTTCATAAGGTAAAAGCAATTCTGAAAGATAAGAAGGACTAAAACCATTAAGACATTTAAAAACCATTAAAAGAACTTTAAAAATTGATCCTGAAACACACGGGGAGCCAATGCAGCGACTCTAAAACCGGTGTAATGTGTTCCCGCCTCCTGGTCTTCGTCAGGACATGAGCTGCTGAATTTGGTAAAAGTTATAAACCTGAGATACTCTTTTTGGTCTTAATGTGTGGAATAAACGTCAGAGTCAAAAATCACACCCAGGTTCTTCACCTGTGAGGAAGGATTAAAAGACAGTGACTGTAGTTTGGGTAAAAGTTTCTCTCTCTGGGCCTCAGGACCGATGACTAAAACTTCAGTTTTGTCCTGGTTAAGCTGGAGAAAGTTTTCTGCCATCCAGGATTTGATATCTAAAATGCAGTTAAAAAGTGCATCCATTGGCCTGGTGTCATCAGGAGACATGGAGATGTACAACTGTGTATCATCAGCGTAACTATGAAAGTTGACTCCATGTCTCCTGATGACATCACCAAGAGGGAGCATATACAGGTTAAAAAGCACTGGCCCTAAAATCGAACCCTGGGGCACACCACATGTAATTTCATGGACCTTAGAGGAGCAGGTATCCACACATGAATGTCCTGTCTGTGAGGTAGGATGTAACCATCCTAGGACCATTTGTGGACAGCACCAGAGAGGCCGATGTGTTCTAAACGAGTCCAGTAGAACCAACACTGTGACCTTCTGTGAGTCATAATTTAATATAAGATCATTTAAAATCTTTAAAAGGGCCGTCTCGGTGCTGTGGTTTACCCTAAAGCCAGACTGGAATTTCTCAAGGACGTTATGTGCAGTTATAAAATCATTAAGCTGGATAAAGACAAGTTTTTCCAAGATTTTTCTTAAAAATGGTAAGTTGGATACTGGTCTAAAATTGTTAAAATCATTACAGTCCAAATTGCTCTTCTTCAGTAGGGGCCTCACCACCGCCCCCTTAAAGGCAGCAGGGAAGACCCCCGTCTGAAGAGAGCAATTCATCATATGTAAAAGCTCGTCTTTAAAACATCCATAGAATGTTTTAAAAAACGGTGTTGGGACCGGGTCTAAAAGACATGTGGTGGGCCTCACTGAGGAGAAAACTTTATCAAGCATCTCAGCATTAACCTGGACAAAACTGTGCAGTGTTTCTTTTGGAACAAATAGACAACCAGATGTATTTAAAGCCGTGTTACTTTGGGTAGATAAAATATTACATCTGATAGTGTCTATCTTTCCCCTGAAGTGGTCTGCAAACGCCTCACAGAGAGCGTCTGTGGGGTTTAAAGGAGGTCTGTTAAAACCAGGGTTTAAAACATTTTCTATTGTTGAGAATAGGACTTTTGGGTTATTTTTGTGGTTGGTGATGATTGTGGAAAAGAATGTATTTCTTGCATTTCTAATTGCTGTATTGTAGGTCTTTTGTTGAGCACGGAATATTTGAAAATGTATTGTTATTTTGAATTTCCTCCATCTCCTCTCGGCCTTCCTGCAATTTCCAATTTCTCTTGAGTTGCTTTAGCTCCGTGTGTGTGTGTGTGTGTGTGTGTGTGTGTGTGTGTGTGTGTGTAGCTGAGTGTAGCTGAGTGTAGCTGAGTGTAGCTGAGTGTAGCTGGGGCGAGCGCCACTTGCTAGCGGTGTTTATTTGCGCGGAAAAGGCCCGGCCTGTGCGGTGCTGCTGTGACTCTGTGGTGTGCAGTGTGTGTGCGCTGATGTGTTAACGGGACACACAAAGATCCTGTCTGCAACGAGAGAGGCTCACTCTGTGACTAGCCAACCAGGACGCAGAATACAATGCGCATATGGCGTTCATACTCTGTAAACAAGCATACACAATTGTGCTAAAAATAAATCCGCGAAAGAGCGAGGCCGCGAAAAGTGAACCGCGTTATAGCGAGGGACCACTGTAATCTTTTTAAGTTTGAATGGTGCAACTGCATCGGGGGCGATGAGTAGTTTACTGTTAAAATTGTCGACAACAAAATTAGCAGGAAAAATCACAGGAGAAATTTGTTGTAAAGCATCAATACATTTTGCAGCCACTTCAGGGGTCAAATTACGTTTCCTCACAGTTTTTGCCGAGGATTCTCGTCTGTATTAGGAACATGTTTTTATTATTGTTTAGCAGGTATTCTGGAAGAATGTTGAACATCTTTATCATGGTTTTGCACTTTGTTGGTTAGATTATGTAATATTGATCTACAACAACTGGAACAAAATATCCAACAGTTTCCCTTCATGATCCCCGAGACACTGACCTCTTGTGGACAAACCTCATTATTGCGACTTCTCATAAACGCGACTGAATCACCAACACAATCAAATCGATGTGAGCAATAGAAGTTTCCAACAGGCGTGTTTCATAATTTGCACAAACAACAAATAGTTTGTTCATGAAATGTGAGCAAAGGCGAGTGTTTTATGTCTGTTTGTAAATAATGAATCTAACAATTAGATTAGATCCTTGACAGCACTGAGAACATGTTCCAAGACAAAAAAATCTGTTCAGTAGAGCATAAATCAACAAAAAAATGTAATTAACGGATATATATTCAAGTCACTTTCCAGGTGAATCTGTTATTCCTCTTCAGGTCCCCCAGACTGAGGGGACCTGTGAAGGGTCTTGCTCAGAGATGCAAGTGGCAACCTTCATTTAACTGGAAAATCCCCTGATCAAAAATGAAAGTAGAGTCGGTTACAGAATATTATCTTGGATTTCTACTTTCACTTGTGCCGTTTCATTGCATTGAAAACTAACTGAAACCACAATGGCTCAGTGGTTAATGGGCCTTTCTGTGTAGAGTTGCAGATTGGGTTTCCTCAGTTTTTTTATATACACAAGTAGCACTTGTGACTCATTTCACTGTGAGTAAATCTGCAAGGCACATTTGAAATTTAAAAATAACTGTTCATTATATTTCTGTTTATGGTGTAGCCCATTCTTTGGAAATATCAGAATGTTCCACATGTTTTTTAGGTTTCGTGTGAAAAATGGAGTTTGTGAAATGATATAGTGAAAGTGTGTATCTCTGTTCTTTTTCATTCACACTGCATATCTGGTACTTTTGTTCTGATTGATGGTCTTGTCTGTCACTTCAGATTTTGTTTTTAACTTTTACTTGAGCATTTAGATGGGTCACTCACTACTCTTTAGAGAAACAAGTACATATTTTGGCTAGTCCACGGCTGTCATGAATTTCTATCCTCCCTGTTTTTGGTAATAACTGTTCAAAATATGATAACTCTTTGTGTAATGAAACCACATTTAGTAATAATTTTAATGCAATAAAATGTGTGGTTACACTTTATGTTGACTGCGCATTATTAAAGCATCTGTAAAAATCTTAGATGAAGGTTCCTGAGTCATCGTCTGTACTCTGTAGTTGAAGTGTAGGACTTTTTGCCTCTCATCCAAACGGCTTCTTCAGCAAATGTTTTCAGTTCTCGCGCGGAGTCGATAAAGACCAGTGGGAGGGCCGGGTTAGCTTGATTAAGTCCCTCCCCTCTATTAAAAGGCAAGTAGTAAGATGGACAACTCCTGTACGACTGAGAGCTTACACAGACATTTCTAAATACTTATAAATGTCTGTGGCCATACCGCCTTTGCTCTGCCCGATCCCGTCAGACCTTGGAAGCTAAGCAGGGAAGGGCCTGGTCGGTACTTGGATGTGAGACCGTTTGGTAACACCAGGAAGCCTCGCTTCCGTCAGTCTACCCCAGGGCAGCTGTGGCTACAATAGTAGCTTACCACCACCAAGTATGGAATGAATGAATAATGCAATGTAAAGCGTCTTAGAGTGTCCAGAAAAGCGTTATATAAAACCGATGCATTATTATTATTATTATTACTTATTGTATAATTTCAAAACATTTACAAAGCTGCCCTCATCATTTGTTACTCATTTATAAGCAGCTAAATAGTGGTTACTTTGTTGTTCAGTCAGTGAATAAGTTCAGACTCTATTATAAACATAGTTTTTGTAAAGTCCCTCCTTCCCAGATCTCAGCAACTTATCAGAGTCTAGTATCCACCTGCGCTGACCAATAAGACAAGCTTTTCCTGTGAACCAGCCTGTCAGCCCAATCAGGAGGGAGGGGGAGGAGCTTGACCGTTTTTCTTTAGAAAATTAAATTCCTGCTCTCCTGCTTTTATACATTTCTGATTAAAGAGGGGAGGAATTGGATTGTTTACCTTCACATTTTATCTCTTCTCACTTTGCAAACTTACAGCCGATCACTTTAACCAGACTCACGGATGGTGCACATGTCGCTAAACTCTCTGTTTAGTTAACCGTGTTTGTCAGCACTACTTATTCTATTCCTAACAGTGACTATTACGAACTGCTTGATAGTGTGCAGAGACCAATTTTATAACCAAACCAGTTGAGAGGGTTCGTTACAAATGCAGAACATTATTACAAAATGCGGCTTCATTACAGAATGAATGTAACGCTTTATTACATGTTGAAGTTCTTACATAACGCGGCTTCACACTCACTCAGAACATGTTTGCATTTCACTTTCGGTTTCTCTTGCTCAAAGCCTTTTACGGGAAACAAAGTTTCGAAAAGAAACAGTGCTCTTACAGCTGCAGAGCCTGAATACACGCCACAGTTTAATGTCAGTGTATTTCTGACATATTTATATTTTAACAAATTAAACCACGGATCAAGTCTTATCCTGTGTCATCCAACGAGCACGCATAACTCAGTCATAACACTTCTTTCTCATATTTGCATCAATGATTTGCTCATAGTAATGCCAGCAAACTGTTAGGAACGTCAGCAAAGCTCACTGCAGGCATTACACTTTCAGAGAAACCGTGTGGGCTCGCTGCTAAGTGCTGCTAACTGCTCAGTGCTAACAACTGCGAAGTGAAACACGTCATGTAAAAAATAATACTTACTGCTGTTCCTCCAGGTTTTCGCCTCAGATGTAAAGAAGTCTCTTCAAATTGTTTCTAAAACTCAGGACCGCTCCTTCCCAAGCGACGCTCTCCACGGACTGAGGGCGGACCGAAGCGAAAGCAAAAGTTCCTTGTTTTTTACGTACGGTCTTTACGTCTTTACGCACGGGCCACGGCGGGAGGAGGGTGGAAAGTCCCGGTGTTCTGTGGCGCACACGAGCAGCTGAAAGTGGCAAGACAATCACTAAACTCCTGGAGGAAATGTCGAGTCGTAACGTGACATGTTTGAAAGACTTTTTCAGAACCACCCATATGATATCTATGGAACCACCACACGGCTGCGCTTCCGCTGCGTTCAGGGGCCCGTAGTAATCCGGGCAATTTCTCCAATCCCCACTTTTATTCTTTGGCTATTAACCTTTCATTCAGTTCGTCTGTGTGCCGAGTTGTATCTTCAATCCAGCTCTTGATACGAGTGTTCTAATGATATGAGTAATAATTGAGAGTATTTCATGACTAAATATTCTGTGGTCTGTTGACTCAGGCCTATACCTGTACTCTGGAGGCTAATGCACGGAGAGAACTCAGTTACACTTTATACCTTGATACATTGTATCAAATTAAATATAGTACAGTGTGATGGTCTGCTTCTTAACCATCTGTAATAACTTGTACTTATGTAGGACAAACACAATGGAATAATGTGTATTAATACTTTGGAGGTACATAATCTAATGAGACTTTAAAGTGAGGGCTTAAGGTGAGAGTTAGAGTTAGGGTCTTATGTTTTATTACATTGTGTATGTAACCCATAGGTTATTATATTACACATTGTTACAGAGTATTGGGCAGGTACAATGTATCAAGGGTAGTGTTAAATAAAGTGTTGCCAAAAGTAAAGTTACTATTACTTGAGTAAATATTTTGGCTACTTTCCCCGCCTCTGCTCTCCTGATGTTCTCTCAATGTGCACCAAACAGTTCCACTGAATGTCCACTAGAGCTCGCCAAAGAACCGTAATTCAGGAAGAAACAGTTGACCAACATCTAGGGCCACCCAAACCCTCATGGACCTCACACAGCAGAGCCATTTTGGCTGGAATAGAAGACACATATTCATTCAGATCAATATACCGAAACATTTCTTTTGACTTATTAAAATGTGTGTTTATGTAGAATAGATTTGTAGATGTAGAAAGACAGCAAAATTACAGCAAATCATGGAAAATAATGATTTTTCATGTCTTAGACTTTTTTCTCCTCTCATTTCAAACATTTTGAAATGCTTGAAATGATTTAAAGTGTGCAAGTTCATTTCTATTATTTCAAGCGAATGAATACTTTCTCCTATTGTATTTCAGGCATGTATGCAGTTTATCTAAGAGAAGATTGTATGTTTTACCAGTATATGTTTGCAAAAGTAAAAGGAGAGTTGTTTTGAGGCGACGCAAGCCTCATTCTAGAGGCAGACAACACCTGTAGTACAAATGTAGCTCTTTGGGGTCTACACAGTCTGTCTGTGTGTAAAACTCTGCTCTTACTTGAAGTAAGATACACAATGCTCTGCATGTTTTTCAAGAAATTTGGTTTTAAAATTCTAGTGTTCTAAACCAGTTGACCTGCTGTGGACCTACGTATAAAACAGAGTAGATTTGAACTCTCTGAAACCCGCCTATTCCAGATCCCAAGATCAATTCAAATCAAAATCAAATCAAATCAAATTTATTTATATAGCACATTTAAAACAACTGTTGTTGACCAAAGTGCTTCACAAAAAGGTCTACAGTACAAAAAGTTATAGTAAAATCATAATAAACAAAACACAATGTACAAGCAGCAAAGCACTAACAGCTCCGATTTTGGCCATGATATGCTAGACAGTGTTAAAAGCTTTTGCATAGAAATGTGTCTTAAGCAATGATTTAAAATGGTCAAGTGTCTGTGCAGCTCTTATGTGGAGAGGCAGGTCATTCCACAGTTTAGGAGCTGCAACAGAGAAAGCCCTGTCCCCTTTGGTCATCACACGCTTGGAGCGAGGAACCTCCAAAAGCAGCTGATCAGCAGACCTCAGAGCCCTAGCGGGGGCATGGCGTACAAGAAGCTCAGACAAATACAGAGGAGCAGTGCCATGGAGACATTTGAAAACAACACGTAGAAGCTTAAACCTTATCCTGTAATACACAGGAAGCCAAAGCAGAGCAGCTAACACAGGGGTGATATGCTGTCGCTTTTTGGTCCCTGTAAGGAGACGAGCAGCTGCGTTTTGTACCCCCTGGAGGCGACGAATGGAACGCTGACCAAGACCAATGTACACAGAATTACATTTCAGGAAAAACAACCAGACAGGAGTTCACATGAAATATAAATCGTTTTAATATACAAATTGTACATAACAAGTGGCATTGTAACAAACATAAATAACAAGAGCACATGGAGCGTACGGAACATTCAGGACGAACACTGAACGAGGCGCCGCAACCTTTACTTTTGAATTTCCATAATAAAGGGTTATACAATATGACGAAAAATTACCTGACAACAAGAACACAGGAACTTAAAAGCGCTATACGTGACATGTTTTTCTTTTTGTAGGGTAAAATTATTTTTGCTACATAAAAGTATGTATCAGCTTGATGCGTGAAGTTTGCGCCATATTATGATTTGTTGATGCTGTGTATTGGTCAACCCAAATAGTCAATATATGACTAACATAGTGAAGGATGGCCGTGACGGTAAAATACCCATTTCATCACATTTGGACTACAAGGGTTCAAAATCAGGTATAGTCCCTTTAAGGTGTGAGACCTTACAGGAGAATAGAGAACATTGTAAATGTGGATATCAGCTTAAAATCTTTCCTGACTTAAATATGAGGAAAAAATAGATTGCACATTTTCTGTCATTTAAAATTGTTGTATGGAAATAAGATGTTTTATGTGTAATAGGCAAAATTGTTTACATTTGTAGCAACATAATCTGGATACTGGCAATAAAGGGAAAAAAAATGGCCAAGGCACTCATCTAGAAATATTAAAAAGCCTTTATTGAATCACATGGCTGTAAAGGTAAAAAAGTGCTCCAACGCGTTTCGGCTAGGGGCCTTCATCAGGGAGTGTAACCTGAATGGTGAGAAAAACCAAGCAATTAAAAGAACCTGTGACACTAGGTACCAGGTGCTGGCACCTAATTCATCAGCACACAGGAAAAACAAAAACAAAAACAAACAAAAAGCAGACAGAAGGAGGCAATATCCAAAGTCCAACAGGAGGGGGCCTCGTAGCCAAAAAAGCAAGGCCAAAAAAGGAGGGTCACAAGCACAGACAACAGCTCAATCACAAACAAAGTCATAGAAAAGAATAACAAATCCAATGTCAATAACTCTTACAAAAAATGATGATACTCTAAATCTTCATTAAGTCCTGGATATTGTGTTACTTTTAGCTTAAAAATCCAAAAACTCTCCCGTTGGTTGAGTAGCTTTTGCCTATCACCTCCCCTTAAGGTGTGGGGTATATGATCAATACCTATAGCCCTAAGGATGGAGGGATCGTTGTTGTGTTTATCTCTGAAATGGCGAGCCATTGGGTAGTTATCATTTTTTGTTCTGATTGCATACTTATGTTCAGAGATTCTGTCTTGTAATCGCCGTTTGGTTCTGCCAACATAAAACACCTCACACAGAGGGCATTCCAACTTATAAATTACAAAAGTAGTTTTACAATTGATAAAATGTTTGATTTCATAGGTTCTGTTACCATGCATATCATGAAAGCTTTTGCATTTGGCCACGGTGGAACAGTGATTACAGTGACCACACTGAAAACTGCCTTGAGGTTTAGCTGATAACCATGTAGATTTAGTAGGTGCTGGTAAGTAGCTATGGACCAATTTGTCGCTCAAAGTAGGTGGACGTTTAAAGCTGAAAACAGGAGGCTCTGAAAATACTTCTCTTAGAGAGACATCACATTGTAGTAGGTTCCAGTTTTTTTTAATTATATTTTTAATGTGATTGGCCTCAGTGCTGAATCTCGTAGAGAAGAAAACTCGTTCTGAGCACCGCCTAGTAGTTCTACTTTTCAAGAGGGGCTGTCGTTCAAGATTTCTTGCTTTATTTTTGGCAGTTTGGACAACACTTTTTCTGTAGCCTCTCTGTATAAACCGTTCTTCCATACTTATGGCTTTTTCATCAAAATCATCAGTTTGATCACAGATTCTTCTAAGTCTCTGAAATTGCCCAAAGGGAATATAATTCTATTTATTATTTGGCAAACTGCCAAAAATAAAGCAAGAAATCTTGAACGACAGCCCCTCTTGAAAAGTAGAACTACTAGGCGGTGCTCAGAACGGGTTTTCTTCTCTACGAGATTCAGCACTGAGGCCAATCACATTAAAAATATAATTAAAAAAAACTGGAACCTACTACAATGTGATGTCTCTCTAAGAGAAGTATTTTCAGAGCCTCCTGTTTTCAGCTTTAAACGTCCACCTACTTTGAGCGACAAATTGGTCCATAGCTACTTACCAGCACCTACTAAATCTACATGGTTATCAGCTAAACCTCAAGGCAGTTTTCAGTGTGGTCACTGTAATCACTGTTCCACCGTGGCCAAATGCAAAAGCTTTCATGATATGCATGGTAACAGAACCTATGAAATCAAACATTTTATCAATTGTAAAACTACTTTTGTAATTTATAAGTTGGAATGCCCTCTGTGTGAGGTGTTTTATGTTGGCAGAACCAAACGGCGATTACAAGACAGAATCTCTGAACATAAGTATGCAATCAGAACAAAAAATGATAACTACCCAATGGCTCGCCATTTCAGAGATAAACACAACAACGATCCCTCCATCCTTAGGGCTATAGGTATTGATCATATACCCCACACCTTAAGGGGAGGTGATAGGCAAAAGCTACTCAACCAACGGGAGAGTTTTTGGATTTTTAAGCTAAAAGTAACACAATATCCAGGACTTAATGAAGATTTAGAGTATCATCATTTTTTGTAAGAGTTATTGACATTGGATTTGTTATTCTTTTCTATGACTTTGTTTGTGATTGAGCTGTTGTCTGTGCTTGTGACCCTCCTTTTTTGGCCTTGCTTTTTTGGCTACGAGGCCCCCTCCTGTTGGACTTTGGATATTGCCTCCTTCTGTCTGCTTTTTTGTTTGTTTTTGTTTTTGTTTTTCCTGTGTGCTGATGAATTAGGTGCCAGCACCTGGTACCTAGTGTCACAGGTTCTTTTAATTGCTTGGTTTTTCTCACCATTCAGGTTACACTCCCTGATGAAGGCCCCTAGCCGAAACGCGTTGGAGCACTTTTTTACCTTTACAGCCATGTGATTCAATAAAGGCTTTTTAATATTTCTAGATGAGTGCCTTGGCCATTTTTTCCCTTTATTGCCTAAGGACTTAGCCCTTTACCAAAGAGCACCATCGATTAACAAGAAATAAGATAAGTAAAACAGTTCCAAGCAGCACTCCTACCTTCTGTTTTTTCACATAATCTGGATACTACTGGATAGAGGCGGGTTTTAACAGGTTAATTCGTCTACATAAGTATTAGACACAAATCTTTTTTCAGAGGAGATTTTGGAGCTTGTTTAATTATTGAAAAATCCTTACATAAATCCTTATTTAAAATAAATGTATTTGACCTTTATTTGACCAGGAAAGTCTCAGTGCGATTAGGAATCTCTTTTTCAGCGGACTCCTGGCCCTTGAGGCAAACTATTGTACATGTTTTTAGTAGTAGGACTGTGTACACAGACACAGGGAGAACATGGAAACTCCACACAGAAAGTCCCGCCCGGCTGGGGATCGAACCCGGGACGTTCTTGTTATGAGGCGTGAGCTGCACCACCGTGACACCCTCAACGTGAGCTTTGTGTCACTAGTGTTACAACTGTTTTAATGAAAACACATGGCAAAAATACAATCAAACATTTCTGTAATGGTTGAATTTTGAACCGCCACTATCCTTGAAACTTTGGAAATGAGCACAGCCATTAGTTTTGTTTTGTCAAAGGGAGGTAGAAAAATGACTATAATTTAAAGCTGGTATAAAAACTGATGTTAGTGTGGTGTGAATGAATAAAGCATGAAATTAGTAACAGATTTTTGATATTTAATTATATCTTTATAATAATTAATATCAAATATTGGTTTAATAAATCAGCTCAATAAAAATGATTTTAAAAAATAATGATTTCATGTACGTTAGTAAAGTACTCATGCAGTTGATCAGTCAGTATGTATGTCTTTGCGGCTTCGTCCCACCGCCCGCGGCGCCTCGTTCCAGTCCAAACCCAGCAGTGACGAGCTTCACTACTGCACCTGAACGCAGCACCAACGACGTGAGCTCACGGTCAAACTCTGCCCACTGTCTCGAGAATTCACTAATCCTTCCAGTGGACTTTTCTAGTTTTAAACATCGAACACAACTTTTAGAAAACACTTGTACAAACACAGAACACGTGTCACTGCGGGCTACAGCGGGACAGCAACAGCGACGCAATAAGGCTACACTGGTCACAGCTACACCACAACAGGCACACGTCCGGCCCGCGGTCAGAGAGTCTCGTGGTCCAACTATAGGCAGCTTGGTGCCAACGACGCAACACGGGGTCCGCCCTTGTATTAAGAGGTCGTCTTTGATTCAAACACAAAAAGCGGGGTTGTACAGTTTTTTTTTACATTTTTTAATTAAGTTTTACTTTTCTACATATTTTTCATTTAAATGATTAGGTTTACCCCTCCTGGAACCGCCACCTTAACGTGGTGGAGGGGTTTGAGCCTGAATGATCCTGGAGCTCTGTTGTCGGGGGCTTTGTGCCCCTGGTAGGGTCTCCCATGGCAAACAGGTCCTAGGTGGCGGGTCAGACAAAGAGCGGTTCAGAAGCCCCTTATGAGAGACCAACAGGCCCGGTTAGAACCATGAGGCCGTCCTTCTGTGGACCCACCACCTGCAGGAGGAGCCATAGGGGCTGGTGCAGCTCCTACAGCTGCCCCCACGACCCAGCAACGGACAAGTGGAAGAAAATGGATGAATGGATGGATGATTAGGTTTACCTAATGTGTTTGGCTGCCGGTAGACGAAGCAAGGTGACATAACGTATCTTATTGACTGTCGTTTGATGTTGTTACAAACAGGTTGTGATTTAAATGTTTTATAAATCTAATAGATTTCGTAAAATTGACCGTGTCAGAAATGTAACGTAACATGAATAATATTAAATAATAATATTTTATTATGTAATAAAATATTATTACATAATAAATGCTTTTTTTTTTAAGTCCATCTTTTCCCGGGCTGTCACTTCGACCAATGTGATTAGCTTTCCTGCGAACCGGCTTGTCAGGTCCAATCAGGAGGGAGGGGGAGGAGCGTGATTGTTCCTTTCAAATTTCACTCTCACTCTCTCAGTTACGGACTTAAAAAGCAGTTTAATTCTACTTCTCGTCTTAATAAAAGCCTCAATTTCTTTGGCAAATAGTTTTTTTGTTAGATAGCAATGAAAAAATAAAGTTACAAATCTTTTTAGGGAGGGATCCCACAGGGCTGTGTTCTGACCCCAGTGGTCCTTGTCTGCAGCAGTGGAGTAGATCGATTTTTATCCGGGTCTAAAGCATCTGAAACATCTATGTGGTTCAGCTGACAGATTCTTAACACTAAAATGTATAAGTTTCCGAAGGTACTACCACTTTTACTGGGATATTTGCATTTTCAACAAAGATTTTAGCTTCTTCTACTTCAACAAAACACAATAAAATGATACATAAATATATAAAAACAATACTTTCCAAGCTTGCCCTCACACCTGGCTGAAGCCATTGCACAGCTGTCTTTGCTTGTGTACGTTTGTTATATAGTCTTAGCTAAATCATTTGCAGCATGGGACTGTGTGTAATCTGTCTCTTCTCGCTCATAGATTGCCATTCGCAAACAAATGTCTAGATTCTGAAGCATTTTAGCTTCTTTTATTGATATTATATCTACGATTATATTTAAGATTTTGGGAGATACATACATACTGTGGTTGAACAGTTTGACCAAGTTAAGGACAGTTTTCAATGTAACTGCTCTTGTTGCTGCTGTTTCTACTATGTCAAACACTTTTCCTGATGATTTATGTGTTTTGGATGATCTAAAACAGCTCCCCCTGCTGTCAGAAAATAGAGGTACATTCTATTAAGAGGTAAATACGAACACTACTCCTGACTTCCCGCTGCCGTGAGCCCCTCGTCCTTCGTGCTATTCTCAGTGCCGGCTGTTGATTGGTTGTCAAAGTCTATTTCGATGCCGTTTTCTATCACCTCCGTAGGGTCTTTGGTTTGCGCTGCCCCCACCGTTACCTCCTCTTCCCCATCCCGCGGTCCGGACATGTCCTCCAAAGCGTTTGCATCACTGTTAGATTCAGTAGTGTCCGCTCTGCCTGTCTCCGCTCTGTTTGCTTTGCTCTGCATGGCCTTAGGGACATCCGAATACTGGTCCGTCCTCTTGCCCTTTTTTGGTTTTTGAGGTCTCTTTGATGCTGTTCTTGTTGGGTTTATTCCGGGATTTGAAGATGAGCTTCTGGAAAAAGTTGGGAGCAGTGTTAATTTTGAGAACATATTCAAAATTTGTTTTAGTTAAGATTTAGTCCAACAGTTCTTTGTTTAGTATAATTGAATTCAAAAAATCTAAAATGACCTTCCATATACATACATATACATATACATATATATATATATATATATATATATATATATATATATATATATATATATATATATATAATATAAGTGCCTAATATATATATATATATAAGTGCCTAATATATATATATATATATATATATTAGGGCCGGGACTTTTTTCAATTTTCGATGTTGGACTTGGTTGAACAAAAATAAACAATATTTTGTTGCTTAAGCTTATGTATTCAGTCATTATTCAATGGTATACTAAAAATCCTTATGAAAAAAACGTACTTCTCACTGTTCTCAGGTCAAATATCTATATTAATTTCGATTAATTAATTACAAAGTCTCTAATTAATTAGATTAATTTTTTTAATCGAGTCCCGGCCCTAATATATATATATATATATATATATATATATATATATATATATATATATATATATATATATATATATATATATATATTTGTACTTAAACATATTTAATGAGCTTCTTCCAACATGGATTCCTTCTTTTCATTTTGATTTACAGTGGGGGGGAAAAGTGAGTGCGTCCTTTAGAATTTCTTACATTTCTGCCTAAATTGGTTATATAATATGCTCTCATCTTTATTAAATCACAAAAATGAAAAAAGTGTCTGCTTGAACTAGTACCACCCAAACAACTACATGTTATCATATTTTTATTGGCCATAACATGTAAACATTCACAGGACAGGTAGGAATAAGTGGCTGAGGATCCTCCATGAGCTAATTAAACAAATGTATGCAGACATTTAGGGCCAGATCTTGTGGTTCATAGCGCAGGCTGTAGAGCAGACGAATGCGCAGACGAGTGCGCAGACGGGTGCGCAGACGGGTGGCGCTCCTTGCAATCTTCAGTGTCATACCTGGTGCAAAAAGTGGGCAGGACAGGGGGTGGACAGACTCACATTGTGATGTTGTGGTGCCGCCCCCTCCCCATGCTTTCCCCAGACCGCTGCTGTGGAAGGCGGTGGGTTGCAGGGGTGTAGTTTGTCCTGTAAACGCCTAATAACATGCACATGCAGCGCTTAATGTTTAATAAAGATGAAAAAAATTAAACTGTCCCTCCGCTGCGTGCAGCCACTCACTGCAGATCCAAGATGAGCGAACGGGGAAAGAAAGGCAGCAGCCTCAGTGTTGGACACCATTAGAATGCACAAAGTTACCAAATGCAAGGATTGAATTATTCAGAAAGTGTCATATTGGCTGCGGAGGAGTTGCAGAGTTATGCAGTAGTTGAAAGAAAAGTGTAGCTTATTGGAACATTTGCACTACAGCTGCAGGATTCTTGGAGTGGCTGAATTGGAAAATAAACGTTTGCCATGCACCCCATTTGTGAAATGCGCTTCTTTCTTTTGGACTGAGCTGTAGCCTACACAAGGAGCAACAATGTAAAAAGGAAACATGAGGCTTATTACACCGACCACCGCTGATGCTCTACATTCATCAGGAGGTAAACACTGATACACAATGTAAACGTCACCTTAAAACGCAGATTAGACGTTGTGTTGTGGCACTTGAGTGTGTGGTTTATTTATGGGAAACTGTTGTTGTTTTGTTGTTGGGGTGTGCGTGTTGATCTACTGTACCAAAGTAAGGCCGTGCTACACTCAAGCAGACTTTTCAAGGTAATTTCGTTTTCAATTTGACATCGATTCTAAGGAAGAATACAAGGCAGCGGGATGTAAAGAGGAACATTATGTGAAGGTTGACACAGAAGTGCAGCGCTCTCTTTTTCTTGAATAACGCCCTCTCTCTAGTGGTGCAGCCTTTAGCGCAAAACCTGCGCCACATGCAAGATCGCGCGTGTACCACGTGTGTTTAGAGTTGCGCACGGACTCCGCCAGGCACAAGATCTGGCCCTTAGAGTCAGGTATGAGCCAATCTGAAGTCCAGTTACTGAGGTGTGGCTTAAAGCTGCCCTTGCCACTGAAAAACACACACTAGTTACAGTAAGAATTGTCTCTTGTTGAGAAGCATTGTCTGATGTGCACCATGTCTCGCTCAAAAGAGCTCTCTGAACACCTACGATCAAGAATGATTGATTTGTATAAAGGGGGAAAAGGTTACAGAACCATCTCTACACGACTTGATGTTCATACATCCATGGTTGTCTATAAATGGAGACAGTTCAGCACTGTTGCGTCACTTCCAAGGAGTGGCCGTCCTGTAAAGATGACTCAGAGATGTTGGCACATGCCAACATCTCTGTGGACACATCTACAATACAACAAAACCATTCACCAGACATCCCTGGAATCTCACTGAACTGCAACAGTTTCGTAAAGAGGAATGGCCCAAGATTCATCCAGATTGTTGTGAGCGTCTAATCTGCAACTACAGAAAACGTCTGGATGAAGTTGTATCGCTACCAAAGGAGGGTCAACCAGCTACCGAATCCAATGGTGTACTCACTTTTTCCTCCCTCTCCTGTGAATGTTTACATGTTATGGCCAATAAAAATATAACAACATGTGGGTGGCATTAGCTTAAGCAGACACTGTTTACTCATTCTTATGATTTTAATAATGATCAGACCACATTTTATGACCAATTTAGGCAGAAATGTAAGACATTTCTCCCACTGTAGTACACATGAGACAACCGAAATATCTGGCCATAAATAATGATAAAACACAGATCATGCACTTTAGAAAAAGCAATGAATTGAGAAGTAATTATAGTTTTATGTATGGTCCGTCTCGTTTAGATTACAAAAGTTCATATAAATACCTAGGCTTGATCTTTAATGAGACCTTTGCTAAGGGAATTAAGTTCCTCTCTGAGTCTGCAGGGAGAGGTCTAGGCTCTATAGTGAGTAAGATGAAAATTGTACCTGACCCAACTTTTTTGGTATTTACAAAATTATTAAATTCTATGGTTGGTTCAGTTCTGTTTTATGTGGCGGGTGTGTGGGGCTTTAAGGAAAGTGTATATACAGTATTAATGCTCTTCAGAATAGGGCAATTCAAATTTTCCTTGGTTTGCATACGTTTACCACTAAACTAGCTCTTGAGGGGGATATGGGATGGGATCCATGTATTATAAAGCAGAGAGTTGAAATGTTGCATCTGTGGAACCGCCTCACTCAGAGCACAGATTGACCAAAAAGGTCTTTATGTGGGACTGTTCAAATCAATATCCTTGGGCCAAAGAAATGGCAGCAATATTTTCAAACTGTGATCTAAATCAGTGGTACCCAACCTTTTTTGTCTCACGTACCCCTTGAGTCGTTAATTTATACTCTGAGTACCCCTACCTTGAGGATCTTGCCAATATTATTACAAAGTGACCAATAAACTAAGATTATACAGTGTTTAACAGTGATTTGTGTTCAACATGAAGATAAAATACTCTCAAAATCAAACCTTGTACTGAAAAACATAATTAAAACAAACTTTCCTTTGAAATTCACAAGGGTCCCCGTACCCCTGGTTGGGAAACACTGATCTAAATTACACTTATAGAAATAAATAGCTTTGTAATCTAAAGTCATGAAATGAAAAGCTGTTAATTGATTTTAAAATCCAATGGAAATATGATATATGTAGAAAAACAAAATTAAGACATTATATTCAGTTTACAAATATAAAACTGAATCATATATTCTCTTAAATCTAAGTAGAAAACAAAGGTCCCTCTGTGCCTAACTGAGAACTGGCACTTTGCCTCTGGCAGTAGAGGTAGGCAGGTTCAAAAGCATGTTTTTGCTTTAGGCCACTATATCTCCAAAGCTTGGGACTGAAGACAAATGAATTTGTATCCTCCTGTGTGATGTGGATGTTGTTCGGTTATGAATGATTGTATAGTTTCTGTGAATTTATTTTGGCAGTCATCAGAATTCTGCTTTGAAATGTGTCTTGTAAGCCCATGAGGGCTGGGCACTTAACCACTGTTAATTTAGTTTTAGTCTAAATTTAGTCAGTGAAAATATTACTTTTACTGATATTCTGACGAAATACTTTTAGTTGACAAACTGGTTTGGAGAGATACCAATGCTGGTGCACAATTCCGAACTAAGCCAAGAACCAATCGACGCAAATAAAGTAAAAATGACTGTTTTGAAATGGAGTGTGTGTGAAAATCAGACAAAAAACAAGGGGAAGTGCAAAATATATTTAAAATTTAAACTCAACAAAACACAGTGACATAAATCTCTGGAGAATGTCGCCTGTTGATATCGCTCTCCTAAACTTAAATGAATCAATTAATTATTCATATTTTTATTTATTATGAATGTGTAGCCACCTTTGTGTTTGTATTGAGATGCTGCCTCCTGCTGGCTACTGTTGTTACTGCACCCTGTGAACGCAGACCAGACCGATGACTAATATGGATGAACCAAGTGGAGCCAGTGCAGCAGAAAAAACTATTGTGAACAGGCCGTAACAGATCGACATGTTGAATTATATACAAATACTAACTGTTCAGAATATTCAAAAGAATTAGACTTTAAAAACTTCCAGGTAGTTAATTATTAATAGCGTGTTTCCACATAGCCCGCCCCAACCCGACATGGTTTAGGGTGCAGTATGCAGCTCCTAATATTTTCGATATATTCTACTCTAATCTAACAACTCTATGCAGCAGGGTAGTGGCAGTACCTTGGAGTCCTTCTTCTTGCGGCTCAGGACTGGTCTCTGCAGAAAAATGATCTGTTTGGTGGACAGACTCCCGTCACTGAGGAGATAATGACAACAGTTTCAGAAAGATTTCATTCATTTTTGAGAGGATAAACACTCACGTTTTTAAAGTACTTTGCATCAATGTTTATTTTCGTATGGCTTGACTTCAAATAAAGTATGTCTGGAGAATGCCTCCAGGCCGAACACCACAGTTCTGTGATAGATTCATCTGGAGCTTTTATGCCCTTGAATCCTAGACTCACTGTTTTTAAGCCACTTAGTGTCCAGTTTTGTAGGACTATGGCTTAAGAAGACGCATAGAGCCGCTGCCTCGCTGTCTGCCTCCAATCGATACCGTCTGACTCTGCTTTATGGAGGCAGAAAAACGTCTCTGCTCTCTCACAGAGTGCCCCCATCCGAAAGGCCACTGCTGCATTCAGCCCATCTCAGAAAGTCCCACAGCCAACTTCTCAAATATGCACTACGTGCTATACCTTAGTAGCACAGACATAACATCGCAAGAATGAACAGGACAACATAAATTCATACTTCTGTTTCCCACTGAGGAAGCCTTTAGAAACTGCTGAGTTCGATTGGAGAGGCACAAAAATAGGCTTCTTTCCATTTCCTACTTTTATGCCAAATTCGTCAGTCTGGACTTATAAAAAATGGCCCGCAGAAACAATGATATACAATTAAATAGGTATTTAAAAAAAGACCAGTGTTTACAATATATCGCAAACTGCCTAAAGTTTTCATCTGGCTGAGATGGACACATTTCTACAAACTCAACCTAAAACAAAAATGCATAGATGTGCAAAAGTTCAATTTTAGCCTTGTTTAGGAGCAGATTTAGTGTTTTTTGAAGTCTTGTTTTGACACAATTTGCTGAAAAACAAGTTGTGTTTAAATTAAATGGAACATACCGTGCAGTCAAATATTGCAATATCGTTATCACAATATTGCACACCTGTATCGCATAAGATTTGTCAATATTGTGTGGCGATATACCCAAATAGTTGTTTGGACTAATATCAAGTATTTAATAAATTGTAGAATCTGAGACTTTCCAGTCTTGTCTTCCTCAAAAACACAAAGTATCATTGGCATCAAGTGGCCGTGTACAGCGGAATACAACAGCCAGAAAGTTATGCATAAAGTCATTTATGTTCTCCGTTCTAAACACATACGGAGACGCATGGAGACTTCTGTTCGTCTCCTGCATGTTTCTGTCCGTGCTTGTCAGTCACTTTGTTTACCCAGACCGTCTGGTTGTCAGAGCAACGGAGCAGTACATGAGCTAACCACTGGGGACACTACTGCACACAGCTCCACAGAAGCTGTAGAACAATTGGCTAAAATTCTAAAACGTGATTTAAACAATTTGCAAACAAACCATCACTGCTTTACTTCATTTTCTTGTCTCGTCTTCATTAAATGTGGTGTAAAGAAAACTTGCGGGTGCGTATGAAATGGGAGCATAAATGAGCCTTAGCCTGGGCAGAAAACACTCTGCATTGTCTGTAAAATGATATATCAATGAAACTATTGATATAACTCTTTTGTGCTGCAGGACCTAGAACTTCTTTAATCATAACTTTAAACCTGCAGTGGCTTAACCATAGACATAAGATAAAAGAGATAACCGGTGTTCCATTCAGCCCCATTCATTGTAATGAACATTAAAAAGGCGGGAGAGCTCCAGTGCCTGCTAATCGTAGATTTAGACTGCAGCTTTTATTGCTGATGTACAAAAAACAGTGTGATTGAAAATATTACACCCAGCCAAGTGTAGTCACATGGGTCATAGCAATTTTTAGAAAAAGGAAAACTCTTTGGAGCCAGGCTTTTAAGCTGTGCAAACTAGGTCCAAAGCTCCATAGGAGTCGGTCCTGGACACCAGCGAGTGGTATTACAGCAATGTCAGCTCCATGAACCCACTGGGCTCAACATTGCCAAACAACACAGTGACAGAACGGTCCTGCGCAGGAACCGAGACCTTGGAAAGTCAAATCTCCAGCACAAATTCTCCCCATAACATCACTGGCTCAGCTCCAGACCAAATTTTGTAGCAGTGTCTGAACGTCCAAATGAAGAGATAAAAAAGTGGGTATTTAAACTACACACAACGCGCAACAGTAACAACAGCTGTTGCGTGTTGCGGCTTTTTCATGAATGAACCACTTAAATAAACCCTGTCATGCAGGAAAGTCTTAAAAGTGAGCAAATTAACTTTAGCTTTAGCTTGAGCTTCGAGTTAAGTGAGATTCATAGTGCCCCATTCTGTTATTTCATCATTTATAAATCGAACATGCATTGAAATATTGAGCTCACACTCGTGTCACTAATGCACCACCCCAAGCTGAACAGAACACACTCATTTTTAGACCAACTTCACCACAGTATAGCGCCACCTTTTCTATACCTTGAAAATTTTAGTTTGGACGTTTTATATGAAACGTTGCAGGTATATTTTACACAATAAAACAAACAAAAAATATATTACAGTCATGTCATATTTTATAAGATGTGGGCGTGGCCAAGGTAAAGGTCTCGAAATTGGCAAATTATCGTTTATAAATCGAACATGCACTGCAACATTCACCTCACACTTGTGTCACTAATGCACTAACCCAAGCTGTACAGAACGAACTCATTAAAAGACCAACTTCACCACAGTACAGCGCCACCTATCTATACTTTGAAAACTTTAGTTTGTACGATTTATATGAAACGTTGCAGGTATATTCTACACATTAAATCAAACACAAAAATATATGTGTATGATATTTTCTAAGATGTGGGTGTGGCAAGGCTAAATGTCCCAGAGACTGCATAATATCCTTTATAATTCTCACGTACCTTGTCAGATTGAGTTGGAAATTTAATCACTTAAGAACTGGGGGAGCCCGACACACCTATGTAGCTAAATGGGTGGGGCGAAGTACACGTACATGTATATTAGGTACCGCCCCCTGCTCGTTTATTTGCTGAACACTGAGTAGCGGCTTTACAGATTTGGTGATATTCATTGAATCATTTTGTGATCAAGGCAAATTCGCCTGGGTGCCCAAAGATTTGAGTGGATGCTCCAGCCCTGCAGCACCCATGGGTTTGGTGCCGACAAATAGAAGTACGTGGAAAGGACTTCCATGGAATTTGGCACATCTGTCCAGATGCTGTTTTGCCTGGTGGCTTCTCCCGAGTATTGCAGTTCACTGGCCTTAGAAAGTATTTCAACTATAGAACGAGTGAAAAGCACAGCTGAGGCGAGCGTGAGGCCGGGGCCTTGAGGCTGATGCAAGAGTGGGCCGGCCCCGGAGCTACCTGGGGCAAGAGTGAGACCGGGGTGTTACGAAGCCTCAGGCGAGAGTGGGCCGGAGTTAACTGGCGCAAGAAACCATGTTGGGTGTGAGGCCAAGGTGAGAGCAGGTTTGGGCCAGGGGCGGTCGCAAGGGGGGGACTACGCCGCTTTATCGCCGCTCGCGGCTTTAATTTTATTGACCTTTATTTTAGCGGAAGCAAACACCAAGCACTCCTAAAACACAACACGCGGCCTTCAGAGATCATCAGAAAGTCGCGGGGTTCTTCTCTGGTGTGAGGAGGACACAGAGTCATGGACCCGATTTTACAATTTAGCCATTTTCCACATCGTCTGTTTTCAAAAGCATGACTTAATCAAATTAATTCGATTCATCACCCAGCCCTAGTAGAGCGACACTCTGGGAATAGGGGAGTTACGGAAGTAGAACCTGAAGACGGGCATGGGCAGTGCATTGTGGGTCATGTAGTTACTTGTTGGTTCTGATGACAGGCGTTGGCAGAACACAGGTGAGTCTCCAGCCAAATGAAGCCAAGGACTGGAGCAGAGGCACGTAATCCGCCTTCACCTGCAGACCCTGAGGAAGGAGGGCAGCGGTCAGGGTTTTTCTTACACGTAGAGTCATGTACACGGCTTGTACAAACGTAAAAAATAAAAATAATAAAACATTTATGCTTGTGCAGACTAAGGCTTTAAGTACATGTACAGAATATAGAATGCAACGTAAGAGAAGGCATTTTTATTGCTTTTAATTGCTTTATTTTCAAATGAAGTTTACCATTTTACAGAATAACACTTTGCTGTGGGGGCCCAGTCTATGCTGCCTTTGTCAGCTCCACCCCTGCTCCTGCTCTCTGCTCCGTCTCTGAGCTGCTCCTCAGGAGACACAGGCTCCAGACGACTTTAAAGTCTAAACTTTTACTAGGACCCCTAACCTTTTCATAGCTTTTAAAACATCATCCCACCGGAAATATAAGGCCGATTGCTTATAAATATCATGTGGCTGAAAACTTGAGATGCGTAGATTCTGTTTATGGATTTGTTCATGCTCGTAGAGTTCTTGCCTTCATGATAAATGCTGTTATTGAGGCCGATTAAACCTGCAGCTTCTTCCCTCAGTGTGCACATCACACTTTGATTATTCCTTCAGTCTCTCTTTGTAGAGTGGACTTTTGTCCAGCGCAGCTTCAGCAAACCAACAATAATCTCAGTTCTCTCTTCTGTGTTTGGTTTTACTTATTGTCAGATGCGACAGATCTTTATTTTTGTCTTTACCCAAGGTTACGCAATTCCAGAGCGCTCCAGCCTACTTAAGTTTGCACACTGAATAAAGTCAAGAACTCAGCTGCCCATTGAGGACAAACTCAAGGAGACACATACAGTATTTATAAATAAATGACACTCGACTGTACAGTCTGACCCATGCACTCACATGTATGACAGTCCACTGCTCCACCACGATGGCGTCGAAAGCCTGGGCACCGGCCTCAGATTCACAGGGCTCCCGAAAGATGAAGACGCTCTCCACCGCTTTGGACTGAACATCTGCGGACAGAGGAGGACAGCTGTCACACATGGGACACTCAGGGAGAAACACAGCTCAGAAGGGAATCGGTAAAGATACCAGAGGTGCCAAATACCAGCTCCTGGTAGACAGAACAGTCGCTCGAGACTGCAGAACCCGACACACTAACCTGAGCACTGCCTGGATTGATTTCAAGAAAGCCTACGACTCAATGCCACATACTTGGATCATTGAATATATATATATATATATATATATATATATATATATACACACTTTTTTATTTTATTTTTTTATTGTGAGTTTTAAGAGGATTGCAAAAAATAGACAAGAGAGACATTACAAAGAGCAGATAGCCAACAGATCTCAAATGACACTGAACCAAAAAAACTAAGAATATAGGCTGTATTCGTAGGCGTGCTATGAGATAGTGTGTGTGCTTGTGCGTGTGTGTGTGTGTGCGTAATGTAATAAAAAATTGAAGAAATAACAATAATTGTTATTATCATTGTCATCATCATCATCCACGACAATTAAATGAGATTAAAGCAATACTAAATCAGCAAGGGTTGGATTATAGGGTTTGGGTTCTGCTGAGTAACTGTATGGGGGTGGTGTGTTATATTCCATTGTAATAAAGTCTGTGAGAAGATTTTTCCAGTGATTAATATGGATGATTTTTCGTTTTTTTTCCAGTTCATGAAGATAGCTTTCTTGGCGATGGTTAGAGCTATGAGAACTAGTTTGAGGTTTATTGTTTTATTGTTGAGTATTGTGAGGTCCCATAGCAAGCAGAGTAGGGGAGATAATGGCGACCCAATTTTCAGAGAACTTTAACAGGTATTTGATCCCTTATTTGCATTATAATATTTCTCAAAATCATCTTGGGGGCCAGAGGTTCTGTGCTGGAGGGCCGGATTTGGCCCTCTGGCCTGACGTTGCCTACCCCTGCTTTAAACCATTCTTCAATGCACCAAGTCGAATGTTTGACTACACTGACTACTGATCTGTGTTCCTCCATACATATACACGTCTGACTTAAAGGTACACTGCGTAACATTTTGAACAATAATTCAAAACATGCTCCTAATGAGCAGCTCGACACAGGAAATGCTATTTCTGCAGGGGGTAAACAAATACTAGATTTGGATGAGGACCTAACTTTTCTTTGCGTGAAGTATGGGAGGGATTTCTGGTATGACCGGGATCCCTGTTTGTTTGCATGTAGATCGTTCGCGATAACACGAGCTGTCACAGCTGGAACCAAACTATGAGTCATGATTAGCTGCTCACAATAAAGTTATGACTGAAAATGGCTCTGACTTTACTCATGTGGTACTTTAGGCTTAGTGGATTGTCAGCATAAAAACACTTTTTGTTTCGTGTTGATTGGTCAAACATCCACTGAGATCTTCACATTTTCAGATCTACAGTCTGAGCTACAGTCTGTTTATGAGCCTTATTACATGCGCCATATTTACATGGAAACACGCCATGTCTGTAGTCTAAAAAGATCAAGGGTTTTACTTTAAAATGATCAAAAAATAGTTGGAATGCTCTTTCCAAAACTAATACATTTAAAATGCAAAGTTTTCAGACCCAGTGCAGCTTGTGGCACCTCGTGAGGCTCGGCTCATGTCACTCGTACAGTGAGAGCAGGTCTGTCGTGTTATCGCTCTTTACAGTAAAACACCTCTGTGGGGTTTTCTTCATAGAGTCAGTCACAGGGGGCATGTTCAAAATAACCCCAAACATGTTCCAGAGCCACAAATGTCACTTTCACTGGTTTTTAGATATTAAAAAAAAGAATTTCCTCCAGCAACCAGTGTGGATATCTAGAGTCTGATTTTGCACCAGCCACAACAGCAATGCTTAGTTCCTCCTTCTTCTTTCAACCTAATGGTGGACTGCTAGCCAAACTACTGTAAGGCGCATTCCGTCACCTACTGCATAGAACAGGGGTGGGCAATTCATTTTTATAAGGGGCCACATGAGAAGCCTGAATAGAATCAGAGGGCCGCACCAACAAGTTATTCTGCTCAACTGTATCCTATTGTACATTACGCTAAATTGTGTATTTTGAATAGCTGATACTGGTATTTGGTGGAAGTATCACTTTCTGTCAATATTTGATTTGATTTGATTTATTTCAAGGATAGCCCCGTTGAGATGAACCATCTCTTTTTCAAGGGGGTCCTGAACACAAAATAACAAAACATAGCAAGTATTATCACATAGTACATAGGAAAATCACATACACATAACAATCACGTTGTTTCATGTCTTGCACTGTCCATCCCCACCCTCCCCCATTTAGGCATATCAAGCCAAGTACTAAACCACATGTGGAGTGGACTAAGACTAATTTAGGTCTACACCACTCAGGCCAAAAACAGATCTACGACAAAACTAACCCAACGAGACAAGGGAGAAAGGTCTTTAGCAAGACCCCAGTGATTTTCAAACAACACACCTCTTGAAGAACTTTCGTGGCGCAATACAAATAAATGATTGTGGCACGTGTTTTTTCTCCCTGATATTTATTTCAGTAATCTACAGCAAATACCTTCTAATCTACACCTTCAGTGTCATATTCACCCAATTCTGAAGATCTAAATGCAACTTGTTTCAAACATGTGTCCTAACATCCCCTTCCTCAGGCTCCAGACGCAGCACAGCCCTGAGCTCCAGCAGACTGTCATTTTCCTCTTTATGCAAATGCCATCACTCGTGTGATTGGAATTAATCGTGCACGTCGCTCTGAGCCTTAGAAACCCATGATCTATGATTCAGAGCGGCACAGGCACAAATACAGGCATGAGCCAAGAGCTCGGAGGAAACTGGTCAAAATGAAGATGAACTCAGTGGTAGCTAAAGTCAGAAACATGTAAGTGGGCAGGGATACGGTCAGAACAGGTTTGTGGGAGGCGTCTACTCTGGACGACTGGAAACAAATGCACCGCCGAATATTCACAGTGAGCTGTTTATGTAGTGCTCTGCGTCGCCATTTCTCCGTCAATAGACTAGAGGAATTGTAACTTCAAATGCATTTTCCTCACATTGTGGTGAAAAAACTACAGACTCAACATTTTAAAGCCTTGGACTTAAGGTGAAACACTGTGAAGAGGGACATTTTTATAAACGTAGAGAGACTGATTTGAATAATTGGCTAAAGATTATTGGCAGAAATATGAGAAAAAATTTACTATAAAAATAATGCCTTTTATGCCTAAAAATGGCCAGAATTACTGGGAATTATGGTCATTTTCATGTGTTACGTTGATTTTGATTGTTTTCTCCAATTGTACTTTTTACCTTATTCGCCTTCAGCGTTTTATCTACAGCTGCTCGTCATATAATTAGAATATCATGAACAAGTTCATTTATTTCTGTAATTCAACTTAAAATGTGAAACTAATATGATAAAGATTATAGGGCTTCACCCAGATTCCGAGGGAGGTTGGAGACATGGAGTCCGAGTGGACCATGTTCTCCTCCTCCATTGTCGATGCGGCTGCTCGCAGTTGTGACCGTAAGGTCTCTGGTGCCTGTCGCGGCGGCAATCCCCGAACCCGGTGGTGGCGCCCGGAAGTAAGGGATGCCGTCAAGCTGAAGAAGGAGTCCTACCTGGCCTTGTTGGCTTGTGGGACTCCGGAGGCAGCTGAGAGGTACCGGCAGGCCAAGCGTGCTGCAGCTCGTGCAGTCACAGAGGCAAAAACTCGGGTCTGGGAGGAGTTCGGAGAAGCCATGGAGGAGGACTATCGGTCGGCCTCGAAGAGATTCTGGCAAACCATCCGGCGCCTCAGGAGGGGGAAGCAGTGCTTCACCAACACTGTTTACAGTGCGGGCGGGGAGCTGTTGACCTCGACTGGCGATGTTGTCGGGCGGTGGAAGGAGTACTTTGAGGATCTCCTCAATCCCACTGTCACGTCTTCCGATGAGGAGGCAGAGGCTGGGGACTCGGAGGGGGGTTCGTCCATCACCCAGGCTGAAGTCACTGAGGTGGTTAGAAAGCTCCTCGGTGGCAAGGCCCCGGGGGTGGATGAGATTCGTCCCGAGTACCTTAAGTCTCTGGATGTTGTAGGGCTGTCTTGGCTGACACGTCTCTGCAACATCGCGTGGCGGTTGGGGACAGTGCCTCTGGATTGGCAGACCGGGGTGGTGGTCCCTCTCTTTAAGAAGGGGGATCGGAGAGTGTGCTCCAATTACAGAGGGATCACACTTCTCAGCCTCCCCGGTAAGGTCTACTCCAGGGTGTTGGAGAGGAGGATCCGGCCGATAGTCGAACCTCGGATTCAGGAGGAACAATGCGGTTTTCGTCCCGGTCGTGGCACACTGGACCAGCTCTATACCCTACATCGGGTGCTCGAGGGTTCGTGGGAGTTCGCCCAACCAGTCCACATGTGTTTTGTGGATTTGGAGAAAGCGTTCGACCGTGTCCCTCGTGGTGCCCTGTGGGGGGTGCTCCGGGAGTATGGGGTGCGGGGCCCTCTGCTAAGGGCTGTCCGTTCCCTGTATGACCGCAGCAGGAGCTTGGTTCGCATTGCCGGCAGTAAGTCAGACTTGTTTCCGGTGCGTGTTGGTCTCCGCCAGGGCTGCCCTTTGTCACCGGTTCTGTTCATTACCTTTATGGACAGAATTTCTAGGCGCAGCCAGGGGCCGGAGGGTGTCCGGTTTGGGAACCTCAGGATCTCATCTCTGCTGTTTGCAGATGATGTTGTTCTGTTGGCTTCATCAAATCAGGACCTTCAGCGCGCACTGGGGCGGTTTGCAGCCGAGTGTGAAGCGGCCGGGATGAGGATCAGCACCTCCAAATCCACCGGAAAAAGGTGGCTTCCCCGCTTCAGGTCGGTGGGGAGTCCTTACCTCAAGTGGAGGAGTTCAAGTATCTCGGGGTCTTGTTCACGAGTGAGGGACGGATGGAGCGTGAGATCGATAGACGGATCGGTGCAGCGTCAGCAGTGATGCGGTCGCTGTATCGGACTGTTGTGGTGAAGAGGGAGCTGAGTCAGGGGGCAAAGCTCTCGATTTACCGATCGATCTACGTTCCCACCCTCACCTATGGTCATGAGATCTGGGTAATGACCGAAAGGACAAGATCGCGGATACAAGCGGCCGAAATGAGTTTCCTTCGCAGGGTGGCTGGGCGCACCCTCCGAGATCGGGTGAGGAGCTCAGTTACCCGGGAGGAGCTCGGGGTAGAGTCGCTGCTCCTTCACGTCGAAAGGAGCCAGCTGAGGTGGCTAGGGCATCTGTTCCGGATGCCTCCTGGTCGCCTCCCTCGGGAGGTGTTCCAGGCATGTCCTATTGGGAGGAGGCCTCGTGGAAGGCCCAGGACACGCTGGTGGGACTATGTCTCCGAGCTGGCCTGGTGTCGCCTCGGGGTCCCCCCAGAACAGCTAGAGGAGGTGTGCGTGGATCGGGAAGTCTGGGCATCTCTGCTGAGACTGCTGCCTCCGCGACCCGGCCCCGGATAAAGCGAAAGAAAATGGATGGATGGATGGATAATATGATAAAGACTCCTTACATGCAAAAGTGACATACTGTATGTCAAGCCTTTATTTGTTATCATTTTTATTATGACTTACAGTCCATTTTCAAAATATTCTAATTTTATGAGATTTTTGATTTGGGGTTTTTACAAGCTGAGCCATAATCATCAAAATTATAACAAATAAAGGCTATACATATCTCTCTTTGCATGTAATGAGTCAGTTTACGGTTGAATAACAGAAGTGAATGCACTTTTTCATGATATTCTAATTATATGACGAGCACCTGTATATTACCAAAAACCATCCAGTGCTGTCCCCCTCTGCGTCTGAAATAAAGAAGGGCTGTCGGTCATGTTTAAATCATGTCCACAGGTGGGATCACAGGGTCATTCCCGGGACACTCTGGGGAGGGACACTGGGACAGCAACACACTCCTGACCTCAGCTACTGCCACTCCAAACTATTGTTCAGCAACTGTTATAGCTGCTCCTGTTACCAGCTCCTTGAGATATGTGGGGAAGATGAAGACGCGTATGCAAACACAGGACAAGGAAATCACTGCATTTGGCAGTTATCTTTAAATATTTATTAAAAACACACTATTTTCAAGACAGTTAGACTTTTAATGTTGTGACATGTGAAGCAAAATTTAGTTAAATTCAGTCCAAAAGTGAGGGGCTGGTATTTATAAAGCACCAACAACTGCAAAAGAACTGCTGGAAAACGCCTAATGTGTGTACAGATAAAGAGGTAAACTTCACTGACCGCTGAGGTGTCCCAAGCAGAAGTGTCCGTGTACCAGGGAGGCGCCGCTGCTGAAGTGCTGGGTCAGGTGGTCGAGCCAGGGCCCATCCAGGCTGCAGGCCGCTCCCCAGCCGAGCTCTGGATGCTCAGAGGGACTTTGACTGTGTAGTACCTGGACGCAGGCTCTCGGGACAAGGGGTGGTCGTAGAGTGCCAGCAGCTCCGTGCCTGGACACACAGTACAAGGGGCACATCTGTCAAGCCTTTCCTCCGTTAGTGTCCCCCGGGTGACGGCAGCACTATCACAGGTATCCGTGGGCCAATGCTCTGACTGAATAAAATAAAACAATAGGAAGATTTTCTGTCCCCTGCACTCTTCACTTTTAATATCATTTCATCATGACTGTTTAGGATTTGATTTTAAAGTGTGATACGAAGTTCTCACACATCAGGACGTTTTATCACAATCGTGTGAATCATAAGAATCAACACAATACTGACACAATTCTGACAAGGTTAAAAGGAACTTTAGGGAAATGTGTCCTCTCCATTTGACCCGCCCCGGGACCCATCCAGCCGCCAAGTTCAAGATGATGACTCATGATGCTAGACCACACACAGCCCTCATCCATTCACACTCTCATTCGTACACTAGTGTCTTGCACAAGGACACAAGTACACAATCTTCTCGTGTGTGATTTAATATAATGTACTCCTATAAAGCACAAAATTAGAATATCGTTCAAAAGTTCATTTATTCAACTTAAACTGTGAAACTAATATATGATAGACTCATTACATGCAAAGTGACATATGTATAGCCTTTTTTAGTTATAATGTAGATGATTTTGGCTTATAGTCCATTTTTACAATATTCAAATTTTCTGCAATTTTTATTTTATTTTTTTTAATTTTTTTTACAAGCTGTGAGCCATAATTATCAAAATTATAACAAATAAAGGCTATCCATATCTCACTTTGCATGTAATGAGTCTATCATATATTAGTTTCACAGTTTAAGTTACAGAAGTGAATGAACTTTTGAACAATAGCTGAACTGCTCTGTGTATGGATTGTGCTTCACAAACTTCCATTTAGTCGACTAGATTTACATGCAATTTTAGCCAACAAAAACACAACTCAAATTTAAGAGAATTATTTGAGTAAATCTCAATTAAAACTAAATGGCATTTTCATCATTAAAACTAGATTAAAATATGTGGTCAGAAACACTGGTGAATATGACATTTCAAAGCTAAGAACCTCCAGAGATCCGTCAACTTTTATATCACTTAAAATGTTTTTTTTTGTAATTGGGAATAAATCAAACATAACAAATGTTAAACGTGCAAACTCCCCTCAGAAAGAGCCATGTGGTCTGGGAGTTGAACCCGGAACCTTCTTGCTGTGAGGCGATGGTGCTACTGACCACCATAAAATAGGATTCAAAAAAGACATGGAAGAAACTCACACATCCCTTCTGCGTAAACACAGTCCTTTAATGACATGAATGAGCACCAGCCTCAGCAGAAAAAGCCTGTCCTGTCCTTGGACTGATCCTAAGTGTGTTTTAATAACCCTCACCCAGGGATCCCACAGCACACATCCTGTACCCGAGGAGCTGCCGTCTGCTCTGACCAAGCATAACTCCAAAGTGAAGCACAGATTAATTAGCGTTTATCTGTGCAGCGTGAAGTGAACAGGGATTAGACGGGATTAGAATTCACTTACCTCAGGAAACACACAGACGCTCATGGAAGGCGCTGGCGTCAGTGGGTTAGAGTGTCACCATGGGGATCTTGGTCAGACAAATCAAACGCCACATGACGGCGACAAAAACATCTTTTCCTTTAGGGGGACCAGTTCTATGACACTGAAAAGTAGGACTATTGGGCTCAAAAGTGAGAACACACAAAACCTCCAGAAAATAGGCCATTCAAAAAAAAAGTTCAATCAAAATGTTCTGAGACAATATTATGTGCTTAAATAAGAATTCACATTTGATCATCTGTGGATTGTAAGGTCTGCCTTTAAGCCTTTTTAAGATTTTCTCACATGATGCACCTATGCATTTGTTGGTGAGTAGCATGTCTCCATGGTAACGCTGAGGGGCTAAATGCCTTTAGCTCTGAGCCTGTTCCTACACAGGCTCATGTGGGCACATGTTGAATCCTGGCTAATTTGTATCTAAAGTAAAGTCCTAAGAGGTCTGTACATTCATGAATGATCTCTAATGAGGCTTTGACCTATGTGTGGTTGCTGGTTTGACAACAGCTGAAAACATCTGGATCGTTTATTATTTGTGATGATTGATGGCTCATGCTGACAGCTACAGTATAGGAAAATAAATAAACTCTGAAAAGTTTCCTGGACTAGCCGACTTGCTAACTGTCCGCATACGTTAGGATCAAACGCCACTTCTCCTTTTAGTTGTGTGGGGCAAACCCTCTTCTTTGGTTCACCTGTTTTGTGAAGGACAAAAACAACCAGCCCCTATGGAAGCCCCTTATGAGAGACCAACAGGCCCGGTTAGAATCGTGAGGCCGTCCTCCCGTGGACCCACCACCTGCAGGAGGAGCCATAGGGACTGGTGCTATATGATTTGGGCAGCTCCAACAGCTGCCCCCATGACCCGGCAACGGACAAGTGGAAGAAGATGGATGGATGGATGGAAAAACAACCAGAGCGGTGAATGATACCTGTCTCTTCCCTGCTCTTCAGTGTGTGGGTCGACTGTCTAAATTAAACATGTTGCATTGGACTATCCCACAGTCTTTCTCTGCGCCCTGCTCTGTGTCGACCTGTGGAGACGTGCAGAAGGCTTTAAATTTCACTTTTACACTGCCCACACAGTTAAACTAACCAATGCCTCACAGCGCACGGGCAACAAGACCTTAAAAAGTATAGAAGCATCACTCCGTTATACCACTGGTCCGGACTACATAGCACTGATACGGATGCAATGACTCACCCCAGACACCGCACCGTAATACTAGGATCGCTGACTCCAGCAAACTTCATTCATCCTGTGGTCTCCCATCTGAGCTGTTAGAATCTCCTTAGTCCATTTTCCAGCACTGTGTCCTTCAGTTTTCCAAGCCGCATATTCAAGACACCAGCCGGTATTTGAGAGGGAGAGCCCCAGGTGATGCTCCCATTTCGTGGGCTGAAAGTCTGGACAAGCCCTAGTTTTGGGAAACACAATGATCCAGGCTCGAGCCATTCCAAACAGAGTAAAGTTAAAAATAAACAGTAGCAATAGGGATGGCAAACATACCTGCAATAAAACACACTGAACCAAAGTTCAGCTGTTCAAGGATAAAAAGTAAAGTTGATGTCATTTTGTTGATTTGGGATATTTAATCTGAAATCACTCCAACATGGTTGTGCTTCACTGTGTTTCCCACACACATCCATTCACAAATACTGACATGGTTGGTATCTACGTGAGGCACGGTATCCCCCAACAACACTCAATCATCTAAATATGGTCATTTCCTTTGTGGAAGGCGTCAGCCGGCAAAGTCCACGGGGATGTGCACGCGCATGTGGATGTATTATACATGGACTGTAGATGTGTTTATAAATGGACATTATTTTCCCTGTAAACTCACCATTTTTCTTATTTATTCGATTTTTTTCCCCCATTGACCCAATTGCTGTTATTTTTAGTAGTGTTGCTGGTTGCCATGGCAACACTCACCGTTGCCGCGGCGCTCCGGATCAGGCCCATCCTTTGTCTCGGGGCTGTTGTTGTGACGCGGCGTAGACTCCTCAGAGTCACAGAGGACGCTCTCTTCCTCCTCTGCTGTGGGGCGCTCAGTCTGGGAGGGCCCGATGTTGTGGGGCTCAGTTTGGGGGGGCCTGGTGACTGGGGGGTCAGTCTCCGGGTGCCCCGTGCTGCCCAGGGAGCCCAGGACAGAGCTGGGGCTGGAGTGCAGGGACAAGGACAGGGAGGGTGTGTGGGGCTCTCGCCTACAGGGAGCGCTCTGAGCCTCTTGGATAAAGCCCACAAACAGCACACCCTGGTCTGCCGCGTCCTGGACGTGCTGCGGGACAGAGAAGAGGAGATGTTATACTCTCCGAACTGAAACTGGTGAAAATCAGATAATACAAATTAAGTTAGAGGCAGAAGCAGGAGAATGTAGATATCAGGTTGGGGGCCCGGTGGATAATATTTGTAGAATAAAAATAATTGGGTTTAGATGTAACAGTTTAATAGTTGGTGCCCCTGCCCCCAGACGCCCCTGTAGCCGCAGCGCACTTCAGCTCAGACGTGTCTTCCCTCTCTGCACCTTCCCTTCTTTCCTTTCTCATTGCTGCTGTGAGTGCAGGCTCCAGAGAACACTACATGACACTAATGTTATGTCAGGATCTGAACCTTAAGCCTCTCACCTTCTTCACGTAGCCCTGGATCAGCTCCGATGTGGGCTCCTGGTCAGAAAGACAATCCTCCAAGTGCAGCCTGTGCTGGGGCCCGAGAGGGGGTCCCCGGTCCCCCTGCGAGACGAAACATAAGTCAGCACTAGTGCTCCATGTTAAGATATTTTAAAACTATGGATAGTACAAAGGGTTTTTGTAAATAAAAAAATGTTTGGGTCGGATCTAAACTGTTGTCTGACCTGGAGTGACCAACTGGCTGAAGATCTGCGGACTGAGAGGTGAATATCATATTATCATTTTATTTAATTGTCATTTATTTACACAGTTTTGTCCGTTGAGACCAGTGGTTCTGCTAGAGATAATTTCAGCCCGTCATTATGACGGACAGGGTCCAAAAAATCCGTCATGAGCTATTTTTATCCGTCATTCTATTTTCAAATTTGTAATATAGGCTATTAATTAAATAATTGAATAAACAAAAACAGGCTTCATAACATGCTTCATTAGCTGTTTGTTTACAAATGTACAATACATCCTTAATTTGTGAATGTATAAAGTAGAAAAAAAAATTGCAAAACAATCGACAACTTTGCGTAACATAAGCTTAGACGAGTTGATGCGTAACTGTCTGGTCTTTGTGTGTTTGCTCAGTCACGTAAATGTTGTTAGCATTTAGCCTCTCCCAGCAAAGGTATAGCTCCAAACTGGGGTGTAGTTAGAAGCTACCAAGCTGTTCCACGTTTTCTGTATTTAAATACAATTATGTGAAAAGTTACACGATCCAAGTCTAGTTACACAAACTTAAACATGTCGATTTTCTCAGCGGATAAAATATTGTGTGGCGTAATAACACCTGGAGTACTTCGACGATATTACTGCGCGGACGTCGAAATGCTCCATGTGTTATTACACCTCACAATATAGTACCCTTTTAATCCGCTTAGAAAATCGACATGTTTAATTTTGTGTAACTAGACTTGGATCGTGTAACTTTTCACATAATTGTATTTAAATACAGAAAACGTGGAACAGCTTGGTACCTTCTAACTTCACCCCATTTTGGGGCTATAACTTTGCTGGGAGAGGCAAAATGCTAACAACATTTGGGTGACTGAGCGCACACACAAAGACCAGACAGTTATGCATATAAGCTAAGGTAAGAACATATCTCAGTATGTAAAAACGGTGGCCTGTTCCTTTGAACCTTCTTTCGCGGCTTTGTGGATTTAAACTGACGCCTGTTCGTACTCGAATGTGTGCAGGGCTGGCGACATCAAGGCGATTGTCAATAGATTTGTGTTTTTGTCTCGGTCAGACGGCTTCAAAGTGCAGTTTTTATTTTATTTTGGAGACTGACACTTGAATAAAAAGCGCTACTTCGGCCAGAGTGTTGTCTGGGAACATCTCCGCGTATGTGTTGATGAGAAGCTTTACAAGAGTCCTTAAATGCCGGGTTACCTGAACCTGCAAGTCCCGAACCATCCTTTCCTTTTCAACGAGTGAGACCGCTGCGTTTGAGTGCGCGCCATAAAAGTCAGCAAGGCGAACCACAGCATCCAAGCTGTGTTCATCCACATGCGTGAGCGATGTCCTCTCGAAAGCTCTTCTCCACATCTCCAGGCCCTTTTTCAAAGTCAGTCATGACCCTCACCAGATGGGTGAGGGTCATACTCACAATAGGCTGGATGGAGGATATGTTAACATCCTCTTTTTGAAACATCAGAGTCATGCGGTTTACAGTAGCCAAGACATCAGCGAGCAGGTGAGTTAAAGCAGGGAATGCATTCTTCAGGAGTTGTTTGTGTAAACCTACTTCATCCAACTCCATGACCACACAAGCCCAGTTGGCTGGGGAGAACATGGGGAGAACATGCAAACTCCACACAGAAAGGCCCCAACCAGGTGGGAATCGAATATAGCTGTGAAGCACGAGCACTAACCACTGCGCCACCGTGCCGCCCATTAACACAGTTGTTTATGGTCTGAGCTATCGCATCCTCCATTTCGTTCACACTTTGGCTATGAGTGTACACGTGTGCAGCGTTCAAGTTTGGGCAGCCAGTGCACTGTAACAGTTCTATTATTATGGGTTAAAGGTAGCTTGGTGTATTGGTGTTCGCCATGTGAAGTACAATTTTCAGTTGGGTTTTCAGAGCCTCGTTGCAAGCTGCCTGTGACATCGACACATGCTTCTCCATAGCTACACTTTGGGTCAAAGTATCAGACACTTCCTTATGGCTTAAAGGATTAGGCCACCGTTTTAACATACTGAGATATGTCCGTATCTTAGCTTAGACAAGCTGATGTGCACTTGTCTGGACTTTGTGCGCTCAGTCAAGCAAATGTTGTTAGCATTTAGCCTCTCCCAGCAAATGTATAGCTCCAAACTGGGGTGAAGTTAGAAGCTACCAAGCTGTTCCGCGTTCCACTTCGACGTCCACGCAGTAATATTGTCAAAGTACTAGGTGTTATTACGCCTCACAATATAGTCGACATGTTTTCTAAGCGGATAACATGGCATGTGATGTGTTCTCTGGACCGGCTGTGAGTGAGTAGGCGGGCGGCAGAGTTCTGGATCTATTGCAGTTTTTGGAGATGAGTGGTGGGAAGTCCGTAAAGGAGGCTATTACAGTAGTCGAGTCTGAAAGTGATGAATGCGTGAATGAGGATTTTAGCTGTTGACTGGGTAAGGGAGGGGCGGAGGCGGGCAATGTTGCGCAGGTGGAAGAAGGATGTTTTAGTGATGTTGTTGATGTGTGTATGAGAGGATGGAGTCCATTATGATGCAGAGGTTGCGTACAGAGGGGAGGGGGTGACATTGTGACCGTCGATGAGGAGGGTTAAAGTTCTGGATAGAGGGGAGCAGACATTTGGGGCCGGTGATGGGGAGTTCTGTTTTATTGCTGTTGAGTTTGAGAAAGTTATTGTCCATCCAGGTTTTAAAATTGGAGATGCAGTCAGTGATGGTGGAGAGGATAACCAGGATGATGGATTTGGAGAGACAGAGATGTAGAGTTCAGTATCGTTGGTGTAGCAGTGGAAGTGGAGTCCATGGTGGCAGATGATTTGACTGAAGGGAAGCATGTAGATGGTGAAGAGGAGGGGGCTGAGCACGGAACCTTGGGGGACATCGTGGGTGACGGGAGAAGTGTGGGAGTTACAGTTGTTGACAGAGACGAAGTGATGATGGTCGGTGAGGTAGGAAGTGAACCAGAGGAGTGCTGTGCTGGAGATGCCGATTGGGTAACAAAAAAATATTTTTTGAAAATAGTCCAGGGTTTTCCAGCTGAATTACACTAATTTTGATGCTCTGAGTCCGAAAATGACCTTGGTTTTGCTCAATCAGGTCAGGATTTTTTGCTACAGAAATTTTTTTTTAAATCGATTTTGCGTAAAAAACAAATTTCTGCGGATCATCAGCTGAGAAACCCTTGACGGTTTTTCCGTTTTCCTCAAGAAATAAAAGTCAACGTATCCAAAGTCATTCAGTTTTTATTTACTCCATCAAATTTGATAAGCAGAATTCATAATATTAGTAAAACAATGAGCGTTACGTGACACAAAATTTTAGAGTTCACGGCATAAATCGGCGCTTCTTCGATTCCCGTGTGTGAGCAGCTGCTGGGTTGTCTCTCTTCAGCGACCAGCAGTAGTCCGCCATCATGACTGCGTCCCACCTTCCCTGGTACCTCTCCTCCATTTGGCGCATGTCCTGATGGAACCTTTCTCCCTGCTCGTCGCTCATCGCCCCAAGGTTTTCAGGAAACTTCTCCATGTGTGAGAACAGGAAGTGAACCTTTATACTCATCAAACACCCGAGTTTTTGGAAGGCCTTTATCATCTTGCTGACGAGTATGGCGTGGTTTGCTGCCTTCGTGTTCCCCAGGAAGTTGTTCACCACCTGCACAAATGATGTCCACGCGGCACACTCTAGCCTGTTCATGGAGTTTTGGAACTCTGTGTCCTTTATGAGCTGCCGTATCTGTGGGCCATCGAAAATGCCGGCTTTCAGCTTCTCAATGGTCAGTTGAGGAAAGGCTCGGCACAGGTAGTTGAAGCACCTCCCATCCTTGTCCAGAGCGCGCGTGAACTGTTTCATTAATCCAAGCTTCATGTGTAGCGGTGGGATCAATATCTTCTCCCGGTCAACAAGAGGTTCGTTTATGATGTTTCTCGCCCCAGGTACTAACTGCTCTCGCGCCGGCCACTCTTTCTTTACATAGTGCTGGGCTCTGTCTCGACTGTCCCACATACATATAAAGCATGGGTACTTCGTGAACCCGGACTGCTGACCAAGTAGAAAGTTCACCATCTTTAAGTTGACGCAGATGATCCATTGGTGCTGCTCATATTGGATTTTGTCGAGCACGTACTTCACTGCTTCATATTTCTCTTTGAGACTTGTGGAGTGCGCAAGAGGGATTGAGGCGAACTGGTTCCCGTTGTGGAGGAGCACAGACTTCAAAGAGCGCTTGTTGCTGTCAATGAAGAGTCGCCAATCTCTCGGATCGTATTGAGGAGCGCCGAGTTTACCAAGAAGACCGGCGACATCTCGGCAGTACACGAGGTCTTCCTCCTGGCAGAAGTAGCCCATGTAGTCCTCATGCCTTCTACGAAAGAAAGTGATACGCGCGTCCTCGCCAAGTAGATTTTTCTCTTTGAGTCTGGAGGCCAACAGCTCGGAGGAAGTCTTTGACAAGCTGAGATCCCGAACCAGATCATTAAGCTCACATTGTGAAAAGGGCTGTGGACCATCTTGTTCCTTATACTCCTCTTCTGCATATCCTCCCTCGTCTGCACTGGTGGCCTCGTCGTCGCTGTCGGGAAGCTCTGTGAACGCTGGTACAGGAATTTCTTCGCAGTGAGCAACTGGACGGCGGGCAGATGGAAGGTCGGGGTACTGGAGGCTGTGCCGATTCTTCCGGTTGATGCCAGTAGTATTGATGGCGCAGAAGTAACAATCCGATGCATGGTCTCGCGGCTCCCTCCAAACCATCGGAATCCCAAACTTCAGTGAAGTTTTCGTGCCCTTCGTCCACCGCCGGAGGTATTCCACGCACGTCTTGCACACCGTGTGCGGTGCCCAGGATTTATCTTGGTCACCCAGCTTGACTTTAAAGTAGGCCTCATAGGCGTGCTTTACAAATCCTGTGATATTCTTCCTGTCCACTGACAGCGTGTAATCTCCGCAGATGTAACAGAAAACATCAGGATCATTCCTGCATGACCGTCGCGCCGAAGCCATATCAATCAACTGAATCAATTTGTTTGGCTCGTCAGGTAGGCCTTATGCAAGATATTTGTTGCTATGGGGATGATTCTTTTTTTTAGTATGGTCTGCTTTTGACTTGTTACGTTACGTCTTCAGTATGACACGCGTTTGTTTAATTGTAGATTGGCGCGCTTTGTTATATTTTTAGCATGTCGCAGCGCGAATTTAGTGATTGGGTGCCCTCTTTAAGTTATTTTTCCCGGGTGTCTGGACAGGGAGGCTATAAATAGGGAGTATCTTGTTGTGTAGCAAATTTATGTTTTTTTGTTTAATTTGTACCCTCTATGATTTAACTGGATTAGTTTGTTTATAATAAAATATCTCCTCGTCGCTACGGATTTGTTATTGAAACTCTCGCACACACCACACACGTAAAACGTAGACGTACGTAATCCGTAACACTATGGCTGTATCTCAAAAAGTTGACCTGATAGAGCAAAATGCATGTGATATTCGGACTCAGAACACCAAAATTAGTCTAAATCAGTTGAGAAACCCCTGGCCATTTTTTGGCTGTCAACTTGTGTTGTAGACGGTGGAGGAGGACAGTATGGTATATTGTGTCGAATACATCGGAGAGGTCGAGGAGGAGGAGGATGGATACGGAACCAGAGTCAGCAGCGAGGAGGAGATCATTAGTGACTTTGAGAAGTGCTGTTTCTGTGCTGTGGTGTGAACGGAATAAATTCCAAAGAAAAAAAATATCTGTTCTAAAATAGTTTGAGAGCATATCGTAAACTACGATATGTCCTCTCTTTTGGCTCAGCGCTGCTGTCTTTCATCCCAGTCACACGCAGGGCCGACACATCAGCCCAGTCCGTGCTCTTTGCATAGTGTATGTGCTTGAGCGCCGCTCTCATTCATCAGCTGCTTTCATTGAATGAGCCAAGGAGTAATTAGGGAATATATATTTTGGGACATTGTGACTGGAGGCTATCTCTCAAAGGACAGCTCGAATCAAGGTCAGGAGAAAGCTCAGGTGAAACAACCTGTTTCAAACACAGCAATTACAAGCAGTACAAATATGAAAGTTGCACAAAATACATCATCCACTTAACATTTCTAATTCAAACATTTTAATAAATCTCTAAATTGTGAAAAGGTTGGACAGCTTCAGGTCCTGCTAAAGTGTGTTCTAGCTCGAAGGACCTGAGAAGGACAGAGCCAGTCGGAGCAATGATCGGCATGTTGTTTGGCTATGACAGCATGCAGAGCCGTTAACACATACCTAGGGGGTCATTTTCTAAGCCTGGAGCTAAATTGCGAGTAAAATTAGGGAGTGGGCGTGTTGCTCCCGATTTACTTCTGTACTTGGATGGGAGACCGTTCAGTAACACCAGGAAGCCTAGCGAATGTAAGTGAGTGAGTGAGTGGTTGGTGGTGGTGGCTGATGTGCGCAGACTGGTTGCCTCGCTTATCATCACCGAGTATGGAGTGAATGAATAATGCACCAAATTGTAAAGCGACTTTGAGCGTCTGGAAAAGCGCTATATAAGACTAATGCATTATTATTATTATTATTACTCTGAGAAACTGTGCGTATTATTAGTGCCTCAAATGTGATATGCAAATGACTTAACTGCGCAAGCACAGTCTGCGCAGAACTGCTACGGCTCTTATTCCTGACTGAGCCTTTGAGGGAACATTTACAAGTGATGACGGATAAATGACAGATGTCCACAATCAATATTACTTTTATTATTAGGCTATAGCAAATACATGATCTTGTCTTTAAAGAAATAGCCTACAGATACTGCCTGTGATTTGTGTGTGTTATAATAATAGTAATGCCTTACACTTGTATTGCGCTTTACAAGCCTGTATTACCAAGTTTCTCAAAGCGCTACACTGTCGTCATTATTCATTCACTCCATACTCGGTGGTGGTAAGCTACTGTTGTAGCCACAGCTGCCCTGGGGTAGACTGACGGAAGCGAGGCAACCAGTCTGTGCCATCGGCCCTTCCGACCACCACCAACCATTCACTCACTACATTCACCCCAGGCTTCTGGTGTTACCAAACGGTCTCCCATCCAAATACCGACCAGGCCCTTCCTGCTAGCTTCCAAGATCTGACGGGATTGGGCATAGCGAAGGCGGTGTTGCCTTCAATTACGTGTTGGCGCAGGGGAAACAAAACAAAAAACAAAAACAACTCCAAGCCCTCCACGCGCTCATCCAGTGGTCTCCACGCGCTGGTCAGAGGAACACGTCACCTGCTGCGGTACGGGGCGCACGGCGGAGGCCACGGACATATCTGGGATGGAAACTAGCAGGAAACAGCTTAGTGCTGTTGATGTTTGTCTGAAGATGAGGTTTTTATCATGGACTCCTCAAAAGCAGAGAATATCAATCCAGCAGGAATACACGTGGCCCAAACTTTGGAGACAGACAGTGCCTCCTCATGTAGCCTATCATCAATACGGCGTCACACCGTTGTGCACAAACCCTGCGGATTTCGTAAAGGATTAAGGACTTTAAAAGGACATGGGACAGATTCGTGGAGCCTTTTTAATTTGTGGTGCCTTTTTTTTTAAATACATTTATTACAACTAACAACAATAACAACAACAACAACAAAAACTACAACATGACACAGAAAAAGATCACATACATTGACCAAAGACAAAATGAAAAAAACAAAAAACCTTCACTGAGAAATTGGTGTGCATGTGTGTGTGTGTCTATAGGGAGGAGGTGTTTTCAACCAGAAATAAATGGATATGCATTAGGATAGTAACAAATTTAATAATATAGTAATATTGCTAAGTCAAAATTCAAAGGGTATACTGTAATTCTGAGTTGGTCCTCTCTCTTCATCTGTTGTGTCCATGATTGAATTTAGTGTTTTAAAATGACGAAATAATAATAATAATCATTAAAAAAATGACCACTATTGAAAAATAATACAATCCTGGCCATCCATTTGGTCCTTGAGAGAAGGATAACACATTTGTGTTGGTGTGTGGGAGTCTTGTGTTGCATTAAAAATGAAACAGTTACTGTAAGTCTCGTGCCCCTAATGTAACTTTTTAGTTTGTCTTCCTTCTTTTCCGTGAATAGTGCATTAAAAAAGTGCATTAAAACAGTGCAACAACTATGTTACACTTCTTATGCCTTTTGACCAAATGGTTAGACGGATTATGTGCTGAGGGAAAAAACTGATTTTGAACGTTAACATTAAGAGAGAACAAAGTCAGTAACCGCAAATATCTACCCGTGCATGCAAGTATGTAAAATGTATGTATCCACGTAATTAGATTTCCAATGTTAAGGAGAAAACAGTATCATTAAGTTAACAATTTGTTAAATGCATCTATGAGATTGGTGTAATCCTTGCTATCGATAATTGTTAATTGTTCTGTTGCCACATGATTAGTTAGTACATTTTTCCATAAAACTATATTTATTGAATTGTGTGATTTCCAGTTAACTGTGATTGGCTAGAATTAATGCAGTATATAAACATTTCTTTAGCGAGGATTCAATGTCAACTGTGGAGAGGTCTCCTAACAAACATAGGGAAGGTGAAAGAGGGACGTGGCAATCAAGTAAGGTTGTGAGTGCATCGGTAATCTGACACCAGAAAGTGGTGCCTTTTTAATGGACAGCAGCTGTGAACTGCAGATCAAGAGCCAAGAGACACAAGGTCGCAGGTAACGTGTACTTTCTTTATAAACCTGCACACCAATAAAAAAAACCAATTATTATTTTATCTTTGTAAATGAGCCAGATACAACCATTTGTGAACGTTTAGAACACCACATTGGTGCACAAACTGCATATATATATATATATATATATATATATATATATATATATGTATATATATATATATATGTATAATATATGCAATTTCTTTTTCTTTTTTATGTTTTAATTTGTGAGTGTGTGTGATCCCTTCATTATGATCAGGAGTCACAGGGTTAAAGCACAGGTTAAAAGGACCAAATGGATTATACAAGCAAAAGTGCAAAGTGAAATCCAGGATGTGAGTCACCTCTGTAGCCACATATTTAGAAACAGATGACGCTACACTTCACCTCATTTATTATCTCTCAGAACAATCTCTCTAAATGTGGAGAAGACAAAATATATTTTTGTGGACTTTCGAAGAGCATGCTCCTCTAATAATCGGTGCTGCTGTGGAGAGGGTGACCAGCACTAAGTTCCTGGGTGTGCACATCAGAGAGAACCTCTCCTGGACCATGCACACTACATCACTGGTCAAGAAAAGTAATCAGTGTATCTACTTTCTCCGCAAGTTAAGAAGAGCTAGAGTCCCAGCCTCCGTTATTTGCAACTTTTACAGAGGGACTATAGAGAGCATCCTGACCAGCTCCATCACTGTGTGGTTCTTCTACAGAGGGACTATAGAGAGCATCCTGACCAGCTCCATCACTGTGTGGCACTTCTACAGAGGGACTATAGAGAGCATCCTGACCAGCTCCATCACTGTGTGGTTCTTCTACAGAGGGACTATAGAGAGCGTCCTGACCAGCTCCATCACTGTGTGGCACTTCTACAGAGGGACTATAGAGAGCATCCTGACCAGCTCCATCACTGTGTGGCACTTCTACAGAGGGACTATAGAGAGCATCCTGACCAGCTCCATCACTGTGTGGTTCTTCTACAGAGGGACTATAGAGAGCATACTGACCTAGCCTGATAAACCACACCCACTTCTTTTCTGCGCGAAAGAAGGTGGGTCTGGACACACACGGTAAACAAGTTGCTGATTGGCGGCTAAGGCCTAGCCAAACCAATCACGACCGTCACAGAGAATTGACAAGGTTACGTCACTCGCTGCACTGCTATGTTGTTAGTTCAATTAACAACATTAACATTAGCCAAAACTAATCATGGATGAAGTAGTCGAGGATTTTGCCTCCGCATGCTCGTGAGTTTATATTCAGTTCATATTTTGTGAGTTGGACTACAGCTGTCGTCACGTCCGCTAATCGCTAATTGGTTTATTTCACTAACGATCTGTGCGCGTTAGGCCTGCCCGTTCAAACTGCTCCAATTGCTCCGTTACCAGACTAACTTCGCTGCGTGTAATGGACAGGGAATAGTATGGCAGTGCCAGGCAAATACTGACCAGCTCCATCACTGTGTGGCACTTCTACAGAGGGACTATAGAGAGCATCCTGACCAGCTCCATCACTGTGTGGTTCTTCTACAGAGGGACTATAGAGAGCATCCTGACCAGCTCCATCACTGTGTGGTACTTCTACAGAGGGACTATAGAGAGCATCCTGACCAGCTCCATCACTGTGTGGTTCTTCTACAGAGGGACTATAGAGAGCATCCTGTCCAGCTCCATCACTGTGTGGCAAGGCACCAGCACCGCCTCCTGCCGCAGGAGCCTTAAGCGCATTGTGAGAGCAGCGGAGAAGATCTGTGGAGCTCCTCTCCCCTCCATTAAGGACATGTACTCAATCCGTCTCACCCGCAAAGCCGCCAGAATCACCAGGGACCCTACGCACCCATCACACAGTCTCTTCAAGTAATGCCTTCAGGGAGGAAACTGCGGAATCCATGGGCCAGTTCCAGTCGACTGAAGAACAATTTCATACACCAGGCTATCAGGAAGCTGAACTCCCCCCCACCCTTCCCTGTTCTCCCTGTGCCCCCAACCCTCACTCCCCACCCCCCACTCCACAACAAGGATGAGAGAATGATCTATTTTGATTAATTGTGAAATGAACTGACAAATACAATCTTTGAATCTTTGAATTACTCAGGGATAGTTAAGTAAAATGCATGTTTACAGTCCATGTGGAACACAGTAATCAGCAGTACCACAGAGATAAGAACATGCTTAAAACACTCTTTAATGTCATATATGTGCCTCTCACATGTGTCGGAAAAGTGCTTTGATAAAAATACATGACATATTAAAGTAGATAAAAGCCTGCGGTTTCATCTGTCCCTGTGGAATTCACAACAATGGATCCAGAAATGATTATAGGACACTTTGGGAGCTGTATGCATCTCACATTATGAAAAACACCAAGATTTGATCCATCAAACAGCTGGAGGGCCGTCCCCTGAAAGCTGTCTCTGAGGGGGAAGTACGGGGGGAGTGTGAGGGGGATGTGGGGGGCTGGTTTAAGGACCATGGAGTTACTCCTCTGTGTGGAGTCTATTTAAAGCCTGCTGTTGTCCTGTGTCTGAGGGAATGAGGCCGAGGAGAGACTGATGCTCTGCTCCAGTAAACAGTCGGTCAGGGGGAGGCAGCTTTTATTACTCTATCTAAAAAAGTACCTTGAGTAGAGACAAAACAGGTTTTCAAAAGCTTTCTACATGTATTACAGTTATATAAAGAGAGACTTAAGCCACATTATGTAATAACACAGCATTATACAACCAAAATAACATTGTCAAGTAGCTATTCACAGCTAATGTAATCGGAACTTTAACACAGTTTGAATATTAGGCTGCTTGTGCTTATTATTGTTCTGTTTGAGTGTACATTTTAAGGTTTCCTTGACAGTTCTTAAGTAACAATACCAGATGCAGCAGCAGCACAATTTGGGCAGGATGCTAGGTAACTGATTGGTCCAGGTGAATACACAGTGATGGTGGGAATAAGAAGAAGCGTGCAGGGTCTGAGACACAAACTGAGACACCTCCTGCTTTCAGTCTGAGCAGGGGAAGTACGCTAAGTACAGCGTGTTCTTTGTTTTCAGTCGAAATGCCTCATTGCTTGCACTTCTGTCACAGACTGACAGGTGAAGGAAAGAAGAAGGAAGTCATGGGGATTCTGCTTTAGACAGAACTTCAGACTTCTGCTGGATGTAAGACTTAAAGGAACAGGCCACCGTTTTTCCATACTGAGATATGTTCTTACCTTAGCTTAGACGAGTTGATGCATAACTGTCTGGTCTGTGTGCATGCGCTCAGTCACGCAAAAAGACCAAGATGTTGTTCGCATTTAGCCTCTCCTCCTGTTAGTTACACAATCCATGTATAGTTACACAAAAATTGTAAGCAAATAAAAAGGGTTACTATTGTAAGGCGTAATAACACCTTAGGAGCACTTTGACGACCATGCAGTAATATCTTCACTCCTAAAGAATTCTGAAGATATAAAGACCAGACAATTAATCAACTGGTCTAAGCTCAGGTAAGAACATAATGTCAGTATGGAAAAACAGTGGCCTATTCCTTTACATTCTGCAACTCTTGTTTGTATGACAATGTATTGTATTGCTAATGGTAGATCTAGTTTGACTTTGGAAGAAAAGAACTGCAACTCACTGCTGCCAGTGTGACTGAAACCTTTTGACGGCGCTTTCTCGTTCGAACGTAATACCAAGTCGTTAGAACGTATTGCCAACTCGTTCTAACGTAGATGACAACTTGTTCGAACATGTTGCCAATGTCATTTCAGTGTAGTGAGTGAGTGAGTGAGTGAGTGAGTGGTGGTGACTGGGCAGGGCAGCTGTGGCTACAATAGTAGCTTACCTCCACCAAGTATGGAAAGTAAAGCGTCTTTGAGTGTCCAGAAAAGCACTATATATAACCAATGCATTATTATTATTATTATTATTATTATTATTATTATTATTATTATAACGCTGCAATATACACTACACTATTTCGAGTTATAGTTTTTCACTCTATTATACATTATAAATATATAGAATGGTGGCAGAATGTACAGCGAGAACCAGATGGAATTTTCAACACTATTTTGTATTACTTTTTACAAAACCAAATGTTTACATACACTAAGATTACGATACCTTTAAACAATTTAGGAAAGCCCAGATGACATTGTCATGTCCTTGGAAGCACAAGTCTGGTTCATCCTTGACTGTAATTTCAAGACATTCTCAAATGTCAAATGTCTCAATTCTCAAAGCAAACTGCAAAACTGGTTAGTGGCTTAAGGAAAACAAAGTCAATGGTTTGAAGTGGCCATCACAAAGTCCTGATCTCAATCCGGTTGAAAATGTATGGGCAGAGCTGAAAAGGCACCTGCACACAAGATGGCCTCCAAATGTGTCTCAGTTACACCAGTTCTGTTTGGAGGAATGGACCAAAACTCCTGCCAACTATTGTGAGAAGCTTGTGGAAGGAAATCCAAAACGTTTGACCCAAGTTATGCGGTCTAAAGGCAATGCTACCAAATATGAATGAAATGTATGTAAACTTTTGGTTTTGTAAAGAGTATAGAAATATACTTTACCACAATGACCACGTTCGAGGGGGAAGTCATGGCGGATTTACAGGCTCCTCGTCCCAGCTCTGACGAAGCATGTTCCTAATAAGGGCATAAAGGCGGGATCTTAACTGTAGACTCGGCCCTTGCGTGACGTGTAGCTCGCGCAGCTCCAATGCTAACAGTCAGACCCCCGTTACGTAGGAGATTTCTAAAATGTATCCTACCATAACCAGCCCGGTGCCTCTAGTTGTGTCTAACCCAGCGTAATCACAGAAGGAATATCTAGCTCTAGACAGTTCCAAACAATTAGGCACCGGCATTAAAGTTGTTTTTAACGTGTCTAAAGTCCAATGCATTCCAATGGGGGCCTAGCGGGTATATGGCGGTACTACAGCAATGGCGGCCTCCAGTGTCGTCGTCGCAAAGCAGAGCAGCCAGCGGCCATTGGTTAATTCACATTTACACTGAGAAGCATGGACCCCACCACACAGTGTCAAATTAACACCGGAACAGACATAGCTCCCTCTTCACCACAACATTCCGATACAGCGACCGTTTCACTGACAATGCCGCACCGATCTGGAGGTGAGTAAAATGTGTGTTAAAGTTAAAATTGTGCTGTCAAACGCTGTCTGAAAGAACAGGTTGTGTTTACAGACTTTATTATTGTGATCTTTCTAATCAGAACGTCTTTAGAAGCTTTTGATTGACTTTGTCAGACTGTGCAGAGTGTTCTCAGTGCGAGTAGAACTCCTTTAAAACCACTCGAGAGATCCCAGCAGGCACTTCATGGCTCAATAAATCAGCGAAAGGTCAAGACATGGCGGCGTTTCGATAACCTCCCACTTCATCCGTGGAGTAAATAATGTGGGCTCAGAGCATGTCAGTGCAGCTCCACGGGGAGGGTGACGGCGTGGGCCACACTGACAGCGGGCAGCGGGTGGAGATGGTGGGGTTTAAAAATAGCCCGGTCCTGTGCAGTCAGAAGGAGGTTATCATAAACTGCACCGCGGCAACTGTCGGGATAGAGCTCTTCACCCACCACCGCCCACCCATAACCACTGACCATAGACATTTACTCATACAATACTTATTTTTACTCCATACTTTGAAGTAACTGTACTCTTACTTGAGCTAAATTGGATTTGTGGTATTGTCCTGTAATTATTGAAGATTTATCCTTTAAGCCTCATATTCAAAGACTGAAACAAAAAATTGTCTAACCCTACTTTCAAATCGTGTATATCGTTTGAAGCCTGAAATAAACTTGTCATTTGCCTCTTTCATGTCTATTCTTGGCCAGCCTGCCGACAGGACCACCACCCTCCCAGTGATGCAAAGGGATTAACAGAACTGGAAATTTGAGAATCTGTAATTATTATAAAATCACATTAAAGGTGGAAAGTGCCGATGAAATACTTTCAGCGACTGCCATTGTGTGAGCCTGTGCTCCAGAGTCCGACAGCAGGACTAGACCAAGGGCTAAAGCACCGAGGATCTGCACAGTCTCTGAGGCCTTACTTCAGAGAGTGTTGCATGACTAACAGCTCTGACGCCTCTGGCTCCTGTCACGGTATGACAATGTTCAGTGCTGACCCCGAGGACAGCTCCCATACGATTGGAGAGGTTAAAAGGCTGAGTCTGAGTGAGAGAGACGCGTTTGTTCGCACAGTGTTGCACGACTGAAGCTGCTGCGATCAGCCTCTGTCTCCTGTGGCTCCTGTCACGTTACTCGAGCGTTCAGCACTCTCTTGTGGACATCTCCTCCTCCGACCAGGGAGCAAAGACCTTTCTACGTCTAAATCAGATTGACCTGACACGAGCACATTTTCTTCAGTTCAGCTTTAACCAAATCTAAAAGCTTCTTGAACAAAGCTTAAAAACAGCATTGAAAACGAGGATGAGAATGCAACAAAAAATAGCCACAAAAGAGCAACAAAACCATGCCAGAAAAGCAACAATAATGTGACTAAGAAGTGACAAAAACGTGACGAAAACATGACAACAAAGCAAGCAAAAAAAGCGACGAAGAAAGCAGCACAAAATGACAGAAACATGACAAACAAAACTACGAGAACAAGACAAAAAGGTGATAAAAAAAAACAACAACAACATGTGACAAAATCGCGGTGACAACGCAACAAAAAAGTCACGATCAGTTTTGTAGGTCTTAGCTTTCAAATGAGGCGTTACACTGCCCTATAGGCGGTAAGAAGCTTTTAGATTTGGGTCAAGCTGAACTGGAGAAAATGCACAAGGTTAAGGCGGGGGTTAGAAGGTTAAGTCATAAGTAAATGCTTGGACTCTGGGAAATAAAGCTGACTGAAACAAGAGAAAAGGCTTTGTTCACCAACAATTAGTCATTCAACTATAGTCGTTGAATTGCTTACTATGAATACTAATTTATACAGTATGAAGAAATGTGGTAACAGTCAGAGGACAGGCATGTGCTCAGTTTGTTAAATGCTAGAAACAGCTGCTCATGATAACCTCAAGGTATCAAAAGGTACTGAAAGTCCTAGGTTTGTATGTATTTCTGTGTCTGTGTGACCTCATCATGGTCCTTGGAAGAAACAGGTTGCTTTTATGTTCAGAAGTGCAATGACAGATACAGACAGCATCTATGGGAATGCCACTTTCAAAACTGGAAAAAAGTAGTCTTTCACCATATAAATATTAAATTCGTATAATGCCACTACCCACAGAATGAAGGCACCACACTGGATGAAAAGACAAAATTTCATCTACACATCATTATCTTAATTTAATATAATTTCTCTCAATAATGACCTTTTATTCTTGCTTGACTTTGTTTTTCATTTACTTTGACTCTCTAATGAGTGATTAGCATCTGGCATGTGCGTGCCAATAATCATCTGAGCAGCTGCCAGGTGTGACTTGACAATTCATGATATGTCACGTGTCTGCATATGATGGATTACTCCACCACTAATTATGGATGCAGTTTCTACCAAATGAAGATACAGAGACATGGAGAAGAACATTATCATGGCTTCAACATCTGGTTGTTCCACTTCTGCTGGAAAATCTGCTTGATTTTGGAAGACACTCACAAGGACACGATTAGGATATAACTTTCTTTCCATCCATCCATTTTCTTCCGCTCGATCCAGGGCTGGGTGGCGGAGGCAGCAGTCTGAGCAGAGATGCCCAGACTTCCCAGTCCACGTACACTTTCCTACAGCTATTCTGGTGGGATCCACGATCTTGTCTTTTTGGTTATGATGGTTATGACCCAGATCTCATGACCATAGATGACGGTATGAATGTAGATCGACTTCCTAACCACCTCAGTCACTTTAGCTTGGGTGGACGAGTCCCCAGTCTCTGCTTCCTCATCGGAACGTGACGATTGGATTAAGGAGTATTCCACCATCCGACAACATCCTCAGTTGACTTTATTCATGTACTAAATACAGTATGTCTAAAAGAAGTTAAAAAAAAAGAAGCTATTTCCATAACAGACATCCTGGCCATACCCCTTCACTAGGCCTCACCCCCTAGGATGACGTATTGCCGTCTGTATCTACTGTGTCTCAGACAGACAGTTTTTAAAAGAATGTTTAAAAAAATAATTTTTACAAATGTTGATTGTTATTTAGTAGGTACAGGATCCATCAATCTGCCATAAACGGTTCATTGGACAATATCATATTTTTGAATATTGACTCCTTGATGAAAACAAATATTTGAGGTTAGTTCATTTGTGCTGACAGAAATGATGTTGAACTATGTGACAGTTTTTGTTGGATGTGAATATGGCCCAGGAATTACAGAGATATTGAGCCAGGATCTTGGTCAGGACTCGCAGCAGGAGGATGATCTGATTGTGCATGTTTTAGGTTTCCCCTGTGTCTGCACTGTTTGGAGCAGGTGGAAGATTAGAGACGAGTGCAGACTGGCACATTTCATTCACACGTTCTCTGCAGGATCGAGATGTGTTACACTTGGGAGGGGCCTAAGGGGGCGGGGACATGGTCAACAGATGTATACATTGGTCAAAATAAGGCCGTTTTCACACATGTTGGAGTGCTTTGTAGGTCGAAACTCTGCTTTGGGCGGAATCCATACATTTAACTCTGACTGTGGAGCCACTGACTGTTTGAGTTTCGACAGCCTCAGGTCTCCAGAGGGTTCTGAGACTCCCCTGGGGCCCGTCCTGACGCCAGAAGCTGTCTCCACAGCAACAGGGGGGATGAAGTCACTCCATGCACACATGCATGTACAGGAGGGGCCTGCCACTGTCGGGACAGCAACACGTGACTTCTGAGTGAAACCTCAGGAGGTGCCGCTCTTTCTCATGTTATTCTCTTGGAGTTAGTAGCAGCATCTTGTGCAAATGAATAAATAGCTCATATTCCATGGCAGGTAGTAAGTTACTGATGGACAATCGGACAGTCGACCTGTACTTTATAGTCATTTAATATTGGTGTAATTTTTTGATACTGGCCATTAGCGCCTCCTTAATGAACAGTCCTCACTGTCCGTGATGTTTTCTGAAACTGCTGGTTGATTTGTGCAGGACACCGCTGATCCCTATTGGGGAAATAGGGAGAGAGGTCTCTGGGAAGTCTTGTGCCAGTCTAGTGCATAAGGAGAGACGATGCAGGTGAAGAGGAAAACAAATTTAGATATTAAATTATTAAATATTTATTGACATAAATATGTATAGCAAGATTTCTGGCCTTTTATGATTTTCATATAACAAGGGATTTTATGCATCAAAATGTCCCAATATTATCAGCAACAAAATGGAAGTGAAGGAAGGAAGTGGAGCCAGGCTTAAATGTATGTTTCGTTTTGTTGATAAATGAACATGGCGGCTCCTTCCCTTGTCTAACTGCCACAGACGCAGTGAGAGGCGATGTTTCTTCAACACTTAAAAACCTCCAGGTCTTAGTTTGGTGATGATTCCAACTAGTCCCAATCCGTTCAAAAGCATTATGTCTGAACTAAAAGGCTAAAAGTTGCTCATAAATTACCTGTTTACCTCCGGGGCTGCCATGGCAACGCAGAGATTTCAACGCTGACTGCAGCTTTTTTTTCTGCAAACTGAAATTACACTGCGTTCCATTTGTCTTCAAAGGTAAAACTCTGCGCTGGGAATATGGTTCATTTTGACACATATCTAAATGTTGCTTTTGTCATTTACCTTTAGTTTTTGAATTTAGTCAAACAATCAATTTTATTTTTAGTCAACTTTCCGTGTCCATGATCGTATTCAAACTACTTTTATATGACTTGACTGAAATGATGATGAAATAGTTTGGTTAACCAAATTAGCACTGTCTGGGAAAGCCATTCTTCATGACAAAAACATGTACAATGGGATCATCTCTGAGGCCAGAAGTTTGCTGACTAAAGCAAACTCCCCTGTTCAGCAGTAGCAGGTCCGTGGGCAGGCTATGGCCGAGCCCAGACAGAGAACAGCGAGAGGCTAATCACAGATTGGCGTCGCCAAAAACGTGCTGCATCAGCCCTGGCTCATGTCAACCCTATCGAACCCTCATTTAGCCAGGAAAGTTCCATTGAGATTCAAAACCTCAAGGTACAGCACAAGTTTAATTAAAATAGTGATGTATTTGCTGTGTTAGCGGAGTCCACACTGTCCGTGTGACTGAAGGACAGGTGTAGGACAGCGGCAGTCCAAGCATGGTAAACCAAAGTGTAGAAATGTCCCAGTCTCTTGGTGGACAGACAAGGCTGAGGTCAAAGGCTGAGGCTTGGGTCAAAGCTCTACAGATAGTCATGAACCTCAGAGAACCGATCAACTGTATCAGTCTAATACAACATTCTTTCAAATACAGCAGGTCTCCATAGTCTAAAATACATAAGGAAGTGGCAGTGACAAGCAACTTTTTCACCTCAGACACCCACTTTAGATCATACACAGGGCCTTTATTGTGCTGAAGGCCCTGTGTATGAATCTTCAATGGAGGTACTTGAGTCATCTTTTGTACTCAGTGGTTGAAGTCTCCAAACATTTCGCCTCTCATCCAAAAGGCTTCGTCAGTGAACAAAGTCCCGCTCAGCACGCAGCTTAGATAAAGACCATGGGGAGGAGTTGGGGTAGGCCCAGCTCCTCCCCTCTAATCACAGCTACTCTCACCTGTGGGTAAACACCTTTGAAGTAGAGCGTCTCTAACGACCTGCTCACCCCAGTATCGGTCAGTCCTGACCTATTCATGGCTGATCACTGCTAATTACCTGCCTATTGTTCTTTTGTTGGCTGAGGTATCGTCTCCTTGGACTGCGGTGTCCTGTCGGTTTTCCCCGAAGGAGATTGGAGTAAAGTGAAGAAAGATTAAATCTGAGCCCACCATTTCGGTTCATGGAGGGATTTTCTTTCTTGACAAAAATAGCTTCTTTTACTCCTCTTTCAAACCAACGTTCTTCTTTAGCTAAAATTTTGACCTCCCCGTCCTCAAAGGAGTGGTTGGAGGCTTTGAGGTGGAGGTGCACCACCGACTGGGCGCCGCTTGTGCTTTGTCTTCGGTGTTGATAAAGTCTCTTCTGTAGAACTTGTTTGGTTTCTCCAATATAATGTTCTTTGCATTCTTCTTCTTTGCATCGAATAGAATAAACCACATTGCTTTGTTTGTTATTGTTGCGGTTTGGTATTTGGGATGGACTAATTTCTGTCTCAGTGTGTTCACCGGTTTGTGGTACACTGGACTCCTGTGCTGCTTAATTTTTTTTTAGCTTAGGACAAATTTAACCTAGTTGGACAATAAAGTATATCTTAACCTTAAACTGTAATTTGAAATTCTGTTTCGTCTTCAAAAACAACAAGTAATTTTTATTTTTTTTCTGACGAAGGCAGCAGTCCAACCGCTGAAACATGGCACATCTACTTTACATATTGTCTCATTATCTGTTGATCAGCCGACCTGCTCCCTACAGCTGAGGACATACTACACGATTATGAAGACTGTTGCGTACACATTACACACGGGATTATAGTGCGATTTATAGAACGACTTGAGATTGATGAGAGTGACCACACTAACTGAGTCTTAAAAACAGATATTATGGACTCTCCTACTTCATTCCTCTCTTTAGAGAAAAACTACTGACCCCGGACCAGTAAACACTGCCACTGTTTGACAAGGTTGGGAAACACGTGTGGTCGGATTGGTCAACAGAGTCATGTGTTCACAGTCAGCCCAACACGGTTCAATGGCACTGGTATGAGTCTTCCTGAGCTCGTTTATAGTTCCCTCAAATGGAAATGAAAAGAAGAAGCGGGTCATAAAGTTTGTTTTGTTGTTTTTGTCGCTGTTCTGAGAAATTAAAAATGCACGCAATTCTCTGTGTATTCTGCTTTGTGAATGGCTGTTGCTTTCTGTGTGGGTCGAGTTGAACATTCGGGCTCTTGTCGTGTCTTTCTTCCGCCACATTACATGGTTCGGACCCGAGTCCAGTTGTTGGCCCTTCCGCACCACGGAACGCGAGCTGCTGTGAACGCCATGACTCGGGAAGACTCAACGCCCCTGAAAATGTAAATGTGTGCCCTCATCTTAAGTCTGAGAAGCTCTAGTCCAGCCCAGAGACTGAAGAGTGGCATTCACAGACGGGGCAGGGCTTCAGTCCCCTAACTCCAGCTCATCCAGACATTTCCTCTGGGCCTCAGGCAGTGCTCAGCTTTGGTCGTGGGAAGGAGACACATTTTATTTTATTACTGTGTCAGGGTCAAACATTCAGCCAGAGGAACCGGGAGGATGAGACAGAAGACAGATGAGGACAGAGGACAGAGGATGGGACAGATGAGGACAGAGGATGACAGAGGATGGGACAGAGAAGGACAGAGGAAAGAGGATAGGATAGATGAATACACAGGAGGACATAGGACAGAGGATGGGGCAGAGGAGGAAAGAGGATGGGACAGAGGAGGACAGAGGAGGACAGAGCATTGGACAGATGAGGACAGAGGACGACAGAGAAAGACAGAGGAGGACAGAAGACGGAGGATGGGACAGAGGAAAGAGGATGGGAAAGAGGAAAGAGGATGGGACAGAGGAGGACAGAGGATGGAATAGAGGAGGAAGTTGGTGTGAAGGTTCTAAGATTTCAAATGAGGAATGGCATGTTTACGAATAGTCAAACTTGTTCCTGTGCAGGGTTTATACAGGAAGCAGCTCGGTATGGGAATGAGTACTACTTTTACCGGTTCTCCTTATTGATATGTAAAACTTGATTGGGACTTAAAAACTTTAAATGCATACATCTAGATTTCTATTGCTCTATTTGGACCTTACAAAGTAAGTATAGTACATACAATACTTATAAGACATATTTAAATTTTCAAATTGTGTTTTGTTAATCCCAGGCTGTACGTGGAAGCATGTTCATGCTGCCGTGTGATGGAGGAGAAATTCCAGGAAGGCAGAGAAGAGATGGAGAAAATTCAAAATAACAATAAATTATCAAATATTCCGTGCTCAATAAAAGACCTACAATACAGCAATAAGAAAATGCAAGAAGTACATTATTTTCCACAATAATCACTAACCACAAAAAGAACCCAAAAGTCCTATTCTCAACAATAGAAAATGTTTTAAACCCTGATTTTAACAGACCTCCTTTAAACCCCACAGACGCTCTCTGTGAGGCGTTTGCAGACCACTTCAGGGGAAAGATAGACACTATCAGATGTAATATTTTATCTACCCAAAGTAACACGGCTTTAAATACATCTGGTTGTCTACTTGTTCCAGAGGAAACACTGCACAGTTTTGTCCAGGTTAATGCTGAGATGCTTGATAACGTTTTCTCCTCAGTGAGGCCCACCACATGTCTTTTAGACCCGGTCCCAACACCGTTTTTTAAAACATTCTATGGATCTTTTAAAGACGAGCTTTTACATATGATGAATTGCTCTCTTCAGACGGGGGTCTTCCCTGCTGCCTTTAAGGGGGCGGTGGTGAGGCCCCTACTGAAGAAGAGCAATTTGGACTGTAATGATTTAAACAATTTTAGACCAGTATCCAACTTACCATTTTTAAGCAAAATCTTAGAAAAACGTGTCTTTATCCAGCTTAATGATTTTATAACTGCACATAACGTCCTTGATAACTTCCAGTCTGGCTTTAGGGTAAACCACAGCACCGAGACGGCCCTTTTAAAGATTTTAAATGATTTTAGATTAAATTATGACTCACAGAAGGTCACAGTGTTGGTTCTACTGGATCTGAGCGCCGCCTTTGATACAGTCGACCACACTATTCTTTTAACTCGTTTAAAACACATCGGCCTCTCTGGTGCTGTCCACAAATGTTTACATCCTACCTCACAGACAGGACATTCATGGTAAGTGTGGATACCTGCTCCTCTAAGGTCCATAAAATTACATGTGGTGTGCCCCAGGGTTCGATTTTAGGGCCAGTGCTTTTTAACCTGTATATGCTCCCTCTTGGTGATGTCATCAGGAGAGATGGAGTCAACTTTCATAGTTACGCTGATGATACACAGTTGTACATCTCCATGTCTCCTGATGACACCAGGCCAATGGATGCACTTTTTAACTGCATTTTAGATATCAAATCCTGGATGGCAGAAAACTTTCTCCAGCTTAACCAGGACAAAACTGACGTTGTAGTCATCGGTCCTGAGGCCCAGAGAGAGAAACTTTTACCCAAACTACAGTCACTGTCTTTTAATCCTTCCTCACAGGTGAAGACCCTGGGTGTGATTTTTGACTCTGAGCTGACTTTTATTCCACACATTAAGAATATCACAAAGATAGGTTTTTACCATCTAAAGAACATAGCCAGAGTCCGCCCCATTCTCTCTCGGGCCAACACGGAGACGCTAATGCATGCTTTTATCACCAGTCGTATCGAGTACTGTAATGCCCTAATTTTTGGTCTTCCCAAAAAGAGTATCTCAGGTTTAAAACTTTTACAAAATTCAGCAGCTCGTGTCCTGACGAAGACCAGGAGGCGGGACCACATTACACCGGTTTTAGAGTCGCTGCATTGGCTCCCCGTGTGTTTCAGGATCGATTTTAAAGTTCTTCTAATGGTTTTTAAATGTCTTAATTGTCTTGGTCCTTGTGTGTGTATGTATGTGTGTATGTATGTATGTACTGTATGTACTGTATATATTATATATAGTCTCGAACATATGATGCCGGGCATATTGTTTTAAAAGTTGCAATCTGTAAAGCACTTTGTGATACCCTCCGGTATGAAAAGCGCTTTATACATAAAGTTTGATTGACTGATTGATATAACCTCCTTTTCTTTGAGTTTGGGCATTTGTGAAGAAAATGTAAATAGAGAATAATGATGTGGAAGGAGTGCCTTGTTTTTGTATCATATTTAGGTGGTTTCATTGCTAAATAAAGTTTGGGCCAATTTTTTTGGAAAAAACATAGTTGTAGTGCATTATGGGTATTATTCAGCTCTCTGTGGCAGCGTGTATCCTTGGTAAATGAGCTAAACGGAGGAGTCGAGCTGCGAGGGAGTGAAGGGTCTAGGTGAATTGGAACACCACTTGGCGCTGTGATGATGTGGATTCCGTCCAAAGTGGCTGAGACGCTGAGGATCCTGGCAATTAAGAAACAGCGTATGTCTCCAACCTCCCTCGGCATCTGGGAGAAGCTCATCCGAAGGTGGGAGTTGAAGACCCTACTGACAGAGGGATCCACCAGACGTTCCCAACAGACACTCACAACACATTTGGGCCTGCCAGGTCTGACCGGCTTCCTCCACCTTCCAGAGGATCCAGCTCATCACCAGGTGGTGATTGGTTGACAGCTCAGCCCCTCTCTTCACCGGAGATCCGATGACGCAACTAAAAAGTCGATCATCGACCTCCGGCCTAGGGTGTCCTGGTGCCACGTGCACTTATGGACACCCTTTTGCTCGAACATGGTGTTCGTTATGGACAAACTGTGACTAGCACAGAAGTCCAATAACAGAACACCACTCGGGTTCAGATCGGGCAGGCTGTTCTTCCCAATCACCCTTGTCCAGGTCTCACTGTCGTTGCCCAGTCAAACAATGGAGTATCCAGTCGTACCACCATCTAGTACCCATCCCAGGGACTCCAAGAAGGCCAGGTACTCTGCACCGATATTGGGCCCATAGGCCGACACAACGGTCAGAGACCTGTTCCAACCCGAAGGTGTAGGGGCGCAACCCTCTCGCTCACTGGGGTAAACTCCAACACGTGACGGCTGAGCTAGGGGCAAAACGCAAGCCCCCCCAGCTCGCTGCCTTTCACCATAGGCAACGCCAGAAGAGTGGAGCATCCAGCCTCTTTCTAGGAGTTGGGATCCAGAACCCAAGCTGTGCGTGGAGGTGAGCCTGACTATAACTATCTGGTACCTCACAACCACCCGCACAAGCTCAGGCTCCTTCCCCCCAGCGAGGTAACCTCCCACGTCCCAACAGCCAGAAGCTGTCACACAGACCGGCTCGTCGAGGCACCTGCCTTCGAATGCCACCCAGTCCTCTCTGCACCCGACCCTCTGCGGGTGGTGGGTCCACAGGAGGACGGGCCTACGTCGTCCCTTCAGGCTGAGCCCGACCACCAGACGCTCGCATGTAAGCCCCAACCCCAGGCCTGGCTCCCGGGCCCCGGCTGCGCCATACCTGGCGATGTCACGGTCCTTGTTGACATACTATCGATAGAGGTTTTCTGAAGGAAAATTTTGATATTCAAAATCAAATCAGTCCAAAACTGCAACTGATTGTGACTGTGTGTAAATCTGTGTTATTTTTTAAAATCCGTGGACAGAACAAAAACAGTAAAAATGTAGATTTAAAGCCTGTTTGGATGAGTATCTAACATGGTAATAAAGCTCAGAACTCTCCGTTCTGCAGAATATATAGTAAAGTCAGCAGAAAACCTTTGTCCCACATTTGTTCAGGCGGTGATTGCAGCTGTAGGCCTGATTTTTCCCTTTGTTCGAACATAACGGCCTTTCCTTTGTCAAATCCCTCCAATCAGTGACAGCGCTGCGTACAGCGGCTCAGAAAAGACCGAAGTGTCCTGGAGCGGACCTTTCTCTGAATGAATGGTCACAAATCACAGAGCTGACCCCTGCCGGGCCAGATGTTTCATTTGTAAAGAAGTGTGTTACAGCATTCAGGTCTTTGAGTGCCTCATCATAAGACCCTGCTCCTCACACACCCTGCAGACTATTTTCTGTATTTGGACCAAATTCACAAAGTAAGAAAACAAGCATTGTGTGTATGAAAATCCTCCTGCTCTTCCTCTTCAGGTCGTTTGTAAAATCTGCAATGGCAAATTCTGATGTGTTTACTTTTTGCATCATGTCTGTGATAAATGATGACAAAACAGCAACAGAGTCACCAGAGGTTAGAACCAGGGAGACAGATTTTCACAGATTGTTAAAGTGTACTCTCCAAGCTTTCCAACAATGTGTAACACATGGAAATCTGATAATATTTGGAGACGTAGCGGCGATTTGAAGTTAACAACTCCAAATAGCCCAAAGAGCAGAAAAACCCCTCTGAAGTTTTGGGCAGTTCTCACCTCTCTCTGCTGTTGAGAATAACAATAGGGCTCATTTACATCTCATTTAGATAAGCCATACCCCCGTAAAGCTCCCAACTCTCATGTCATGTTATGTGTATGTTGGGCCATAGTGATGTAGATAATGGACATAGTGTAATCAACTGTACAGACAATTCTTAAGCAATAGATCATCTAAAAATGAAATGAAATATAAGACATACAAAACAAATTGGTAACTATTAAGAGCTAGCAAGAAAGATTATTATACAAATCTGCTTGAAAGCAATAAAAACAAGATTACAGAAATATGGAAAGTATTAAATAGTCTAATTAAAAAAGACTAACCATAAACTGCCCTATAGATTACATTATCCATAATGATGATAAAAAAATAGAAGATATGAGTGAAGTTGTCGAGCAATTTAATAAGTACTTTGTAAATATAGGATCCAATCTTGCAGAGAAAATCATCTCAGCAATGTGATCGTATGCATATGGACATTATTGTAGTCATTATCAACTAAGGAATGTTTTGTTTTTATGTTTATTTGGTCGGGACAGTGCAAGTTAATGAACAACCCACACCGGATTGTAGCCTTGGGCTAATTTCCATCCGTCGTCCCCCATGCGCACTCTCAAACACACTCTCATTCATCCTGGCCTATTGTACATGTTTTTAGTGGTAGGGGAAACCGGAGTACTCGGAGGAAACCTACGCAGACATGGGGAGAACATGCAAACTCCACACAGAAAGGCCCCGGCCTTGGTGGGAATCGAACCGGGACCTTCTAGCTGTGAAGCACGAGCGCTAACCGCTGTGCTACCATCCCGGTGTCAATGAAATGAAATGAATGTCAACAGTTTTGTGTGTTAATGTATGAGGTGGCAGGCATTTATAAGTTATCTTCTGTCTACTCTCTTTGGGAACATCATTGTTACTAATAACAACTTTGCAGCCCAAATAAACCAAATAATCTACTCTTTTATTTACAGTCAAAATCCTGCGTGCTTCTCCCATAGCTTCTCCCTGTGTCAGCTCCGCCTCCGTGAGCTGCTGGAGCCTCACGCTGAGAGAGTTACAGACTCCAAACATAACTGAAGTTATAACTGTAGAAAAGACTCCTGTACTACTTTAGTAATGCACATACATTCTCATACACATGAGAGGAAAAGGCCGACATTGCGTGGTATCGCTGTGCGTGATCGCATGTTTACGTTTCACTCCACAAACCCAGCCTAACTTTATCCAACCATAAAACCGAAAATATGAAGCAGATCTCTCTCAAATAAGAAGTGGCTGAAAGCTAGGGATGCGCTGACTACATTTATAGAGTAGTTTAAGTTTGTAGAGATCTTGATTTTGTGTAAATAGCAGGTTCATTTCTCGTGGACTACATGACTGTCGGAAATAAACAAACTTTCACTGACCCATCTGAACCTTTGCGTGCCTTCTGCAGCAAACTCGTGGTAAATCCATTTTCGTCGCTCAGTTATTTTCAATGTAGAGTTTGGAAAATCCGCGCTACATCCTTCTGTCTTAAATCACGCTCTGAAGGTGAGGACTTGGCTCGGGAAACGTAATAGTCAGCAGGGGGCGCTGTGCATGCTTACAGCCAGGGCATCATCCGTCGCACTGGGAAAGTTAGCCTGGAAAAGTTCACTGGTTTCACACAGAAAAACAAACCTCTGCAGTAGTATTCCAGCGTTAGCAGCAGCGGCCCCCGTGAGACACAAGGGAAGTGTTACATAGTCATGAAGCCACACACGCACATGACACGCCCCATGGCGTGCGCTATTTCTCAGACAAAACAAGACTTTTTAACCTGAAAAACGGATCGACAATAGACACATGTATAAAACTGCCTTTTTTGCGTGGCATTTGTTTGCTAAAGCATTTGTCAACAACGCAAACCAAAGCAGCGGTGCCTCCTCCGCGGTGTTTACCCAGTATGTAAATACACACAGACAAAGTCACGCCCCTACTGCACGCTCCCAAATATCCCTAATCAAGCCAGTTTGAGCCTAAAAGTGTACGCTTTTAAATATACCATAACTGCTAGCTTAAACATGTAGAGGCTTCTTTGTGGCTTCAACTGAACGAATCTGCAAAAAAGCAAAAATTACCAATTTTCCAAAAATTAGCTTGTTTATCCATTTGCGAGAAAGTGAGTCTGCCGACTTGTGTCTCTCATTCATACACCAATGTACGCAGACACTGGAGGGAAGGAGGGTGAAGAGGTGAAGAGAGGCACAAAGTTGTGGAAGCCACAGAACTTAAAACCATGACTGAGTTTAAAATGTTCACTTCACGAGTTAATTCTTGGGTGAAATAGAAACAGAACTGTTCCCATTTGTATATAGCACAGAGTCTGTGTGAATGAATGATTTGTACGGTGTGTGTATAGGTACGTTATTAGAATGAAACTGAAAATGTTCTACTTATGTCATTATAATGTATTGTAGAAAGACCCTAACAGGGACTGGAGTTGAAAATTAGCACAAGCTACACTCTTTTTGCATAGTATCAGCTACAAGCAACACGCTTGTTTTGTACTATGATAAATTGCAATGTCCCTGTGAAATAAATAAATAATAAACATACAGTCTGCATTACATGAGGACAAAGCCAAATTCAAAACTTTCTACTATAATTAAAAATATTGTGATATTTACCCATGAAACCTAAACAAAACGCTTTTGTTTTTCATTAATTTGGCTCAAAGCGAGCCTAAAATGCAACCATAGAAGGACAATTCTGACCTAATATTATAATAACTATATACTGTGCAACCCAACCCAGCGGCGATCAAGAACAGGTCAAATTCAAATGAGTCTAAGTGTAAAAGTACAAGCTCAGCTTAGGAAAGCCACGTTTGCACAACCCGTCCTTGAAGGCGGCAGGTCAGACTAAACTCCAGGACACACGGCTCCTCCCTGAAGCAGGCCCCTCACACATGGCTGGAGGGTAGGGATGTGGAGAGGCATGTGGCCCCTGGAGTGGCTCGATCTGCTGAGGCACATCCAGACACTGAACATACAGGAGAGCTCTACTCTCCGCTCAGGCCTAAGCAGAACAAACCCATTAAGAGACCTGTCCTGCAAAAAGACACTTTTATATGAGTTTTTAAACTGGACTTGATTTTCCACTTCATTCACGCAGGTCCTGACAATTCATGGTTTTATTTTGTGACATTAGTTTCAAATATTTGCTCAGAGGGATTTTGGACCTGGTTTAGTTTTAGTTTTGGTTTAAAATCCTGTTAAGAAATTGGGTTCAATAAGTTCAATCAAAAAAAAAAAATAATCAAATCAAACAGGAATTAGAGTGGAATGAAAACCTCATTTGGAGAAAACGACATTAAAGTTCTGTGACATCTGCACATGCTCATGTCTTCCACAAAGGGAATGATCATATATGGATGACAGAGGGTTGTCGGGGGGATTCTGTGTGTCACGTGGATATCTGACATGTCAGACAAAATCCCAAGTTGCCAAAACGTCCTCAAATAAACACCGTAAAGGGAGAGGTTTCTTTTGCTCTAACATTAAAATTAAGACGTTAAAATTAAACGAGACACAAATTTCAAAACAAATCCCTTATGTGAAAAATCCCCTGCAGCGTCTAGACTTCGAACATTTGGAAATTGCATCATTCACAGCTTGATGAAGATCCTCCTTTGCCCCTGTAACTCCCATGTACCACGTGTCCCATCTGTGCACTCACCCGTCGTTGCGGACCAGGATGGCTCGGTACAGCTGGTGCTCAGGGCTTTCTGTGCCTGGGCCCCATGGCTGGACGAAGGGGTGCAGTGCAGCCAGGACAAAGTCCTGTTGGTAAAGGTCCTGCAGCTGAGAAGGCAGCTCCCGCACGGAGGACAGGCGCAGTGTGGATGTCCCGCCTGAAGAACACACACAGGGGCAGGGGTCAAAGGATAGACAGTGGGCAGCACAATCGTAGAAAACATTCTAAATCTCATAAAACTCTCTTGAATATTACTGAATATATTTTCAACACCGTACTTTCACCAACTGTGTCCAAAAAGACTGTATCAGAACCAAAACGAGGCTTAAATGGAACCAAATAATCACCAAAGCAGTACTTCTTAAGTTCAAGTTTAAGGCTGTGTTTGCAAAAACTAACTTGTAGCTCTCAGTCAGATGAAAGGCCTCTGGGATTTTGTGATGTGGTGTAATATTACGATAATGGTTATTTGGAGACATATTGGGCTTGATCTTGTGTTTCAAAACACAGAGTATAGCGTAACATTGTGTGATTATTAAGAGCAAAATCTCGCTACTCCAGACTTAGCGCATTTAAGTGGGAAATACGTGAGGTGGAGAAACACTCATAGCCAATAGCAGTGTATGTACCAGAGCCAATTTCATGTGCATTTGTTTTGTTCGCATTTACAACCAAGCGAGTGCCGATCTGCGCCACAGCGTGACTGGTTGTGTCTCACTCTCTCTCTCTCTCTCTCTCTCTCTCTCTCTCTCTCTCTCTCTCTCTCTCTCTCTGTCTCTCTCTCTCTCTGTCTCTCTGTCTCTCTCTGTCTCTCTCTCTCTCTCTCTGTTTCTCTCTCTGTCTCTCTCTCTCTCTCTCTCTCTCTGTCTCTCTCTCTCTCTCTCTCTCTCTCTCTCTCTCTCTCTCTCTGTCTCTCTCTGTCTCTCTCTCTCTCTCCCTCTCTCTCTCTCTCTCTCTCGACATGAACATTGTTTAGCTCACAATGGGGTTAACAAAGCTTTTAGTTTGACCTGTAAGGGTGTATAATCCTTAAGGAAGAACACAAGGCAGCACAATGTAAATGAGGAAATGAATTGCCAGCGGTGCTCCCATCAGAGCAGTCACCTCCTCTTGCGACGCCCTCTCGCAAGTGGCGAAGGCGCATAGCCCCGCCAATCGAAAAATCTTAATTCGCTAGAAGCCTGCAAACCCTGTGCGCCAGATGACTTTAAACTCAGTCATCTAGCCCATTATGTCCATCATCAGTATCTCTGCACAGACGCCTGATAAACTGCCTCAAGTTCACTTCCTCTTAAAATGATCTTAGACCGTTTAAATATTTATATTTGGTGGCGGACAGTGAGTTCCTCTTGATCAGTGTTTCCCAACCAGGGTACGGGACGCATGGGGCTGGGGGTATTTGAGCACTTAGCAGGGGGGCACTTGGAATTATTTCAGATTAAAAGAAGAAAGTGAAACCGACTACAATTGGCACAGAGTGAGCGCTCTCACTAACAGATCTTTGACGTGTGAAGTGCTTTCACTTTGTCAAACAGCACAGTGTGTTTAAAAAACGTTTAGCTGAAAGAAAACTGATGAGGATCTGATCTGTCCCTGCAGCTCAGGAGGTAATAATGTCCTTTCTCTCTTTTTATTGCTGCTTAAGTGGGAATTCTGATCAAAAAATGAAGTTACATGTGACGCTGCTGTGGCCTGTGTCTGTTGTGCCGTTTTAGGATTTTCTCCTGAACTATACTTTTTTATACACATTATTTTATTCAATTAAAATAACATAGGTATCGAAAAGCAGGTATCATTAAAGTAGTGGTATCGAAAAACGGTACCCAGCCCTAGCTTTGACTCTCATTACAGAGCCATCACTGACCTACTGCACCTTTACACATAGGCACAATGTGTTATGAATGGTCTTTTTCTGTCACTTGTGACATTCGTAACATCACTTAACGCATCATAATGGGATTCTTAACAGAGTGCATCAGCTCGTGGCATTCGTGATATTCGTGGAGAAAGTTTTTGGCTGTCAAAAAATCTTCCACGAATGTCACGATTCACTCATATTTGTGGAGTTCACAACCTAGCGTGTTCATTCGAGATGAGTAGTGGCGAGTCATAATTCAGCGTGATAGCATTCGTACAGCATTCCTAGTGCAGAATCACTGTTTTCACGCTCAAAATTGATAGAAACACACGCTGCGCCGAAGAAGAACTTTATTTAGATAACGCCTTTTCATAGACAAAGCGCTTTACATGGGACAATTATACATTCACTCCATACTCGGTGGTGTTCAGTATCCCCTGAGGGACTGCACACATCTATGCCAACGGTCCTCTGACCACCACCATTCATTCACACACACACACATCATTCATCCTGGCGAGAACATGCACTACACACAGAAAGACCCCATCCAGGTGGGAATGAAATCCGGACCTTCTTGCTGTGAAGCACGAGCGCTAACCGCTGTACTACCGAGCCACCCTCTTCGGTAACGAACATTTACTTTTCAGCAAATGTTCGTAACTGCAGTAGCTAGCTATGACCGAGAAAGTCACACAAAGTCGGCTAATCCGCTCTCCAGGCCAGGGACACCACTTGCCGCTGCCGCCCCTCAGGATGCTGAAGTTGTTCCTTCGGCTGTTCTTCCTTCTGCGATCGTTCCTCCTGATGTTCGGTTGTCGGAGCCAGAAGAGGCCGAAGTCAGGAAAGCACGGCGGACGAAGACGTCTCTGCTATGCCTCCAACCCGGCAGAAGAAGAGCACTCCTCGTGTTGGGAATGGGAGCGCTTGTACACTAAGCCGGTCGTTGTGCGGCAGTCGGTCTTGTCCACTTTCAACCGATTCTTGACCGATTTCTGACAGAAGGTGATAATTCCCAATGACCTGGAACGGCACGCAGCTGTCGAGGACACATACTCCATCTGACCGCCCTGTGGTCACTCCTCCATCTGACCGCCCTGTGGTCACTCCTCCATCTGACCTCCCGTGGTCACTCCTCCATCTGACCGCCCTGTCGTAACCCTCCATCAGACCTCCCTGTGGTCACTCCTCCATCTGACCGCCCTGTGGTCACTCCTCCATCTGACCCCCTGTGGTCACTCCTCCATCGACCTCCCTGTGGTCACTCCTCCATCTGACCTCCTGTGGTCACTCCTCCATCTGACCTCCCTGTGGTCACTCCTCCATCTGACCCCCTGTGGTCACTCCTCCATCGACCCCTGCACTCCCCTCCCCCTGTGGTCACTCCTCCATCTGACCGCCCTGTGTACTCCTCCATCAGACCTCCCTGTGGTCACTCCTCCATCTGACGCCCTGTGGTCACTCCTCCATCTGACCTCCCTGTGGTCACTCCTCCATCTGACCTCCCTGTGGTCACTCCTCCATCTGACCTCCTGTGGTCACTCCTCCATCGACCTCCCTGTGTCACTCCTCCATCAGACCTCCTGTGTCACTCCTCCATCGACCCCTGTGGTCACCCTCCATCTGACCCTGTGGTCACTCCTCCATCGACCTCCCTGTGTCACTCCTCCATCGACCTCCCTGTGGTGACTCCTCCATCTGACCCCTGACCTCCCTGTGGTCACTCCTCCATCTGACCTCCTGTGGTCACTCCTCCATCTGACCCCCTGTGGTCACTCCTCCATCTGACCTCCTGTGGTCACTCCTCCATCTGACCTCCCTGTGGTCACTCCTCCATCAGACCTCCCTGTGTCATCCTCCATCAGACCTCCCTGTTGTCACTCCTCCATCAGACCTCCTGTTGTCACTCCTCCATCTGACCTCCCTGTGGTCACTCCTCCATCTGACCCCTGTGGTCACTCCTCCATCAGACCTCCCTGGCCTCCCCTACCCTGTGGTCACTCCTCCATCTGACCTCCCTGTGGTCACTCCTCCATCAGACCTCCCTGTGTCACTCCTCCATCTGACCTCCCTGTGGTCACTCCTCCATCAGACCTCCCTGTTGTCACTCCTCCATCTGACCTCCCTGTGGTCACTCCTCCATCAGACCTCCCTGTGTCACTCCTCCATCGACCTCCCTGTGGTCACTCCTCCATCTGACCTCCCTGTGGTCACTCCTCCATCAGACCTCCCTGTTGTCACTCCTCCATCAGACCTCCCTGTTGTCACTCCTCCATCAGACCTCCCTGTGGTCACTCCTCCATCAGACCTCCCTGTGGTCACTCCTCCATCTGACCTCCCTGTGGTCACTCCTCCATCAGACCTCCCTGTTGTCACTCCTCCATCAGACCTCCCTGTGGTCACTCCTCCATCGACCTCCCTGTGTCACTCCTCCATCGACCTCCCTGTGGTCACTCCTCCATCAGACCTCCCTGTTGTCACTCCTCCATCAGACCTCCCTGTGGTCACTCCTCCATCAGACCTCCCTGTGGTCACTCCTCCATCTGACCTCCCTGTGGTCACTCCTCCATCAGACCTCCCTGTGGTCACTCCTCCATCTGACCTCCCTGTGGTCACTCCTCCATCAGACCTCCCTGTGGTCACTCCTCCATCAGACCTCCCTGGTCACTCCTCGACCAGACCTCCCTGTGGTCACTCCTCCATCACCTGGTCACTCCATCTGGCATCCTCGACCTCCCTGTGGTCACTCCTCCATCTGACCTCCCTGTGGTCACTCCTCCATCTGACCGCCCTGTGGTCACTCCTCCATCAGACCTCCCTGTGTCACTCCTCCATCTGACCTCCCTGTGGTCACTCCTCCATCTGACCGCCCTGTGGTCACTCCTCCATCAGACCTCCCTGTGGTCACTCCTCCATCTGACCTCCCTGTTGTCACTCCTCCATCAGACCTCCCTGTGGTCACTCCTCCATCTGACCTCCCTGTTGTCACTCCTCCATCTGACCGCCCTGTGGTCACTCCTCCATCAGACCTCCCTGTGGTCACTCCTCCATCTGACCGCTCTGTTGTCACTCCTCCATCAGACCTCCCTGTGGTCACTCCTCCATCTGACCGCCCTGTGGTCACTCCTCCATCAGACCTCCCTGTGGTCACTCCTCCATCTGACCGCTCTGTCGTAACTCCTCCATCTGACCTCCCTGTGGTCACTCCTCCATCGACCTCCCTGTGGTCACTCCTCCATCTGACCCCTCTGTGTACTCCTCCATCTGACCTCCCTGTGGTCACTCCTCCATCTGACCTCCCTGTGGTCACTCCTCCATCAGACCTCCCTGTGGTCACTCCTCCATCTGACCGCCCTGTGGTCACTCCTCCATCAGACCTCCCTGTTGTCACTCCTCCATCTGACCGCCCTGTGGTCACTCCTCGACCAGACCCCCTGTGGTCACTCCTCCATCTGACCTCCCTGTGGTCACTCCTCCATCAGACCTCCCTGTGGTCACTCCTCGACCAGACCTCCCTGTGGTCACTCCTCCATCTGACCGCCCTGTGGTCACTCCTCCATCTGACCGCCCTGTTGTCACTCCTCACCGACCGCCTGTGTCACTCCTCCATCTGACCGCCCTGTTGTCACTCCTCGACCAGACCGCCCTGTGGTCACTCCTCCATCTGATCGCCCTGTGGTCACTCCTCCATCAGACCTCCCTGTGGTCCCTCCTCCATCTGACCTCCCTGTGGTCACTCCTCGACCAGACCTCCCTGTGGTCACTCCTCCATCTGATCGCCCTGTGGTCACTCCTCCATCAGACCTCCCTGTGGTCCCTCCTCCATCTGACCTCCCTGTGGTCACTCCTCGACCAGACCTCCTGTGGTCACTCCTCCATCTGATCGCCCTGTGGTCACTCCTCGACCAGACCTCCCTGTGGTCACTCCTCCATCTGACCGCCCTGTGGTCACTCCTCCATCTGACCGCCCTGTTGTCACTCCTCGACCAGACCGCCCTGTGGTCACTCCTACATCTGACCGCTCTGTGGTCACTACTCCATCTGACCGCCCTGTGGTCACTCCTCCATCAGACCTCCCTGTGGTCCCTCCTCCATCTGACCTCCCTGTGGTCACTCCTCCATCAGACCTCCCTGTGGTCCCTCCTCCATCTGACCTCCCTGTGGTCACTCCTCGACCAGACCTCCCTGTGGTCACTCCTCCATCTGATCGCCCTGTTGTCACTCCTCCAAGGCAAGGCAATTTTATTTATACCGCGCATTTCATACACAAGGCAACTCAACTTTTTCAAAGCAAAATTAGGTTTAAATTAAGGAAAATAATGAATTTAATCTTATTTCCGGTGCAATAAGATATAATGAAACCATCATTTTAGTTTGAATTGCGTTTCAGGACTGGGTTCAGTGGTTGGTGTCTAAGCTGTGTCGAGGATAAATCTCATATAGTTTCTATTTTACAAAGGCTAATTACACTTTACTGTGTGGTTTGCAGTTTTTCGCATCAATATTTTTGGGTGTGGATTGTGTCAAACCCCCTCCTGGAACCGCCACCTTAACGTGGTGGAGGGGTTTGAGCGCCCGAATGATCCTGGAGCTCTGTTGATGGGGGCTTGGTGGCCCTGGTAGGGTCTCCCAGGGCAAACAGGTCCTAGGTGACGGGTCAGACAAAGAGCGGTTAAGAAGACCCTTATGAGAGACCAACAGGCCCGGTTAGAACCATGAGGCCGTCCTTCTGTGGACCCACCACCTGCAGGAGGAGCCATAGCGGCTGGTGCAATGTGATTTGGGCAGCTCCAACAGCTGCCCCCACGACCCGGAAACTGAAAAGTGGAAGAAAATAGATGGATGGATGGATGGATGGAAGGAAGGATGCAATGGATGGATTGTGTCAAACTGTTGAGTCGTGGGAAACGCTGAGGGCTCTAATTGAGCTGAATTGGAGTTCAGAGGAGGATCTGTCCAGAGCCATGGGAACTGTGCGGTCACGGGGTCAGCGGGAGGCCAAGACATCCACAACTTGGACTTAGCTCAGGAGCTGAATGTGAAAACCACACTCCCCTTGGCCGCTCTGGCTTCAGCTCAAAGTGACGTGATTAGCCAGATTCCCCGTGATTCTGAGTAATGCATGACTAACGGAGTGTTTCAGACCGCGACGGTTTGTCTGAGTGGGATCTGTGAGCATCCTGCTGGAGCTCAGGGAGAAACGGCAGCGTAGAGCACGGTGTTGACTTCTGTACCTCTCTGTACTCGCCATCCACTCACCAACATGACTGGGACTGTTTAAAAGCTCATTTTGTTTTAACACGTACCAAAAACTCTCACTTCAAATCGTTTTGTTTCTGTCATTGAGATTTTTGTGTCTGCTACTCTCCAAACACCTGTAGGTATCTAAAAGGTCCTGGGTTTGATTCTCACCTGGACGGGGCTTTTCTATGTGGCGTTCGCATGTTCTCCCTGTATCTACGTGGGTTTCCTCCCGGTACTCCGGTTTCCCTTACCACTAGAAACATGTACATTAGGTTCCCCCTGGGGCCAGGACTTCCCTGAAAAAGAGAATCTTAATCTCAGTGGGACTTTCCTGGTTAAGGGAAGGGAATCCTATTTGTATACCGCTCTTTATATGACACAAGTCAAAGCGCTTCACACATGAAAGAGAGGGGGGTTCATTCACTCCATGCTGATGGTGGTAAGCTACATTTGTAGCCACAGTTTCCCCTGGGGTAGACTGACAGAAGCCACCACCAACCACTCACACATAGACATTGGGGGAAGTGTCTTGCCCAAGGACACAACGGCAGTCTGAGAGACTGTCATGAGACGACCCGCTGTACCATCTGCGCCACTGTCACTGTCCCTTATTAAATAAAGGTCAAGTTTTAATAGAAGAGGGAGCTGAGGTACTCTGGATTAGCAAAACTGCGTACTTAATTACGGTGTCACCACCAACGCATGGGAGTCTTCATCAGGGTAAAATGGACAACACAGGTACGAGCCCCATTTAAATTAGGGTGCTCACATGATTCTGATCGCGTGACGTGACAAAATATTTACAAAAAGTGTTTACAAAAAACATTCATAATTGCATTTTTCATCATTATAATTCTTTCATATGCTGCATCCGAGCGTCTGCTGTTGCTGATAGACTATAAGTGGAAGGCGTCAGTGCGGCTTGTTTCCGATGGTAACGGCGGCGTTTGATGTTGTGTATTAGAAGTGAATATGAGCGTTGGAAGATATATATGTATATAGTATATCAGTGACGTGTGGTCAGGGGAGGCAGGTGAGGCCAGGCCTCACCAGTCATCATGGGGAAAAAATAATAAAAAATACAATAAACTTTATAAAAACAAGTCCCTTCTCTTAAAATGATTGGGATTTCCTATGATTTTAATCAATCTCGTGGTTAAAAAATGCCCAAATGTTTTATCAGTTGTCGATATCGTATAAAGAGGGCGGAACTGCGGCGAGCCTCCAGCACACACTTGAGCTCAGATTAGATTAGATTATTTTTGTTTATTTGGTAGGGACAGTGCAAGTTAATGAACAAGCCACACCGGATTGTAGCCTTGGGCTAATTTCCATCCGTCGTCCCCATGCGCACTCTCAAACACACTCTCATTCATCCTGGCCTATTGTACATGTTTTTAGTGGTAGGGGAAACCGGAGTACCCGGAGGAAACCTACGCAGACACGGGAAGAACATGCAGACTCCACACAGAAAGGCCCCGGCCTTGGTGGGAATCGAACCCGGACCTTCTAGCTGTGAAGCACGAGCGCTAACCGCTGTGCTACCGTGCTCGGCTCATTCGCTCAGCGCTCTGTCCCATTCGGGGCTTTTTTTGCCCCCTAAAAGTATACTACATTTGTAAATGGGTTTTGTTGGGCGCATTGGTTTTCTATCAGCTGGATAAAGAATCAGGCATGAGAACGACTTGTTTAACCTGTTGATTTTAAACCGCGTTTTGATCGCCCCGAAGTGAGGCTCGCCTCCAATGCACTGCCCTGACGATACGAGGGGGGCGCTGTGTCTGCGCTACACATTTCTACAAAACATGTGGACTACACGTGAAAAAACAGTCTGTTTTATTATTCTGCACGGTTTAGGAGAGGCAATTTAAACGTAAAGGAGTAAGTAAAAGGGAAAACTGATTAGACTGACATTTTATGGATGAAATGCTGTAGACGAGTCTTTATGCTGGAAATGTCGCCACTATCACGTACCGCCCGCGTGGAGCATCAGGATTGTCATTAACTTATCACTTGGAGGGGCGGGGTACGAGTCCTGGTCAAGTCCACTATGTTGCCTTTTAATTTTTATTTGCGTTATCGTGAGAATGTATTATATGTTTAAATGTGTTGCTATTGAATGCTATTCCAGAGACGGCAAGTTGCATTTTTTCCCTGCAGTTTTGTTTACTTATTATTTATTGGTTTACTTATATTGTAGTCAATAGCATGTGCCTCACCAGCAACAAACCTCACCGCACGTCACTGCAGTATACAGTATATACATTACACCCCCTTTGGAGACCCCCTGAAGGGCCCCGACACTGAAATGTAGGAGGTGAGACTTATTATCTTATTAGCCCCAGATAATAAGTCAATCAATCAATCAATCAATGGTTTTGTATAGCCCAATATCACAACAGGAGTTGCCTCATAGGGCTGCACCGAACATTAAGGCAATAAAACAGAGCAGTAAATAAGACAATGTAAAGTTCAGGTGAATCAAGTATCCAGGCAAACATAATGTCCAAATAAGCGTCAGCAGTAGGTGGCGACGAGCGGCGCGGGTGTCCCTTGTCCTTAGACTCTCCAGCACGGCAAGGAAAAACTCAAAAACCCAGTGGGAGAAAAGAGAAACCTTGGGGAGAACCACAAGTCACTGTAAACTGAAAAGTACAAACTTAATCATAATTACCTTCTGCCATCTCTTCTTGAGGACCGAAAATGTTCGGAACTGGGACCGATTCTACCTCTTCGGACTTATAAAACTAACATCTTACAAGGTGAGCTCAACTTCTAAGGGGAAATGGGTCAGTCTCATAACATTCCGAGGCCAAATAAGGTCCCAGAAATGCCTGTTCAAAAATAAAACAATTGCATGTGTCCCCTTTAAAAAAACGCTACAACAGAAAAAACACTGCAGAAATCTTCCCCTGGTGTTGCCTCAGCTGCTGTGATTGTGTTTTTTATGTTATTCCAGTCACCTCTTTCTCAAATTTCATAAAAAAACATAAAGGAAATACACTTTTCACTTAAAAGATCCATGCAAACCTCACAAAGCGTCAACGCAAACGTTTCTCCCCTCCTCCTCACCTGGTCACAGTCATATGAGTGTGTGTTTGTGTGGCGTGTCTCCAGGGCAACACTAGGCCCACTCTGAGGAGAGCCCGCTGTGGAGATGGAGGCGCATTATGGCCCCCCGGGTACACAGATATTCAGTAAGCTTTTACTACACTGCATGGATTACTGCAGGTACTTCAGACTGATTTGACAACATTCTCAAAGACAAAACTCATTTTAATTCATGACTAAAACAAAATGATATCGGGCCTTTAAGTTACAAAACATACAATACTAATGCGGTGCCCAAAATAATGTTTAAAAGCCATCAATCATTAGGGCTGGGATGATCCACTTTTGTCACGATCTGATACATATCACGATACCCAGGGGCCGATCCGATACGTACTGCGATACAGTAATTATAACAAGTGATATGTTTACCTTATAATGTGTAAAAAGTCATGTGTCTAAAGTTTCTAAACCAAATGCCGTTTGTCATTTACTGAAGTGTCTAGATTGAAAAGTGCATGAACACAAAATGTTACAAAATGCTGTGTAACTGTCACTGGAAAACAAAGGAGTGTATGATAAAAAATGCCTCCAAACACAAGTATTGAAAGTATTGTGATACTTGATCAAGTATCGATACTTGGTAATGCAACACAAAGTATTGCAATCCAAGTCCGATCCGATATTTTGTCCCAATCAATCATCAGTTTCCCTGTGAGATAACTTGCGTTCTGATATTGGGCAGTACTTCAGCTTGAAACAACTTGATGAATCGCTGTAAATCGCAACTTGATGTTACATTTATTTGCACTTTCTGGATGGTATAAGAAAATTAGATAGATAGATTTTCCTGCATTATTATCAACAGGCATGTACGGTTCATAGAAAGACACCACATTCTTATATACAAAGGGCGGCCAGCACCTTCGTCAGAGGGCAGGAGTGAGAAAGAGCCAGTCAAAGGATGTGCAGTCATTAGGGCTGTACGTCATGAAGTTCAGCCTTTGTAATCACTTAGTTCATTCCTGTCCTCCACAGTGATGCTCCGTCCCAAACAGAACAGCATCAACAATACACACCGCCCTGACAAAACACATTCAGGAGCTTTCTGCTCATATCCTCAGGAAAAACACTCTGGAATGAACTGTTTTGAACTCTGTTCTTCCAGTTCAGTCTATTGTCCAAATGTACTCCTAAGATTATTGTCCAAATCTACTCCTAAAATGACTGTCCAAATGTACTTCTAAGATTATTGTCCAAATGTACAGTGGTTCCCACTTAGAAGTGTCGTTTTCATTCGCGCTTTCCGTGATTCACCGCAGTGCGTGAAATATATTACAACATATCGCCACGAGGTGGCAGGTTAAGTCCGCTGTAGCACTGCCGGCAGCGGACTGCATTCAGAGACGTACTGTAAGCTACAGAACACTAGGCTAAACCAGAGCCTACTTTTGTTTTTATCAAGCTGGGCTCAGAGGAGATGATGGCCTTTGGCGAACAATTAAAGTCCTGCTGTAAACTCTAACCCATAGGCCTATAGGCAGTAAACACTCGCCTCTCACCGCTCTTTCTTCTCTCTTCACCGCCTGGTACGTGCGGATAATGGAGCAACAAGCGGCTTGGTTTCACTCATAACTAGCCTACTGATACCTTTATAACATAGTATAAGCCTTGTATATCTCGCATTGTAATAGCCTACAACATGTTAGTACAACTTCAGAATAAGAACGTGTCGCAGTTCAGACAAGAAAAGTAAAATTAGCTACACCAAACTCACCCACAGCCGCGTAATTGCCATGTTAGCATGTTTCCTTTGCTGCTCTTCCTCATCGTTCTCATTTAATATAGGCTATGGATCGTGTTTTTTGTCAACTGCATTAATAAAACAGCAGCGCAAATACTGTTCAACGTTATTCAATCACAGTGACCTCAGTGGCGCCTCTCGGAGCATCTGATGGCCGAAGCACAGTGCGTAATGAGCTCATGACAGGCGCGCGGCACTGGGAGAGAAGTGAGGACGCAATGTGTTGCCCCATTCGTAAAAAGATCCCTAATTTAATATGCATAAGGCTGTGCAGCCATCAGATAAAACTTAGAGCTTAGAGTTAGGAGCGGCTATGGCACGAGCCGCTGCACTTGGCTCTCCACACACCGCGATGATGAGTATGCTGGGGCTGCACGGACAATCACAAGAGAAAACATGGATTTAAGCACGATCGAGCTACAACAACAAACCACTCAAACGGGTTGCGTGGATAAACAGAGGGAATCTGTTTCTAAAAAGAAAAGCGGCTGTGGGTGAGTTTGCTGTAGCTAATTTTACTTTTCTTGTCTGAACTGCGACACGTTCTTATTCTGAGGTTGTACAAACATGTTGTAGGCTATTACAATGCGAGATATACAAGGCTTATAATATGTTATAAAGGTATCAGTAGGCTAGTTATGAGTGAAACCAAGCCGCTTGTTGCTCCATTATCCGCGCGTACAGGGCGGTGAAGAGAGAAGAAAGAGCGGTGAGAGGCCAATGTTCCTAACCCTGCTCACAAGTGCCACCTGGTGGTTGTTTGGGTCATTGCAGCGTCACTGGGGAAAAATAAATAAAAGACGTGTGATTCATGCGTAGGGCCACGTGGGAAACACGCGTGAAACGCGCCAAATCCAAGTGGCACGCACTGTACTTCTAAGGTTATTGTCCAAATGTACTCCTAAAATGACTGTCCAAATGTACTTCTAAGATTATTGTCCAAATGTACTCCTAAAATGACTGTCCAAATGTACTTCTAAGATTATTGTCCAAATGTATAATATGTTGTCGTCGCGAAAGCGACAATATTGTTTTTGCAAGAAATATTATTATTCTTTCTTTCTTTCTTCTTCTTCTTCTTCTGCTCTTTGAGCAGGATTTTGACCCCTGAACATAGTCGAAAACTCACCAAACTTTGCCCAAAATTCAGGTCCGGTGAAAAATTAATTTAAATGTGTGTTTCGTATTGGGGAAATAAAAAATGGCGCGACAGCGCCACCTACAAAAGTGAAAATACATTGCGCCTATGGAGGAGGGGCCAACGTAAACTTTGTCGTAGAGCGACGGGATTCGGTACAGACATTCGTCATGTGACGACAAACAAAAAATATTATTGTGGCCACGCCCCCAGACAAACCGGAAGTCCGCCATTTTGACAGGAAGGATGGAAAATGCTGAGTCAGCGTTTTCGCTGACGTCGCATTTTAACGAACTCCTCCTAGGGCGTTTCACCAAATGAGCTCCAAATCGCTCCAGCTCATCTCGAGATGTGGGGCATCAAAAGTTATCCAAATTTTTGGCTATGTTTTACGGTTTGTGTGCGGCGTAGCCGCAAACTTTACGAAGAATTTTGCGACTTATCGTAAACAACAATATGCTCCCATTCGCACAAACAAACTCCGATTAAAAATCGGAAATATACATTTTATTGACCTTTCACCCCCGGACACAAAAAATGTCAAAAAGTAACATTGGGCGCGACAGCGCCCCCTCTAGGCTAAGAAGAAAAATGCATTATCGGAAAAAAATTAGTTTCTCGGAAATGGATGAAATTCGGCACAAAAATAGTTGATGGCATCCCGGTCAAAAAAGCCAATGGGACCCATACCGTATTTTGTACGGTGTTGCTATGGGGACGACCGAAGCCCCCCATGTTATCCTAATGGGACTGACACATAAATCTCATATTATACAAAATTACACTGCGTTAACGCCCTCTATAATGTACGTGTGGACAGTGGTCATAGAAGTACGGCCCGTTAGGGCCGTCTGATGCTGACTGTGAAATAAAAAAGATTTGGGGCGCGCTAGCGCCCTCTGCAGGCTGGAGCCATTATTCACATGGAGAGGCTAAAAATGTTGTTTTGATGTTTACTCACAAAGATTAATGGTACATCAGGGCAATAAAATGTAGTGGGCGTGTTAGCGCCCTCGGTAGGGTTACATAGTCGCGGCAATGGAGGCACGGCCCGCGAGGGCCGTTCGATGCCGCTTGCGGCTTTAATTTGTTTTATTATTTTTATTTGGTTTTAAAGGCTCTCTCAGACCCTGTGTGCTCCCAAAGTTCAGAATGTCTTTTGGGCAGACAAAAGAAAAGAAAAGAAAAGAAAAGTGGATCAGATAAAGCCTTAGAGTCTTTCGTGCCATTTGAACTCTCAGTGGTTAAAATAATCTGTGGCCAGGACACGGTGCTCCACTCAGACAGACGCGTGTTTGAAAAGAGTGCAGTGAACATGAGGTGCGTAATCATCAGCTAATCGTGTTCAAGCACTGGGCTTTGATGCATGCAGCGTCTGTGCAGAAGAAACCATTGTTGGAAGGAAACCACTTCAGAAAGGCACAGATTAGGATGTTAATTAGGTTCATTAAGGCCTATTATTTCCAATGATAAAGAAAAAAGGAAAGAAATTAAATATTAGCATAGAATAAAGCCTAGACATAAAGACGTACAAACAGCACTCGAGAATCTTTTTAGAATGCCATAGCCTGTTCAGTGTATTATACTTTGGCTGTTAGCATTAGCCAGTTCAGTGTATTTTTCCTATAGATGGGAGCAACACCCAGGCATTTTTTCCAAGTATCTTTCCCTTGGGTGAAAACAGCGTCTTTTATTCTTTTTATTCTATATGAGATATAAAATCTTGTATCTTTTCTCTTATTGGAGATAAAACATTCTGCCCCAGTATCAGAACCACAGGCAAATTCACAGTTTCACTCTAGAACACATCAGTTCACGGGCAATGGATGATCAGGAACTAATATTTAATATTAAGCCTGATTAAACATGCTCAGCACCAGCTGAATCCCAAGTGAAGGATTCGGCCACAGGAGCACCTTCATCTCCTCCACCACAGGACTGGAATCCTCATGCTACATCTACACCATTCGGAAGATTCTTCACAATCATTCTCATCTCCACAGTCATCTATGAGATTTTAATGTGCATATGAATGTAACAAATGACAGGCACGCAAAAGTTTTGTCCTTGAAATGTTTGAAATGTTTGATGAGTGAGGCGACTCACAACAAAGGTAATAATAATAATAATGGATATGACTTTTGGTCCATATCGCCCAGACCTAAAATCAACCATAGGCTTTGTGCAAAGTGTTTCAATCTTTCGTTTCTATACTTTGACAAAATTATTGTTATAATCTGTGACGCTCAAAGACGTGCACGCTGGCGTACACTCATGCACGGACACAAGCGAGAAGCAGGAAGGACCTGAACCGCTCTGTGCTTTTAACCAAAGTCTGAGCAACTCCTGCAGAGGCCGTGCTGAGGGCTGGTCCAAGGCACGAGACACAGCTCCATAACCTCCCTCTCTTTTTCACCACCCGGACTCTGCCCCTCATTCACACCACCTTTGGCGCAGAGCTTATTCTGATCCTCAAGTGAGAACAGACACTGTTGGCGCAGGCACACAACACATTTTTCATTTATTAAATCTTTTTTTTAACACTGAGGTTTTAAACGTTTGGATCACAGACAGTTCTGCACAGTTCACTGACCGATGTGAGCAGATTGACATATTGACATATGCTGAACAAACCAGCCTCACAAAAAGGGGAGATACAGTATCTGGCTTTTAAGTTTGGGTTTTGCTCTTACGTGCTCTTATAGGCAAAGTCTCACGGACAGTTTTTTAAATGAGACCCCGGATTTGAAAATCCTCCATGCCATAACTCTTACACATCAAGGGTTTTAAATGTTTATTTGTATTCTGATCGTCTGAGCCTCACCTTCGAGCTTAGGTCCTCCGCGTGTGACACAAGTCTTTGCAGGGTGTGTTGTCTGGCATTGTCATTTATCAGAATCGTTCAGTCTGTGGGTTCACAAGTGAGAGATTATGTGTGCAGTCTGTGCTCTGTGGATCCAGTTTTGAAATCCTCCAGTGTGTACTAGACTTTAATCTGCATTTTGTCTTGTTCTAGAGCTGTTCTCTGACTACAGACAGACCCGGAGCTATTTTTTTTTTTTCTTGAGTTGCCATCTGTACATCACGCTTCGTCCCAGAAGCTTCGTCAGCTAAATCTTCTTTAGCAGCTGGTTGACTATAAATTGTTCTAAGAGGTATCTAACTTGGACTAATGTTCACAGAGGTCTGTGTCTCTCAAAGTCAGTTAAGCAAACTAGAAACGTACAAGTAGCAAAGATAATATGAAAACGCAATACACCATCTCCGAAATAGGTTCTGTATCTCTGTGAGTGTTCTCCTGAGAGGGGCCTTGTTGTTGACGGAGGAAGTGAGAGCGGAACTTGTCACTTCCTGTTCGTGTCCCTGGGCCTCCAGAGGATGAAGCAACAATAAGCGCTGTTGCGGAAGTGTCCATATCCCACACACGTGCGTCCTTTCGTTTTTTTCAGAAAGCCCACGAGCTGTCCTGATTTAGGATTTTTATTTAAGGCAAACTCCTGCACCCTTCCTGGAACCACCACCTTAACGTGGTGGAGGGCTTTGAGCGCCTGAATGATGCTGGAGCTCTGTTGTCGGGGGTTTTGTGACCCTGGTAACAGGTCCTAGGTGACGGGTCAGACAAAGAGCGGTTCAGAAGCCCCTTATGAGAGACCAACAGGCCCGGTTAGAACCATGAGCACGTCCCACCTGCAGGAGGAGCCATAGGGGCTGGCTCCAACAGCTGCCCCCACGACCCGGCAACGGACAAGTGGAAGAAAATGGATGGATGGATGGATGGATGGATGGCAAACTCCTGCAGCTGAAAACACTAACTTTTCGAGATAACACTAACCCTGGATCTTGCATCATTGGTAAAAGTTGAAACTGTTCCTCACATGTTTAAAGCCCACAATTAAACATCCCGTCTGTGTTCTAAGTCTGCTCATCACAGCACCAAGGAGTTACTAACCTAACCACGCTATTGGAACCAAATGAAAGTTTGTTTTCACTAAGTCATTCCCATTGCTGCCTCCGGAGGACGTTGCAGACAAACTCCTCACAAGCCATGGTCCCTGTGTTATCGAGCCAACGTCTAATCCTTAAATTAGATTATGTTTAATGTTTAATTATAAAACGTAAAATATCAGTGCTCAATTACGAAAATAATGTTTTAAGCCCCATATGCATGCATCATCATACTGTATGTCCACGTTGAATTAAAATCTTCAGACTCCAAAATAATCTCACAAAAAATCTCTCTCTGCATTGTTTAAAAAGACTTCTGACATGTGCATTTAGTCGGCCTCACATTCTGACAACAAAGCAAACAAGAAGCCTCTGAAGATAGAAGCAAAACGTATCTCCAAGTCTCTATTTGAAGAGCCTTGTACGTACAGTTTGACTTATCTTTGGACAGAACTCATGAACGCTCCTCACACAACCCTAACAATGGCGTTCTCTCCTCGCAGTGGCACAAAAATCATCTTTCTAACAGAGACACAGCAATTTTCACGTCTCCGTCTGTGTCAGGCTGTTCCCCATTCCGCGGATGACGCTGATTGCTCAGAAATCACAGCGCCAATCTTTTCACAGCACTGCGGAGTCAACGCCTCAAACCCCTTCCCCCTCACTGCACTGTTCTCCATCTGAAGTAATCATGTGCCATTGTTCCGGAGCGTTTGCGTCAAAGTCTGATTAGTTCTCCGCTTCCCCACATGAACTTGCAAATCTTACGGATTTTGTCTAAAATTCTAATTGGATCATTTCACACCATCAACTTTTTTTTCTTAATTTAATCTCAATCACACCTTGGACTGATTAGCAAAACATGTGCTAAGGTGTGAATGGAATACCTACATAGGTGTGCAGAGGATCTAATGGTACATTGTGGTAGCTAATCGTGTTGGGGGGTAATTGATTGATTGAAAACCCTCATGCAATTATACTAGCACTGATGAATACTGTACTGATTAGTGAAGCTATAGAACTGGCCCGGGGGACCCAAACTTTGGAACGCCTTTTACGTGGCATGTACGCGAGAAACTACAGGTGAAAAGGAAACATAAATTAAAGAGATACATTGGAATATTTGCTGAACATTACAGATTATATATATGAGGGGAAATAAATATTGCAAGTTTTCTGTCATTTTATGTTTTCATATAAAGATGCATAAAAATGGCCATTTGCCAATATCTTCAGCAACGATAATATAAAAACCCTTCTCCTGACAGGAGCCAAACCATTCTCCTGACAGGGGACAAACCCTTCTCCTGACAGGGGTCAAACCCTTCACCTGACAGGGGACAAACCCTTCTCCTGACAGGGGTCCAACCCTTCTCCTGACAGGAGCCAAAACCTTCTCCTGACATGACTCAAACCCTTCTCCTGACAGGGGTCAAACTCTTCTCCTGACAGGGACAACCCTTCTCCTGACAGGGTCAAACCCTTCTCCTGACAGGGGTCAAACCCTTCTCCTGACAGGGGTCAAACCCTTCTCCTGACAGGACGCAAACCCTTCTCCTGACAGGGTCAAACCCTTCTCCTGACAGGACGCAAACCCTTCTCCTGACAGGGGTCAACCTTCAGGGTCAAACCCTTCTCCTGACAGGGTCAAACCCTTCTCCTGACAGGAGTCAACCCTTCTCCTGACAGGGGACAAACCCTTCTCCTGACAGGGGTCAAACCCTTCTCCTGACAGGGGACAAACCCTTCTCCTGACAGGGGTCAAACCCTTCTCCTGACAGGAGTCAAACCCTTCTCCTGACAGGGGTCAAACCCTTCAGGGGTCAAACCCTTCTCCTGACAGGGGACAAACCCTTCTCCTGACAGGGACAAACCCTTCTCCTGACAGGGGTCAAACCCTTCTCCTGACAGGGGACAAACCCTTCTCCTGACAGGAGTCAAACCCAAAAAACCCAAGCCGTTTTGAAAAATACCCCCTCATGCCTGGTGCACACTGTGCCATTATAATGAGTAATATCGTGAGCTTCTCTCGTCTCCACTGTGCGATGGTTCAAAGAGAGAATCATAGCTATGACCAAGATTTATTGAAACAAATGTCAGGCTATAGACGGCGTGTGTTTAGTGTCTGTTAGTGGCAGACAGCCAAAATCATGCAAGAGAACACAGCCTCCCAGAGACACCCATCTCCTCACCCGTCCTCCCTCCTTACCTTCCCATGCATTCATATTTCCAAGACACTAATTCATGAAAAGTGCCTTGTTTTGACTCCTTTCATCAAATTTAGTTTCAAAGGACTTAAAATCAGGACTGAAAACGAGAAACTAAGCTGGGGAAAAAATAATGAAATACTAAAACATGTGTTTTTCTATTTATTTTAGGTTATGTTTGCAACAATGTGTGAAAGTGAGTCAGACGGAAGACCTCAGGGACTATGTGATAGCCTCTTGCAATGTCGATATTGCATTCACCTAATATTCCGATGACTAGGATTTGGTGATATTTGGCGCAGCTCTAGGAAATAGTAAATCCCCTGCCTTTAAGACATTTTTATCTTGATTTCACAACAAAAGTCCAGCTACTTTTAACCTGCTCTGGTCCTTCAGGAAGTTACAGAAACATTTCCTGACACAATACTTTATATAAAAAAATTTGTAAATCCCCCTGGTTCAACCTGATTGAGTTATTGTGCTAATGAGTCTGCTCCACTTCTGTCTGCAGCACGGATCCTGCGGGAAGTAACGTCAGTAGGGCAAGGCATATATTTATATCGCACATTTACAGGGCAACTCAATGTGCCTTACAAACAAAGAAACATATTACAATAATAAAATCTAAAATAAAACAGAAAATCCATTAGAAGAGTCTTTAACCTTGATTTAAAGATATTGATGTTTGGCACTGATCGTAAATCGAATCTATAGGTGGCGTTCTTGACATTCTGATGTCATGTCATAATTTCAGTTGGAGCAGGGACCGATACAACTCTGTGAGAGAGACAGTTTTGGAAAGAAATCACCACACACAAAATGTTTCCCTGATCATTATGTATTTAGTATCATTATTAGTACCAAGGACACACAAAAACTTTACAATAAACATCACAAATACCATTATACACTTATTTGGAGTTCCAGCCAAAGGTTGTGTTTTATGTTGATGTTTTATTGTAGTTTATTGTAATTTTAGCATGATTATATGTGGACTGATGGCTGTAATGGGTGAATGGTTGAATGAATTAATTAATAGTTGAATTTGAGTGGTTAAATACATTTTATATTGCACATTTTGTATTGTAATTCACCTGCTCAGGGACTGCAGATGGAAACTAGTTCAAGCTAAATCTGGTACAAAGCATCTTTAATTAATGTTTTTGCACATTGTCCCTGTTGAAATAAATTAATAACCTAACCTAAACTAAACTAAGCAGACTGCGCCAGACTGAAAAAAAAGTCCACTACTGTGGGAGGCAGTGGGTGTGGGATGTGTGGAGGCACACATGCTGGTATTTTGATCACATTTCTGTGGCCTGCGCTCTTTAATAATGGTGCTAGAGCGGGTCCATTGATATATTCTCCCTCTTATCTGTCATTATACATCATCTGTACAATGAAATTTGTCCTCTGCATTTGACCCATCCCTCAGCGCCACTAGACGACCCGTAAGGAGGTTCGACGTTCGAGGGGGAAATCATGGTGGATTTACAGACTCCTCCTCCCCAGCTCTGACATGTTCCTAATAAGGGCATAAGTTGCGTGACGTGTAGCTCACACAGCTCCAATGCTAACAGTCCGACCCCCAATAGTACGAGATTTCAAACATTTTATTTTGAAAACCAGCCCGGTGCCTCTGATTGTGACTAACCCAACGTAATCACAGGAGGAATATGTAGCCGTAGAAAGTGTTTGAAGTTTGAAGCGTTAAAGTTGTTTTTAACGTGTCTAAAGACCAATGCTTTTCAATGGGAGACTGGCGGCTATATGGAGGTACTACAGCAATCAATCAATCAATCAATCAAAGTTTATTTGTATAGCACTTTACAACAACACCAGGAGGACCAAAGTGCTTCACAGAAAGATTAAAACAATTTAAAACACAAAATGAATACAACCAAGACACAATTCAGTGTGCCCTAAGTATTAATGCAATGGTATGCAATGCAATGCAAGTATTAATCCGCAATGGCGGCCTCAAGTGTTGTGATCATAAAGCAGCAACAGCAGCAAATCGCATCGAAATAAAACAGAGAAGCAGTGTTTAATCGCTGCATATGCAAACAGTTAGCAAGTCGGCTACTCCAGGACACTTTATTTTTTATTAGGTCAGGACAGTGCATGTTAAGGAACATACATGGGTCTCATGCACGTAAACCATCCACACCGAATTGTAGCCTTGGGCTATTTGCATCCATACTCTCAAACACACTCTCATTCTTCCTGGCCTATTGTACATGTTTTTAGTGGTAGGGGAAACCTACGCAGGCACGGGGAGAACATGCAAACTCCACACAGAAAGGCCCCGTCCAGGTGGGAATTGAACCCCGGCCCTTCTAGCTGTGAAGCACCACCTCTAACCGCTGCGCTACCGTGCCACCACTTTTCAAAGTTTGTTAGCCTGTTCAATGTATTTTCCCTACAGCCATTCATATTAGCCATCAATCATTACCAATTTCAAATGATCCAGATGTTTTCAGCTGTTGTCAACCCATCGACTGTATAAAAGTGGTCTCTGTGCTAAATGCTAAATCACATTCAGTTGAGTATTTGCTATTTTTGTGGCTATTGGGTACACATCCTAAGGCCACTACACTTAATCATACAAAAATAATAATAATTACATCAATGCCATGAAATGGACAAGCTATACCTTAACATACTTTTACATAGAGACTGGCTTCTCCATTTATTTGGAGGGGAGTAGAACGCTCAATTCAAGCAGGTCCAGGAAACAGATGTATTTGGAGGAACAAAGGATCTATGGTAAATTGAGTGGACTTTTCATTCAATTTGCTGCTGTTACTCTGCAATGACATCACACGCATAAACTCTTGGTTGTTTAGAATGTTGTGATGTCATGTGAACGCACCTATTAAAAACTGGCTCTACGAACACATCTACAGTCATTGATCTTTGGGCCTTTTTTCGTTTGTATTTTGCAAACTTTTCATCTGTTTGTTACACCAGAAGTAATCCAATGGAGGACTGACACTAATGTTTTAAGAACTGGCGATATAAGCCCAGACCTTCTCTCTAAGCCCTTGAGCTGCAGACAAGACAAACGCATAAGCTTCGACTGGTCGCTCTGTGACACAAAGCCTTTTATTCTGGATGTGTTCTTTTACTGACAGAATGCTGCTTTCGAGATAGATTTTATAACTGTAGTATTAGAATCATTTGTGTGGGAGAAGTAATTTCAAACAAAATCCCAAGTCGACAAAACATCATAAAATAAACATTGTCAAAGTTTATTTTTGCTTTGACATTAAAACTAAGATGTTAAGGCACAAAACACAGATCACAAATCTTTCACCTGCAGCGCCTCGACTTAAATATCTGGTCGAATCTAACAGAACACCAGGATTTTGGTCATGGTCTTTAGTTTTCAAAGATGGGATCTCAATTTATTTCCCCGGCCTGTAAACAGCGGCGTACATCTTGCAGGGCGCTCAGCGGGGGCAGCTCTGGTTATGTCAAACGCAGAAGAGAAATTAGTGAAAGTGCGACACTGTAGCTCAAACCGCGACCCGCTTCCCCAAATGTGTCAGAGTAAGATCGATTAGTGTCCTGTCCCTTCGGTGCTCTGTGGAGTAGAGACCATCAACTATGGCCCTGAGGCAGCAACACCATTGAAAATGGGGTCCTAGGGTATGGGGGACTGCAGGGCGTGTGGGGCCCTCGGGTGTGGGGGACTGCAGGGCGTGTAGGGCCCTCAGGTGTGGGGGACTGCAGGGTGTGTGGGGCCATTGGGCGGCGGCCATAACAACAAAAGTCCTGTGACTGAAAATACAGTAACCAATCATCTCTGAGTTTTGGCCTGGTCTCCGTTGACAGAGTTGACATTTTGTAGCCATTTCCTCTGAACAAAAAGGTCAAATGATTTGGTGTGGAGCAGCTTTGGAAACAGCAGCACCACTAATGTGTCTTTCCCACAGGAGCGCCTTGGCCCTGAGGCACAGTCCACATTAACACAATGCAAAGGTTTACACATACTCACCGTAATTACGCCGCAGCCACAAATGACTGGACTTTAATCATCTGGACTTATAATTATTCTGTGGAGACGCTTGATCTGTTAAACCCATATAAACATAAAAAGACGGACGAATTTATAAATACTTTATTTAGTATAGGTCTGTTTCCTCTAATAACTAAACCGAGTAGAATCACAACCCATAGTGCGACTTTGATTGATAACATTTTCTCAAATGGAATAGATAGTGATACAATTAGTGGATTAATGATAAATGATATTAGTGATCACCTGCCAGTTTTTGTATTGTACAAAAATGGATATTTAAATATTGATGATGAAAAAATGTATTGGTTTAGAAGGGTAAAAACAGAAAAAAACTATTGAGGTATTTAAAAAGGAACTATTAGCTCAAGACTGGAGTATTGTATATAGAGAGAATGACACTAATAAGGCATATGATGAGTTTGCGCGAATATTTCATAAAGTATATGACAAAAATTGCCCAATGAAAAATATTGTAAAAACAGAAAGGGTAAAGAAAACCCATGGATGTCTAAGGGATTACTAAATGAATGCAAGAAAAAAATTCACTCTACAAAAAATGTATAAATGATAGAACAAAAGAAGCTGAGGATAATATAAGAAATATAAAAATAAACTGACAGGTATCATTAGAAAATGTAAACAGGATTATTATAATAAGTTGTTAGATAGCAATAAGAATAATATTAAAGGTTTATGGAATATCTTAAATAGTATAATTAGAAATAAACCGAGAACGATTAATTATCCAAAATATTTCAAAGATGAGGATAACACTTTAAATAATATGAATGAAGTAGTCTATGCATTTAATAAATTCTTTGTAGATGTTGGACCGAATCTTGCTGCAAAAATTACAAATGTTGAGAACTATAATTGTGAACTGATAGACACAAATCCTCTGTCCATGTTCCTCAAACCTGTGAAGGAAAAGGAGATACTGGACATTGTTAAAGGGTGTAAAAATAAAACCTCGACAGATTACCATGACATGGATATGAAAACTTTGAAAACTGTTATTGAAAGTATCTCTAAGCCGTTAACATACATCTGTAACCTATCGTTGCAAACTGGACAATTTCCGAGAGGGGTCTGGCTGCAGACCTCCACTCTCAGGACCCTGCCTTGCAGACCTCCACTGTCAGGTCCCCTCCGCTGTCAGGACCGGACCGGAAGTGCATATTGAACGGAAGAGGGCAGCATAACGTGTACAGCCTGCCGGAAACCATTAGAAGAAGAAGTGCATATTTATTAGTTTCCCATACTATATTTTTTCTTATCTTTTTTAAGCAGGGGCGTGCTGGGACCTAATTTCAGCCCGGGAATTTGGAGAAGACCGGCCCGGAATTATGGCTCCGTAATAGTGCGCTGGTCTCAAGTACAAGAGGTCGCTGGATCAAATACCACACATTGACAATTTTCTAACAATTTCTCTTTTCACATGGGCCGCTGCACACACAGTCTGAGCCTGATACAAACCCACAATCAGCACAAGTTATGTAGATAAAAACATTTATTTGACCACTTTTCTACCTTTCACTGCCTTTTAGTCTCTTAACTCGCGCAGACACTTGTCTCCGCTGGATTGGACTGCACCAACTTGAACTAAAGCGGAGGGGTGTTCCACTTAAACACCCCTCTGAGTTAGTTCAATATGAAATGGTATCTCCCCGCCGCAAGAATGAAAAGTTCGATGCGAATATATTTAAGATTTTCATTCATCAGTCGTTATTTTGATAGATTTCCATGACAATTACACTTGTGTTACTTCATTTATATCTGGAACAGCAGCTCATGCTCCTGCTGCAGCCCAGTTAAAGCCTTTAGGCCTGGAATAGTGAGTTATTATTTCATTATTTTATTCTGATGGCCCCTCTGTTTTTAAGTCAACGTGATTACACGTAAATAATACTTACATATTTAGACATAAATGAATGCGCCAAGAGCTAAAGTGTGCTCACATAGAAAACTAAACAAAATTGAAACGTCATCTTGTTCAGCGCTGGTATCGAACCTATGTGGTTTGCAATGGGAGGCGCCCGACTTACCCACATGACTACCAGACAAGTATCTGTAATGTAATCATTGTGTATTATGAAGCGTAGAGGAGTGAGATTTACCTAACGTACTTCTGGAAGCCAAGCAGCCTCCGTTACATAGGCTACTCCTGGAATACTTGCTTTTGAATCATATTTACATTATATACATAAAATATGGCCGCAATAAATAAAGTATATTCACATGGGGAACGACAAATACGTCCTCCGGTATGCCTGCTTTTCATTTTGGAAGGGGAGTGTGGAGGTCTGCAGCCAAACATGAAGGCTACTACTTATAGTTGCTTTTATATCATATTTTATACATATATTATACATTTTTATATCATATTATCATATTACATAAAATAAAGCCCAAGGAACAACGACAAATACGTGCTTCCAGTATATCCGGTTTTATTTTGAAAGGCTTCGAATAAACTTCCGGTCCTGACAGCGGAGGGGACCTGACAGTGGAGGTCTGCAAGGCAGGGTCCTGAGAGTGGAGGTCTGCAGCCAGACTCTCTTGCAATTTCCTGAAAGTATGAAAGTAGCAAAAGTGATTCCTCTGTTCAAGGCAGGAGATAAACATCTCTTTACAAACTACAGGCCTGTTTCCCATTTACCGCAATTCTCAAAAATCTTAGAGAAGGTTTATAACTCTAGACTTGACAGCTTTATTGAAAGGTGTAATTTACTCTCGGACAATCAGTTTGGTTTTAGGAATAATCACTCAACCTCACACGCGCTCTTTGATATAATTGAAGAAATAACTAATGCTGTAGATAACAAGAAATATGCAATAGGGTTATTTATTGACCTGAGTAAAGCGTTTGATACAATAAACTATGATATACTAATTAATAAACTAGAACATTATGGGATTAGGGGGTAGCTCTACAGTGGGTTACCAGTTATTTAAAAAATAGAAAACAATGTGTGAAAATAGGTGATCAGTCGAGTTGTCGACAAATTGTGTGTGGTTTACCTCAAGGTTCCATTCTGGGCCCAAAATTGTTTAATATGTACATTAATGACATTTGTAAAACGTCTCAAGTACTTAAATTTATCTTGTTTGCTGACGATACAAATATTTTTGCATCAGGTGACGACTTACAGCAACTGTGTCGGATTGTTAACTTGGAACTCAAAAGTGTCAATAAATGGTTCAAACAAAATAAATTATCTCTAAATCTGAGTAAAAGTAAAATGATGATATTTGGCAACTGTAATTCCAATGCTCAGGAAGCAATTCAGATAGAGGGTGTTGTCATAGAGCGGGTGCATGAAATCAAATTCCTTGGAGTTATTATAGATGATAGAATAACTTGAAAAGCTCATATTAAATATATATCTACGAAAATTTCTAGAAGCATTTCAGTAATAGCAAAAGCAAAGCACATTTTAAACATCAAAGCTCTACATATCTTATACTGTTCTCTGATTTTGCCATATTTATATTATTGCCCTGTGGTTTGGGGTAGTACTTATAAAAACACATTAAAACCAATAGTATTGTTGCAAAAAAGAGCTATCCGAGTAATTCATAAAGTTGGGTTTTTGGACCACACAAACTCATTATTTTTAAAATCAAAGATCATGAAGTTTTGTGACATTGTTGAGTTCCAAACTGTACAGATGTTATACAAAGCAAGATACAAACTGTTACCAAGCCAAATACAAAGAAGGTTCCAAGAACGTACTGGTTGTTATGAATTACGTGATGAATTAAACTTTAGGACTCAGAAACATAGCTCAACTTTGAAAAGTTTTAGCCCAACAGTTAATGGTGTACAATTGTGGAATAAACTGGAAATGGAGTTGAAACGATGTCCAAACATCAACCTGTTCAAATATAAATACAAACAAAAGGACAAAAGACAAAAAGACAAATATACAGAGAACAAGAAATGTGTTGCCACTAGGAGGCGCAGTAGGATCAATTATGTGTGTTTCCTCTATAATTAAGGAAGAGTGTTGCTGCTTGGAACGGTTGTCATTCTATTGCTCAAATTTACAAATTGAGAATTAGGGTAGGCAAGTTATGAATCTGTTGAGAGGGACCCTCCCAACGGGCTCAAAACCTTGTCTTTTAATGCACCACTCAGCATAGGAACATCATCTACAAAATCAGCTGTTAGGGCAGCTGGGTGGGGGTTTGTTGAGGGGGAGTTACTGCCCTCTTCAACTGGCCCGCGCTACACCCTGGCTTTTTAATGCACCTCACTATGCAGGGCTTACATCACACTTCACATATAACTCAATTAAACAAATATAATAATAATGATAATTAAACCCAAATTAAATTATATTGAGGATGGTAATGACAACTGGGAAGTAGCAAGAGCTCAGAGTATAATATGTATTAATGCACCTTTATAACATAAAAGTAGCACATTCTTTTGTTGTTCTTTATTTTGCTGTTGTTTTTATTTTATTCTTCTTCATTATTTATTGTTACTTTGCCCTATGTTCCTTTGTTTATGATTTGCTACCTTGTAAATATTAAATGTAATGTTATTATTTTTATTTTGGGGTGGGCGCTTATAAGCCTTTGGCTTCAGCCCACTCCCTTTGAGCAGGTTAACTGCTCAAACAAATAAATAAACTAAACTAAAATAAACTAAACTAAGATTGATTAGTGAGGCGGACAGAAGTGCACATTTTGGATGAGGGCATCCTGCGCCTGGCTCGACAGACCTGGAATGACATCCTTGCACTGGATGACAGCCAAGACCCTGGAGCGGACAATCGTGAATACCGATACTCGGCCTACTGGCAATTCACAATCCGGCAACACGGCCGGCTCAGCGCAGGCAATCGGATTGTCATTCCATCCTGCTGTGTGTTGAGAATCTGAGAAAAATATCCTGACCCGTTTGGCATTTATCTTGGCTATAAAGAAGCACCATTCAGGCAATAAACAAGTTGGCTTTAAACAAAGGCTTTATTGTAAATATTTTTTTGTAAAAATAATAAATATGCAGTGCCAATGTTTGACTTCAAGTCTGTTCAGGGAGCTGATGGCATCTCCTAGAAAAACAAATATTTGTTATTAGAGTTACTTTATTATGGAAAAGAAACAGACATAGAAGTGATGTGGCTGAAAAAATGTATGACCGAGGGTCATCTGGTCTGAAGCTTCGTTTTCTTGGGAGTCCTCCGGCAGACTGAAGTTGAATTCGTAGAATTTTGGTCTGCAGGTCAGGGATGTAACTGTAGTCTTGCTTCTTTGACTGTTTGTACCCGGTAGCGCTGTGACTTCTTGCTGTACAGTCGTTTTTGCCTGCGGTAAAAAAAAAAAAAAAGACATTAGTTCCCAAAACATGCATTATATAGGAAAGTCATAGAGCAATCACTTACGACACTTGGCCTTTTTTGTTGACATGCACTGGTCGGTGGTTGTGGTGGTTGTAGTCCAAGGCCGCAAGAAAGGTCCTGGCTTCATAGGCTTCATATGAAAAGGCAAACCGCTTGCCAGCATACATGAGTATGTGGTTTTGAAAGGATTCGAGTTGTGAAGTTGTCCTAGATAATGTAATGAAATCAAATGACAAAGGAAAGGAATATTCATATTGAACAACATAAAAATGTTATTATTACAGTTTGTAGTAACAATTTTTATTCAATTATTCTGATACCCATACCTACAAAATAAACAATCTTACCAGAAGGTGAGAAACTTCTCAATATCCTTCAGCCATCTGCGTTTGAGCACAATTGTGACAGAGCCACATGTGCTGTAGATCCAGGGGGTATGACCTCTCTTTCCTTACTTTCATTACCCAAAGGCCCATGGAGGCATCTGCTAAGGGCCCACTCATGTATTCCACTGACATGGTGGAGTACACCTCGCCACACACCCTAAAATACAGAAATATAATTTACATAAATAGCCCAGAACCTCTATAATGTAATAGTAGAAGCAAAGTTGACATCTATTAGTACAGTACTTTACAAAACTATTGCATACATTTTGACCATACTCACCATAAACTCCTCTCTGTTGCTTGCATGTTGACAAGCAAACCAAAAATGGTTTACAATATCTTTTATCCAGCCAAGTATTGGTTTTTGTCCCGACATCACTCCAGCCTGTTAAAAGAGTTCAAATTCATGTTTCATTACTGCATAATGTCACTCACAACATGAAAATCATATGTCACTTACGGCGTGAAGTCTCTTAGTGAGATTCTTTGCTGCATGCCAGACGTCGAGGGAATGGAACACGCCCCTCTCCTTGTATCTCCCCTTTTCTGGATCTGTTATGAAACACAAACATTAGAAAATGCCAATCACTATCTCAAATCCAAAAATGATTCTTACGCATGAGGGAAGCAATCTGCACATGCGCGTCAGTCACTATTTCTTTGATGTTCAACTCCCTCATGAGGACATGAAATGTTTTTATGAAGGCATCCTTCTCTATAGACGTGCTCTTCCTACCAACATGTCTTTATCAACTGTGACAACGCTTATGATGTCCCGGGTGTTCAGCTCCATTGTAGTGTATGTACAACACATGGCTGAGAGTCCTTTTAGAAAAAGAATGAACATTTTGATTTACATACAATATGTATATAAACAAAAAAACAAGTCCAGAGACAAATCACACAAACCACTGAATTACCTGGGGAGTCCATTCGTCCGTCAGCTAAAATAGAAATATAGATGCATGTCAGGTATTTGAGGATTTACAAATACATGCAATTTATTACTTACCAAGGGCAACCACACTGTCTTTAGCCTGTAATCCGTTGATAATGGCAGCCCTCTTCTCCCTTACAGCTGGTATGCTGTAGGAATGCTGTGTCCCATAGTGAGTTGAAGATGCCACCATTCTCATGTTCATATATTTGAAGAGGAGGGCAATCTTAGTGTAATTGTATACAGACAATAGCACGTTTGATGAGAGCATAAAATCCCCTCCTTGCATCCCATGCTTGAGCAATGGCTGGCTGTTCCACATCAATGGGTGCTGGCTGCTCTGCTTTGCGACGACGACACTGGAGGCCGCCATTGCTCCGCCATTGCTGTAGTACCGCCATATACCCGCTAGGCCCCCATTGGAATGCATTGGACTTTAGACACGTTAAAAACAACTTTAATGCCCGGCGCCTAATTGTTTGGAACTGTCTAGAGCTAGATATTCCTCCTGTGATTACGCTGGGTTAGACACAACTAGAGGCACCGGGCTGGTTATGGTAGGATACATTTTAGAAATCTCCTACTTAGCGGGGGTCTGACTGTTAGCATTGGAGCTGCGCGAGCTACACGTCACGCAAGGTCCGAGTCTACAGTGAAGATCCCGCCGTTATGCCCTTATTAGGAACATGCTTCGTCAGAGCTGGGGAGGAGGAGTCTGTAAATCCGCCATGATTTCCCCCTCGAACGTGGTCATTATGGTAAACGGGGAGGAGTGAGTATTGACGGTCTATTAATAATATGTCTATGTTCCACATCCACAACTTGTGTCCGCGTGGGCAAAACTATCCAGATAAAGAATAAGTATTACAAATGCACCTACATTCCATTCCATTCCATTTGATACTGTTGTTCATGACTTTTTATAAAACACTACATAGACATTTAGTACT